>BKCH01000568.1:0-424712 GCA_008635985.1 Ficus erecta
TAATTTATTTGTGTTTACTTCCATGTGACTGAGATGAGGAGAGATTGAATAGTATTCAATATGTATTCTGTAATTACTTTCATGGGGGAATATACTATAGTTCACCCATAGGCTTTGTTTGGTAAGAGGGAAAGGAATATATATTTCGATTCATTTTTTCTCTCTTTCTAAACAACCTTTTTCTAATCCTCTAATTCCTATTCCTCCTACCAAACAAGCTCTTAATCAGGAAAGCAGCTTCTTTTGTTTTGTATGTTATGCTCTAAGGCCATTCTTGTTAAGATGAAAATTTTTCTAAAGTTCCTGATTTTCGTGCTTGTACTATGTTTTGAGAGAGAGGTGATTTTCACCACTTTTCTGATTGCTGTCTTTATGCAGGTCAGGTGTTAGATGTAGTTATGCTGAAGCAAGTACAAAAGAGGACTCGTATTCGGCCCCAATAGATGTTGTGGCTGATGTTCGGTCAGAAAGAGTATGTCTTAGAATTCATTGCTTATAAATGCATTTTCAGGCATTTTGATTATTTATATATTCAAATTAAATGTCTAACCAAGATGCTGTTCTTGGTAGATTGTAGTCTTAGGAGGCAGTGGTTTTGTTGGTACGGCTATATGCAAGGCTGCAGTATCCAAGGGCATAGAGGTCGTTAGCGTAAGCAGGTGATACATAAATTCTAGTTTTTGGTTTCAACTCAAGTGCAGGTATTTTGAGTTCTTGATTATTTAAGCTGGCTGTTTCTAACTAAGTTGATCCTTGTAGAACTCTAAGAAACTCATAAACGAGCTCGTGTTTAATCTTCCCCTCTTTGAGGCAAGGATTCCTAGAACTACCGCTCTTAGAATTAAAAATGAGTAGGCTTACTCTTCTGCAATTGAATAAAAATACAATTCCAACCGAATTCAAATCCAAAATGATGGTTTGTTCAAAACATCTGAATTCAAAATTTGTTCTTGTTTCATAAGGGGGAAAATGAATGGGGGAAGAAGAATGGATATATTTTTATTGAATGTCTTTGTTCATTATACGGCTTTATCTTATTTCACCCATTTTATTATATTGCTTTCTACTCTATCTTCACAAGTTCAAGGCATGCATTGACCATTTTTTTTTTTTTTTTTTTTAAACTTTCCATTCAATTTATGAAATCTAAAACTTTGCTCATTCACAGGTCAGGCCGTCCAACGTATCCTGGTTCATGGATAGATCAGGTTACTTGGATACCAGGCATGTTACATTCTTCATTCTCCTATGAACGGGCTTCCTGAATTTATACTGATTGTGATTCAATAAGTTATTTATTTTGGAATTTATTGAAATAAGATAATATTTGAGGTGCAAATTTGCACAACCGAAGGAGATATACTCTGTAGAATTAAAATTTACCATATATAACGTTAAAACAATGCCTCTGAGCGTGATTTTGTCTAAATTTATGCTTCTAAAAGTGAACTGGTAACTTAAAGGTCCATTGACTTTCTTTAGAATATTTAGGTGAGATTTTCTTAGTTTCTGTAGCTGTAGGAGCTTGTACTGTTGATGGTGGCGAGGTTGTAAACTAAATTAAGTCTGTTTCGCATCATAGTGTCAATACGGTATATTGCTTAGTTTTAAACCTATATGTTAGCTAAGTGTCCTGTTACATATTACTGTTTTTCTAAGGATACAAAGTAAGAGTAATCATGTATTGGCTGGCCGGACAATGTTATAGGTGCCGCTAAGTTGTGAAGTAGGAGACGGTTTGCAGAGCCAGGGATGACCATGTGGCTCACTACTTAGCATAATTGGTATCGCCGTTCTGTTGAAACCATCTATGTTTTTGGGTGGTGACGATATAGTGACCTGATGTCGAGGAACGAAAAGTTTTTTGGCGTTGGCTTAATCTCACTGTTGAATGGATGGTGCTCGGACCTTGTCGCTTATGTGGACATATTTAAAGTTGGAATCAATCATTTATCAAAGTAGAAATCCAACAGTATAAGATTCCAGCATATCTGTTGTATATACAACATAAAATGTAATTCTATTTAATGTCAGAATCCTGCAAGAAGCATGTAGTCAGAGTTTCTGTCATGCTAACTGTTTTCTTACCTGACATATATAAGAATGAAAGAGTTTAACGAACGAGGATTAGAGAAAAATTTCTAGAGGATTGTGTAACCAAAAGAACAAGGATTTGTGTAACCAAAAGAATAACAAAGTGCATGAGGATGACATAGAATTCTGATTTTGAAATAACTTGACATGCAGGGGATGTTTTCTACTTAAACTGGGATGAAGTACTTCCTGGGGCCACTGCAGTGGTTTCGACAATTGGGGGTTTTGGCAGCGAGGAACAGATGCAGAGAATTAATGGTGAAGCAAATGTTGTTGCTGTTAATACTGCTAAGGATTATGGTAAGGGACTATAAATTGTAGTTTCATACATCACAGTAACCATTTTCCAGATTATGAATCTTATGTTTCTTCGAACTTTCCTCCCCTTGTCCGGCAGGGATTCCGAAATTCATCTTGATATCGGTGCATGACTACAATCTTCCGTCGTTTTTACTTTCATCTGGATACTTCACAGGAAAGAGGAAAGCAGAATCAGAAGTTCTCTCCAAATATCCCAACTCTGGTATTTTATATACAAATATATTTATATAAATTTTGTTGCTGTGTTTTTAGAATAAACTTAGAAAAATGCCCATCACGTGACACTTTAAAGAACCAATTCAGTAAACTTAAGCCCGTTTGGATCATAGATTCATAGCCACAATTCAAACAGTAAATTTAAAACGGTAGCTTATTTTTAGAAACAATGAATCTACTTCTCTTTTCTTATTTTCTCTATCTAATCTTTTTTTTTTTTTTTTTTTTTTTTTCCTCCCCTAATTGAACTTGCACAGGTGTTGTGTTAAGGCCGGGGTTCATATACGGGAAAAGGAGGGTGGAAGGCTTCGAGATTCCGTTGGATGTGATAGGAGAACCCCTGGAGAGAATACTGCGAGCTACCGAAAACTTCACAAAACCATTAAGCTCCCTTCCGGCTTCTGATCTTCTCCTAGCTCCACCAGTTAGTGTCGATGATGTTGCACTCGCGGTAATCAACGCGATAACAGACGATGATTTCTTCGGCATCTTTACAATTGATCAGATCAAAGAAGCTGCGGAAAAGGTGAAGGTATGAATCCGCACTACAATGTAGAAATGGCAGTGGTGATTATCTATACAAAAGTTCTCTGAGTATCATGTAGGGACTGCTTCTTCAACACCCTTGATTGTGGGGATAAATTGTTTGGCTCACATACAAACCGACTAGAGGCAGGACTCTTTTTTTTTTTTTTTTTTTTTTTTTTTTTTGGTAATTGTAAAATTGGAATTTTTATGTTATATATGTTTCTACTAGCAATCTGCATGATCTCAAATTTTCAAATAAATAAATAAATAAAAGATGGATAATGTGTACACATATTAACTTGCCTAGGAAATTTGACTTTGTATATGATAAATTAAGGAATAAAAAGAAATTGTAGTAAATAGTATTGTAAGGAAAATAATTAAAGTAAATAGTAAGATTTAGAATATTTGATATAAAAATACATTTATTTAGTAAATAAAAAATTTATTAGGTAAACAGTGAATGTATGTGCATGTAAATAATATATTAACAAGAAATAAATAGATCTTTTTATGATAAATTTGCTATTTAGTGTTATTTATTTCAAATATTTTTGGAACTAATTATTTATTTTAATTATTTATCTATAAACGTTATTAAATTCTTTTCTTACTCCCAAAAAGAAAAAGACACTTTTATTTTTAAATCCAAGCTACATTGTTATCAGGGGCATGTGTCTCCACTGGAATCTCGGAATATTTTTTTTGATACATTTTATGTAGTCATAATGCAAGAATCACTTTTTCTTGGAAGAGAGACATTCGGCATATGCGAAAAAAAGACGAAGAAATTCACTCTTTTGCCATTACTTTTGTTGGATCTCCGAGAAGAAAATCTAAGAATTCGAACTGTAGGCTTATTTCTTCAACCAAGAAAAGAAAAGGAAAAATATATATATGTATAGAAGTTAGTTTTTACAATTGACAAATTAGATCTAGAATTCCCCAAATTGGATGAAGCGCTCTCATACACTTTATAAGAGATTATTTTAAAATTTTTAAAAAAAAAAGTTAAATTTTAAATGACAATCGAATATGTAATACCACGTGTATATATGAGGGTGCTTCTTTTCGAATTTTCACACCATTAATTGATTTAAAAGCATTCTACATTATTTTATTAATGGCCTTGTCCCCGCGAAGAATATTGACATCTCTAAGTAAGAGGGAGAGAGAGAGGGGGAGATCTTTTTATGTTTTTGTTTTTGTTTTTGTTTTTTTTTTTTTTTGAGAGAGATAGACATTTTTTATTTTTTTTTTGCTTCTCTTTTCGACGGAGTATGAGAGAAAGAGCAAGAGTTTTTTTTTTTTTTTTGGAAAGAGAGAAAGGAGAGGGGAAACATATGGGGTTCATGAAGTGAGGGAGAGAAAAGATTATTTGAATGATGTACTATTATTAAATAATATATATCATGTAAGATTTATAATATCTATTTATTATATATCTAAAATTTAATAATATATATCTAAGATTTATAATATCTATTTATAATATATATTTATTACCTTAATGCTGGTCGCTTTTTGGGCGTCTTTCAAATTAAGTTGGAGGGTGGCGGATAAGGTGGGAGCACGACATTCGATTGGAAGAAGTGTTTGTTGGTCGCCACCTCCTAGTGAGGACTTGAAATTGAATGTAGATGTAGCGGTTCGGAGTGATGCTGGGTTTTTTTTGGGTAAGGGCTATCATTCAAGATGCTCAAGGAGTGGCGGGAGCGTGTTTGGTCAAAAGAATTCTCGGAGCTCATTCTCCTTCTGTTACGGAGTGCCTGGCGTTGAGGGAAAGTTTAGAATTTTCCTGAGCGGCAACGTGAGGGTGGCTTGGATGGAATCTGATGCAACTAATGTTGCACGTATTGTTTCTGAACAAAACTTTGATGGTGCTGATGGTGTTCTTATTCAAGATATAGTTAACTTAATGTTGGATGGTGGTGGTGGATCATGTAGTCACATCTCTCGAGAGGGAAATAATGTTGTCCATCTCTTAGCCAATCATGGTTTTCATTCCTCAGATTTTGTGGATATTGATATTATGCATTTATTTGTTTCGGATGTTATGTGCGCCGATTTGGTTAGTTAACTGAAGTTCGCAAGTTTTTATCTCAAAAAAAAAATCATTTTTTAATTATTTATCTCCGATTATATAAGCATGGGGTGTCAAAAAGGCTAGCATTAAGAGAGAACACAAAACATAAATATGTTTATTTGAATGGCTGTTTTCACAATTTTTTCTTATCATTTTCAATATTATTACCGTTTGGCATCCCAGTTCAAACTGGGATTTTTGAGTTCAGTTCAAACTGAACCCGTTTGGGGCGTTAGTCCAAACAAAAGCTCCCATTGAACCGTTGCACAGTAAACTCAACTTGGTTTACTGTGCACCCAATTCCCTTTCATAACTCAGAAAAAGAGAGAGAGAGAGCTGAACTCACAACGCCCTCTCTCTCCCACCCACATGATCGACGCCTGCCATCATCGTCACCAAGTTTCGCCCCCCCAGCATCTTCGCCATCGCCGAGCTCAGCCCCAGTGCCAAACACCGATCTAGCTGCCCTCCTTGCGTCTTCGTCATCGACCCAGACCCTTTTTCCCCAAACGACGAGTCCCCCGACACCACCCAGGAGCTAGATCTAGTCCCCCCCCCCCCCCCCAACGACAGTCCCCCACCATATCCAGCCCTTCCTGCCCGACGACAATCTCCCCGCGACCCAAGCACTCGATCTCGACGGCAGAGATCGGCAAATGCGACCGAATCTTGAATCACAGTTTCTGTTCTCTATCTCCGTCGTCGGCGAGTCGAGATCCGGCGCAAGCTGCGAAGATGTCGAGATGCCGACCAGCAGCTTTCTCACTCTCCAACAACTGACGACTTGCAGAAATGGTGGGTTTTGTTGTTTTCTTTGGCTTTTTGTCGCGATATGTGGTTGGATTTTTGTTTTTTTTTTTTTGCTAGGTTCTTCGCCGTGGGTGGAGGCTCCGGGGACGGTTTGCTCCGGTGGCTTGCATGGGTGAGCGACGGGGGCGACGAGGGTGGGCCATGGGGCTGGGTATTGGTTAGCTTTTTGGCATTGTGTTGATTTGGGATTTTGGGGCTTTTTTGTAATTACATGTGTTTGTGTGGAAGTTTGTAAATTTAATTTTCACTAAAAAATGGTAAATAATTAGATTTACATTAAAAATATATATTATTTTTATCTTGTAAATAAAAAAAATCCTGAAGAATATGCGGCAGATTGTGTGTCTGTACGTGGAATTGTCGATGTTAACGCGGATTACGTAGTTGACGACGGGATCGACGGTACTGGGTCCAGTACAGGAACGCAGAACCATGACTCGAGGAAGGGTGCAATAAATCAGATGAGAAATATGATGGCTGATGATATGTGGGAAAGATATCAATCATTTCCATGGTATAAATCAATGTGAAATCAATCTCAGCTTTATCTAGTTGTGCGTAAAAAGGATTGTAATTATTAATTTATTTGTAACAATTTTTCCTGACAAACTATGTAATTTTTGTTGGTGTATTTTATGGCTATGTCAGAAATTTTACAAAAGCTTTTGCATACCCAAGTTAATGTATGTTATTAATTGAGCTGATTTTAATTTTTTCATAAGTTTTCACTAAAACCTACAATAGAATGTTAAAAAAGCTAGGGGGGAGTTTGGAACACAAGTTCCACTCCAATTAAACTGTACTTTTTTCATCATGATTTTTGTCTTTTTCTAAAAAAGTTTTTTGTCTTTTCTGAAAAAGTCAACAAAAATTACTATTCAAATTTAAAAATCTCAACTCAACTCAAACTCAACTCATTCACCAAACAACCCTCTAAAAAAATTGTTTGGCTCAAATTTTGAACATCCAAATAGGGCCCTTGTTTTTTTTTTAACTTTTCAACTCAAACTTTTTCACCAAATACTCAACTCAACTCAAACTTTTCAACTCAAACATTTTACCAAACACTCAACTTTTAAACTTAACTTAACTTAATCCAATCTAAACTTAAAAATCTTAACTCAAACTTGTGAATCAAACAGGCCCTTAGTGTCATTTTTGCTTTGTTTGGCCTCTCTGAATTGACTATTTTGATTTCCTTTTTGGTGACTCTGAGGGACACAAAATTCCCAGGGTACAAATCATTGTGTTTGAGAGGCAGAAAATATTTAATTATAGGGAGAAATAGGTAAATAGCATATATTTTTTTAAACTTACATAGGTAAAAGTATATTTTAAATATTTTAAAGAAAATTCATAACGATAAATACTTATTTATGAAGCATATTTAAATTTATCTTATAAATTATTTTCGTAAATAACTAATTCACCATAAATATATCTCAAATATTTTTAAAATAAGTTATTTTCAATAAGAATGTTTTTTAAAAATTTGTTTATTTGTTAGAATTTCTCTTAATATTATAAGTATATTTATCAGGATCTGTTCTCATATCGTCGATGCATTAATAAGAAAGAAAATTGAGAATTAGTCAATAGTATAATCTAGATATCATACAAAATTGCATACGTATACACATCTTAACAATAGAACTGTTAAATAACTGTTCAAATCGATTCTAATCAAGAAAATTTTGATGATTTTGTGCCTTTGATTTCAACTGTGGTTGCATTTAGCAATATTGTCATCATTATTGCTTTGTTAATCACGATTAATTTGGTTCATTAATCTTTGTAGATGCTTGAATATTTCTTTTTAACTTTAAACTAATTGCAGATATAGTCTAATCGTAATTTCATACATGACCCTACTATAAGATGTGGAGTTCTAATATCTCTATATTAAGTATTTTATTTTTACGAGAAAGAACATTTATTTATTTTATTTATTTATAATTAACAGGATCCTGGTCACTTAAAAGAAAAAACAAGAATCTGTAATCCATTTGAATGTCGCTTCCCGGATAAAAGGACATTTGGCATTTGCCAAAATATTCATTTTTTTTGTCGTCGTTTTTGCTGGGTAACCGAGAAGGAAAAGCGAGCATATTTTAAAAAACTATGCCCTGCAATGGCGCAAAAAAAAAAAAAAAAAAAAAATGGTGCTTATTTCTTGATCAGCCTATAGATACTAGGGGAGTTTTTGGCAGTGCATTTGCTTGATTGCTGAACCTTTTACGGTTGGCAAGTACTTCTAGAACTTTTGATTTGATAAATTACTCTTGAATTTATATAGGTGTTGAAAAATGACTGAAATCAATAATGACTATTAAAATTTGGATGGAAACACTCTCGTACACAATGTACAAGGTCGTTTGAAGAAAGAGATTTTGAAAGACAAGCATGTCACGTCACATGTAAAACATCATTTACACTTAAATTGTAATATCATTAATTGATCGAATATGCACTAACTCACTTGAGTTGTCATTTGTTCTCTAGTAGATACAATTTTTTAAAAAAAAATTTAAAGACTTAATAATCAAATAATGACAATTCACATACCATATAAGTTGGTACTAAAAAAAATTAAAATTAGAATTTATGTACTTGGCATTTTTCTTATTACAATTTGAAATAGCAGATTTACGACAACTAATTCAAAACCACCATTAATTATTCAACAGATTTAGGGGGCAAAGTGGTTGATACTGCCGAAAGATTGGCCTATCAATAATTCAAAGAACACCCATGGCCTTTCACCTTTCTGATTGCCGGTTTATGTAAATGTATATTTAGTAGAAAAAGCTTATTTAAATAAGTACTTCTGGTCTTAAGACATAGTGTAGTGGTTTTTCAAAATATAAAAATCAATTAATAAACAAATGAAAGAGTGAGAAAGGGAGAGAGGAGACGAAGAAGTTTAATTTGCCTATACTTTCCAAGCTGCCACAAGATTGTCTTTTCTTAATTATTATTATGATTCTCTTGTGTTGCCAATTAATTAGTTTATACACAACATTATAACATAACAGGGTACGTAAAACTTATAATATATTAGTGACAATTAGAGACGTAATATTATAAGATATAAAGTTCGAATTCTTTTCCGTGAAAGAAGAAAAAATACCTTATAACATTCTATTGACTTTAGTATAAATATTCTTACTGATTGTATGTGAAGTAATAGTGAAAATGGCCAAGAGTTGCAAACTTTTCTGTTTCTTAGTTGTCATCATGATCTTCATCTTCTTCACAACAGATTCAGGTTTGTTTGTATTTTGTAATACAAATGTCAATGCCATTGTTTGTCTTTTCTGTTTGAAACTTTTATATCTATAACTATATGAGAAGTTCTCTAAAAACACTACTTAAAAACTTGGTTAAGTTATTTTATCTTTTTATGATGATTTATTTTCCTTTTTTTTTTTCAACTTTTTCTTGATTGTTTTTTTTTTCTTTAATAATTTTTTTAAATGTCTTTTTTTATTATCTTATTTTTACCATAAAATA
Organism: Ficus erecta; assembly: GCA_008635985.1. NCBI lineage: Eukaryota > Viridiplantae > Streptophyta > Magnoliopsida > Rosales > Moraceae > Ficus > Ficus erecta. The sequence continues at coordinate 9,569 of BKCH01000568.1, forward strand.
TCATTGAAAACTTTTATATTTATGTTTATAAAATAGATAGTCAATAATTTTAATATGTATGTGCTTCATACGTGCGAAAGCACGTGATTTTAACTAGTTTCATAATACAAATTTAAATAATACCGTTTATGTTTTTCTGTTTTACAATAAATGTCAATAGCATCTTCATCTTTGAGCGTGTTCAAAGTTTAATGACATTTTTATAGGCAGCTCCTTTTTTCTTCTTCTTTTTTTTTTTTCCTGCTTATTGCTAGTTAGAAGCTCAAAATTGTCAAAAATTGAAGGTAACCAAGTATGTAAACTCCCTTTATAATTATTATTATCATTATTTGTGTTATTATTTTTTTAAGTATGTCAACTGCTGAAAAATTGTTCCAAGATAAAATCTATACTGAATTTGTTGATGTAATTTGTTATCCTCTTCCTACTCCATGTTGCTTTTTTTTTTCTTTCCACAAAATAGAGAAATGTAGCTATGTGTAATACGAAATTTATAGTTTGGGAGCCAAAGATTACAAATTTATGATTTTTCCCACTCTATTGTCTAGCTTGATTTACAAGAACTTTTGAAAAAGAGGCTAGAATAATAATTCAACAACCATGAGTTAGAAATATATTCTTTAGAACTTAAACTCCATTGGCATATTTTTAATTGCGAAGGTTTTTATATATCTTGTGTGTGTATATATAATACAAATTTCTATAATTTTAAATTTTGCAGATGTATTTGTGTCAAGTTTAGCACTAAGTATACCATATGTCAAATTTCGACATTTCATTGCTAATTATTGGTGAATGTGTTAACCTTTTTAACTTACTAATTAATTATAATGCTAACATTTTTAAGTTTTTTGAAAAATAATTTTTGAAAAACGTACATATATCACTAAGCTATCTTAACAGATAATACGCTATCTAACACTTTTTTAAAACAAAATTTAACAAATTCAAAAAAAAAAAAAAAAAAGAACTGCAATAAAGCTAAATAAGCTATTATTTGTAACATTCATTTTATTTATTTACCAACAGAATCCTGGCCTCTTGGAACAAAAAACAAAAAGGGAAGTGAAGAAAGTTTAGAACCTTTGCAACCCATGGGGATCTGCCGGAAATCCAAGACTTGTCATAAGAGATGCAAAAATCACTTCCCCGAAAGAGAGGCAGTTGGCCTATGCCAAAAGAAACGAAAATACGCGCTGTTTTGGCGCTGTTTTTGCTGGATCGCCAAGAAGAAAATCAAGTACCCCCCAAAAACAAGCCCCTGCCATGGTTAGATTGAGCCTTGTCAAGAGAAAATGCAAGGGCCTTCTTGCAATGCTGCATCGCCTCCGGATTCGAACTGCTTCTCGCCTTTTTTTCTGCTTAAATTTACCCTGTGTTTTCTTTTTCCAATTTTTTTTTTTTTAAAACTTGGGGGTTAGAGTATTCAAACTCTACACCTTGTGGTGGAATCAAGTATGAAACTACTGCTAAGCTATACCTACAACCACTTTACCCCGACCATTGTCTCGAAAGTCACTCTATATACATTATATCCGTTAGTGAATCCTGTTGTTCTATTGAGCTCATTGCATATTATGCTAATAAAACTCATTGTTTAAACCAATGAAGTGAAGTGCAAATTGTAGCCTCTGAGCATTTTTTTTTTTGGGAAAGATGATGACGATAATAATAATAGGAGTTCAACCTGAACGCTTGAATCGATTTGTGCAATCGTTAAAAATATTAAGACATATGTTCTCTCACCGATGGGGCTAACTCAACAGGTGAGAAGGGGATTTGGATAGAAGTTCTCAAATTTATAGAAAAAAACAAAATCACGTTTCCTCGTGCAAGAGTTCTTTCTGCAACATCATAGGTACTTCTAAGTTAATTATAGGGTGGCAAGAACAGAAAAAATCGCACCCTGATTTGTGATCATGGCAATGGGATGGAAAAATATCTTATAACCAAAATGATAATTCATTTACAAATACAAATCCCGAAGAACAAAACATGGAACAAAACCATTTTGCTTCTGCTTGACAAAATAATAGAAGAATGCTTAGCTTTGCCGTTTCTTCGCGATGGATTGCTCCACAAGGTACCTATACCAAAATACGAAGTTAAAGCTGTTGCCAATCAGGATTTTGAACAGAATAACTTTATTCTGTGATTTTGAAAGACCCCAGAGGGAAATAAAATTTCACAAGTACATTAGATAAAGAAGAATGGTGATAAAGCGCAGTAAGTTCTTTGATGACAATGATAATAAGATGGTAATTTGATTCATGAAATCCGTTCAGTCCTATAAATATACCTGAGGCCATGTTTCTATTTAGTAGAGAGCTTAATGCCAATACATGCATATTATGAAAACTAAAAAGGCACTCGACGAGTGGTTGCAGTGCAGGCATAGCTTAGCTGTAATTCCACATCTGACTTCACCATAAGGTGTAGAGTTCGAACCCTCCACCCCAAGTTCAAAAAGAACAAAAAAAAGGGCCCTCAAGTAAGATGCAAACTACGCCGCAAAGGAATTAAACAGTTACTATTCTAGATTATACCATCAAGTTCCTGAATTCAGCTCCTAAAGATAGACTTAAAAAATGGGTGATTTACAAGTGTTTGGGCAAGCTACTATTCATCCTAGATAATTAGAGATCAATACCCCTTATCTAAAATTTGTGCAAATTCAAGGATGGGAAATGTTCTCTTGATCTTGAAAAAGGGGGAACTAATGTTACAAAGACAACAACGCCGCTCTCGAACCTAAATACCAAACATATAGATTGCGCAAGCATATCTTAGTTGTATTTGTACCAAACAAACATCAAATGAAGTACTAAGACAAAGAGGAGAAAACAACGCAACTAAATGGTAAATGATAACAAAACAACACTACCAAGATATGTTTTTCTTTTCTAATTTTTTTGTGTTCTTTCTTCTAGCAACTAAGCAACCTACAGATGTTAGTCATACAGGCTCTAATAAATATAACATTAGAAGTGCACCGGGATATCGGTGAAAGTTGCAAGTAAGGCTCACCTAAAAAAAAAAAAAAAAACCATAGATATTAGTCACTATCTTAACAGGAGACAAATAACAAAGACAATGCAGAAAAGAAAGACATGAAGCGGATATAGAATAGGAGATATCGTAATTAGGTATCCAAGTGAAGAAATTATAAGTCCCCTCATTTTTAAAGCAAGTTTAGACCAATACTTACTTTCCAGTGTAGAAGCCTGCAGAATACCATGCTTTCAAGACTTCGGTAAGATCTGTCTCCAAGCTAGTAGACAAAACTGCTTCCCCTTCTTTTTTATCTTTTTCTTTCTCTGTGATATCTGTGCACGAACAGAGAGTAAAAACAAATATAATTATATGGATTCTTGCTTGTCGTTCTCAGTCATAAACTACATAAACTTGAATATCCATCAGTCCTAAACAGATGGTATGATGATAAACGTTTTGGTGGAGAATTCAAGAGCACAAATGATATCATTACAAACACAAAATGAGTAATATTTCATTTACGTGGATCATCTGTAGCTTAATTGGTTTATTAATCTTTCGAGCAGAAGTAAGCCCAATCCAATCCATTTATAGATTTGTCCATGTATGTCAAGCATGTAATGTAAAACCACAAAACCGTATGTCCTTATCCTTCCTACTACACGAGAAAGTAATAAAGTACAAACGCTGAAAATTTTCCTAGCTAAGAATGAGCTAAGCCCCATAAAATTTGCCCATGTATGCTCAAGTCGTCAACATCAAACCCAACATGTTACAGAGGACACAATCAGGTTTCCTAAAAAAGTCACCATAGAAACAGTGGAAACAATCAGGTTTCCTCGAAGGGTTTGAATAATTTCTCCTTCGGTTTAATTAAACTTTTAATTTTTGAAAAGTCAACCAAGAGAACCTGTATGGCAGCAAAACTTCAAAAGAATATAGTAAAAGATTCTAGCCATCCAGAAAATGGATTGTTGAAGGCACCTCAACCGTTCAAACTTGTGGCCATTAAAACTTCTGATACAACAATTATTTATTCTTTAAGACAGCCATTTCTTAACTAATTCGCTTGATAAACTATTTGGCAAAAGAACACTTAGTTTGGTTAGAATAAGTTTACCTTCATTGGAATTAGAATCACCAGAAATTTTCGCCCTCATTGAAAATATCACTCTTTCAGCAGCACCCATTGCTGTCTCAACTATTTTACTGTCTTCCTGAGGGGAGGACTTCCTAGGATCCGTAGCCTCGCATACATCAGGACAAGATTTACCAGCACAAGACCCACCAAAGAAGCATGTAGGAACTGAACATGGAGCGGCAAAACATTGGCTGGCATATGGGCAGCATGAACTGAAAGTAGTTTGATTATAAGCTTGGCTTACAGGCAATGGATGTTCTTGGATTGTAGGACTGTTAGCCCATTGCATACCAGAACCAGAGCCGTCACCGGAGCATTGGTAATTCCAACTACCACATTGATGAAGCTGCTCAATAATCTGTTGCCTCTTCTGCTCAACCTCATAATATTGATTCAGCAACTGGTTATAATCTTCAGCACCCCGGTTATATGAATAGCTCTTTTGCGCATCCTGAGCAACTTCTGTGTAGGACTCCAGTACATGTGAATATACAGACGGATTTTCTTTGACTAGAGAAGGATTACTACCTTCACCCACTTCCGTAATAGTACTTGATGGGAGATCGCTTTTCGCATCTGCACCCTCCTGTCTTCACAAGACCCAAGAGATGGTGCAAAACGTAAGAACAAAAATATATATCCTTAGGATAACTCTTGCACAACTAATTACCTCCGTTTGGGCTTTAACGGCCTGTAAAAAATTGTTTCAACTTTTAAACAATGTAAAGGGAAGGAACCACAAAGCAATGGTGGTGTTTGGTCTTGTTTTCAAGTGATTTTGGAAATATTTCTACACGTCTCTTGAGGTACAAAAACGAAAACGTTTTCTAGATAGCGTTTGTTTAGCAAATGCAAAGGCAAAAGCTTTGAAAACGAAAAAAAAAAAAAAACAAAAAATAGTGAGAATGGTTTTTGCGAAGGAAATGAAAAATGATTAAGAGTTTTTTTCTCATTTCTCAAGCCTTTTCAACGCAACACATGTTTTCATAAACATACTCAAAACACAATTTAAATTTTCCTAACACCCAAACCAATCTCTCTAAAGACACAAACTAAACGCAATCTCAGGAAAGATCTCAGCATCAATCCGAAGATATTCTCATTTCTATTGTCATGCCAAAGAAAAATCAAATGAAAACAAATGAAAACAATACCAAACACCACCAATATATTTTTACGTGGAGAGAAATACTCTAAACTCCAAAGCTATGGAGAAGCCTCCTCAAAGAATAAGAGTCAATACACACAAGCAATAAAATTCGATACCGGACATCAATTCGGAAACACTAAAGGTTGAACAATTACTCTTCTTAAAGAGATTTTTCACATTCCCCAACTCGACAAAGATACGGAACGGATTGGATAATCTAGAAAATAAAAGGGCAGGTTTTGATGAAGGAATGCGCTAACCTTGCAGCCTCCTGATGGTCATCAACACCGGAAACCGGATGATCTCCGCTGCTGCGAGGAGCCTCTGTTCGATCATTTGAAACATCACCAGCTTTTTTGCTATGCATAATCTTATAAAACAGAAATCAGAGGAAATAACATGACGTCAATTTATCACAACATGCCAGGAATTCATGTAAAAATATTTGTAAAAATAGGATTCAGCAAAATGCCAGAAAAATAACAAGACTCAAGAAATTTGAATACATATTAAAAACACCCGATTCAAAATATAAAAAAAAAGGTTTAATCACCAAAAATTCCAACATAAATTACTAGAAACAAGAGACAAATTCTTGTCTCATACAATAGCATGAAAACATATAGCAGAGAGAGAGAGAGAGGAGAGACCTTGTATTTGGAGATGGCGTCGTCGAAGGCACTGAGAAGAGCAGAATCGTCCCACAGATCGCCTTGCTTCGCCATAACTCTCTCTCTCTCTCTGTGTCTGAAAATGGAGAAGTGGATTCAGCGGGGGAGGCCTTTAGCTGGGTCGCTGCCACTTTAAACTGGGGGTTTACGCAGAGAAGGACGAGAGAGAGAGGGAGAGGGGAGAGAGAGATGGGCCGGACTATGCATTGGGCTGTTAACCCGGACCCGTAAAAATGGGATCTACATCCTCCGTTGAATTTTTTATGTTCGAAATGATATCTAATCTATAATATTAGATCACGTTATCTAAAAAAATTTAAAATACTTTGTAACTGATTTTTTATATCTTAAAATTAAACTTCTTTTAATAATGTGTCAAAATATAAATTGTTAGATATTATTTGGGATATTAAAATTAAACAGGATATGTCAATCAGTAAAAATGGAGATGATGAGTTGGGAAAGTGGAAAATAGGAACTTTTGATAAATGCCACAAATCATCTAAATTTTTTCCCCACAAAAAAAACTCTTGCAAGAAATTTCATAGATGATATCATAAATAATTATTTATTTATTTCAAATATCAATTATAATAAATAATCTGCATCTATGATGTAACCTCCTGGGTTACTAAATGGTATCCAGTTGGTTACTGACTGTCATCGAGTTTCTAATCGGGCAAGTTACCGGTTGGCTACCAAATGGTTACCAACCACCGGTGGATTTCCGATCGGTAACTGCTGCCGTCGACGAGTTACTGGTTGGCTACCAAATGGTAACAGTTGGTTACCGGTTGTAGACGAGTTTTCGATCAGTAACCACCATTGCCTGCGAGTTACCGGTTGACTACCAAACTTACAACTACTGTTTCAAATACTTTAACTTTTTTATCATTGATGAATGAGTTTTACTCATGAAAAAAGTGCCACTTAAGCTTGATATCTAGTTGGTTCTCGGGATTTTATTTGAGTTTTTTTTTTTTTTTTTTGTTAGGTTAGGAAATTAATCATATGAAGTTTGAAGTGATTTGGAACAAGCTAGAAGTGGTTTTTTTGAAGGAAATTGGGATAAAGGCAGAACACCTAGTGCCTAGGCGCTCAAAAGAGCATGTCAGGAAAAAAATGGCAGAAAAGCAAGCGTCTAGGCACCACGGACGGAGTCTCTTTACAGAAAAGCAAACGCCTATGCACTAGTATGTAGCACCTGAGCGCTGCAACGCGAGAAAACTGTGTTTTAGGCTGATTTCATGGGAAAGTTACCCATTTTGCACCTTCAAGCCTCAAAGCTTATAAATAGGCAATCTTAGGGCAAATTAAAGGGACTTTTTGGCTGATTTGAGTGGAGAAAAAGACAGAGAGAAAGCTTGGAGTGAAGGAGAAGACAACGGCAAAGTCGGGAGGCAAAGTCATTCATCATCAATTTCTATCCTAGTTCTCTTTTCTCTTTCTTATTCATGTTTAAGATTAATAGGATTTTATTTTATTTTATCATGAACAAATTTTCTTATTCTAGAGGAATAATGTAGCATTTGCTTGATACTATGTCTTTTATTGTTTAATTTATTCTATGAAGTTTTCCATTAGTTTGTTTATATTATCATGTTCTTAATGCTTTTAGTTTACTGGCCATAAATTAATTATTTTAGTATTTAGAATCTGGTACTCAGGAAAGGGGATTTTAGGTGCAGGTATTGGATAATATAACCTAGGATTTAATAGAGTTCGGGAAGTCTATAATTCATTTGAAGTCATGAAAAGAACTTGAACGTAATAAATTTTTAATAATTGGTTTTTATAGGGATATCGAAATCGGTTATTAACTTATAAACTAGGAGAATTAATTAGTAATAAATTAACTACAAAAAGACATGGTAGAGGGCTAGGTGAAATTGAACCTCTAGATGCGTTTTCCATTGATTGTCTCACCAAAAGTTATTTGATTTTCTTTTTAACTTTAAGTTTTATTTTAGTTTTGCAGTTGTTTGATTTAATTATTCTAAATAAAAATTAAGATTATTCAATTACTGTACTAAGTAGAAATATGATAATAATCCATGTGGGTACGACAACCTTTCCTCACTATTTTACTATAAAACTTGTCCCCGTATACTTGCGGGAAATAGCAAACAACCATTCAATAGTACTTATCAAAAGTTAACCTATTATGTTTTACCCAAATTTCTTATCAAACAATTTATTAAGATACCATGTATATTTTACCCGATACGTCAGAACCAATAGTTAACATCAACAGTGTTAGTTGCTCATGTGGATCATCGAAATATTCTAGTGTAATAATTTTTATAAACTATCAAAGCATAGATTTTTTGTTTTTAACATAGATTGCCAGACATCTCCGGCTCCGACAGTCGATGTCGGTTAGTTAACGGAATATTATAGTAGAATTTTTTTTATAATCTACTAAAATATTTTTTTTATAGTCTATCAATTTTTTTTCTTAACATAAATGATCAGATGTCTACAGCTATGATTGCGGCACTCAGGTACTAGAATATTCTGATAAAATATTTTTGTTTTAAAAGAAAAAGGGTTACTTGTTAGGTCATTTTTTATTGGGGAAAGCCTGCAATTGTCCACGTGATCCCCTTTATTTATAGGTCTGGGCGCAGGACATTCAACTGCAAGTGATTTTTATCTTTATTGCCGAGTTTTAATTGATTAATTCAGTCAGTACATTTAGTTTACAATTGTTTTAAGTTAATTTAGTTCATTCTAATATTCTTTAAGGAAAATTAAATTGGGTGGCATTTTTTAAAAACTCAATCTAATAGATAGCCCTTTTAAAAAAAAAAAAAAAAAAATCATCTCTATTAGGGATGTAAACGGGACAGGGTGCGACTAAAAGTGTTGTTATCCCTTGTAACCTCCCGCAATCTCAACATTCATCCTCGTACTTGGTCGAGTTTTTTTTTTTCCCCCTTCTTGCAACAGATTCAGTATCTAAGTCAAGGACAAATCCCTTCTCCTTTACCCTAATCCATGTCAATACTCAATTTATGTTTTTCCCCTTAATTTGTATATGAAAAATTTTGTGTGGATAAAATTTTTTTTTTTTTAAAATCATGTGTTAGGTATCAAACTTCTCTAAATAATAAGATCACCTAGGACGACATTGTTTATCTCCTCGTTATCCCATCTCTCTCACCCAATCTCCATTGTTTTAATTTTTTTTTCCGAGATGTTAATTCTAATTAGTTTTCTAAATAAAGTTCATTTAATTTTTTTTGTCACCTCAAAAGTATATTTCTAGGGTTATTGTTGCATTTGTATTAATTTTCTAACATTCTCTGTTTATATTCATACTGGCTTCCAAATATGATCCGAAACTTTTGTGCAACTATTGCATATGGTGTTTTTTCCAAAAATTTTAACCAATAAATAAATAAATAATAGTTTTGTTTCTTTTCTTACACACACACACACACACATATATATATATAAATGTATAGTGATAACAAATATCTTTTACTAGCAATTTCAGTGAGATAAAGTTTTTGTGAAAAACGTTAAATGAGTTGACTAATTCAATATTTGAATGTATCCCTAGGTGTAATTATTTATGAGGCCTAAACATTGTCTGACTGGAATGCCAGTTCTTGAGCGTCGTGGCCCTAATCATATTATCAATCTTTTTTGTTTTTTTTATGACTTTATAAGTGAAAGATTTAGGGTTCGTTTGGATCGCAGGTTCAGTTTGAGTTGAGTTGAGATTTTTAAGTTTGCATAGTAAATTTTGTTGACTTTTTCAGAAAAGATAAAAAACTTTTTCAGAAAAGACAAAAAACATGATGAGATTTGAGTTGTTTAGTTTGAGTTGAGATGGTGAGGCAAATGAAGCATTAAATTTTAAAATTTTTGATGAAATCATATGTAAAATTACCGTTAATACATGTACCTATTTATTATATTAAAAACAGAAATATAATCTAATTTATAATAGAATATCGAATAAGATTTTATTTTTCAAGATCTGAATTAACTAAACTTATTTTTTTTTTCTCTCCAAAAAAAAAGGGGTAAAATTTATAGTATATTTCACCATTGGGCTGTGTACCTCATGGACATGCATTAGTTTGTCCATACAAAACCTGTTCAGCGGGTGTTATATATATATATATATATATCTACAATAATATTGGTAGTGTTATCTTATTTCTCTTCATGTGTTTCTTCTAGTTTTCTGTTAACTTCATAATTTGTCTATAAATTTTCCAAAATGATAAGATTAAATAATACTAATTGATTTCTGTTCCTTTTAATGTTATTTACAGGAATTTGAAGTAGATTAGTATAAATTATTAATGCAAATTATGTCAAGGAGCGCCAAGGGACAAGTTGCAATGCGGACAAACTACTTGAACAAGTAAGGATTCTAGTACAAAAAAATGTCTACGTTCTTTTTTTTTTTTTTTTTTTTTTGGGAAATTATGGTCTTGTTAATTTTTCATGTTGTTCTACGCGCTTATAATTGGTTTAGTTTCCTAGATAAATTGATATTAGAGAATGCCAAATAAAATTACCTGAATATGTTTTTTTGATAATATGGTTTCCTTTTCAAACTTAAAAATTCAAATACTAAGGACATGTTTGGATGATAGGTCCAGACCAATAATTGAAACAACATATTCAAATTTTTATAAGAAAAAAAACAGTAGAAAAAATAAATTTAAAAACTGAGTATTAAAGTGGTGCCGAAGAGGAGAAAAAGCTATATTTTTTTTCTGAGAAATGATAAAATAGCACATACCTGGAAAAGTAATTACTATACTAGTGTGCCTTAATAACCATCCAACATTATTCTTTAAAAAAAAAATTCCCATATTGCTTCTAAAAAAAAATCCAATAATGTATATGCCTCAATAAGTAACTGTTGTAACATAAAAGAAAATTTTCTAGTTTTAAATTACTTGCATATTAGACATTAACAAAATAAAAAAAAATGAAAAAAAAAAAAAACAAAAACATTTAACGACCATTAACTTCAAATAATCAGACTTTTAATCAAGAGTTCTTATCCGTAAAAGAAAATTTAAATATTTACTGTAAAATCTAAATCTTCAGCAGCTAACATTGCTTTACCCTCTATGAATTATAAGCAATTATATTTTCCATTTATTAGATTTTTAAATTCAAATATCATCTGGAGTTATTTCCTTCTACAAATTGTCATCGGTTTAATTTTACTTTAATATCCTCATAATTTGTGCTTACGTATATATGGAACTTTGAGATAAAAATTTATCAATTTATTTATTAACGTGAAAGATTTTATTGGAAAAATCTGGATGAAATGGTCTTTTTTTTTTTTAATTGGATGAAACGGTCTTTAAAATGGAGGTCAAATATTTCTTGTTTTACCAATCTTTGTTTTGTTTTTTGTTTTTGTTGTTTTTTTTTTTTTGGGGTTTTTGCATTAAATTTTCAATTTTTCCTAACAAAAAGGAAATAGACTCTCTATTTCGGTTTAAAAAGTACATATACATTTGGCAATCTATTTCTATTAATACTTGTATCGTTTAGGATACTTTAAAATTAAAAAAAAAAAAAAAAAAAAAAAAAAAAAGGTGAGAAAATGAGTTTGAGATGAATTCCTAATGGAAATACTTAAACAATATTGACCTTATCATTTTGGATAAGTATAGAACCATCTAGAATAACTTCACCTTTTGAATGGTAATTTTTATTTTTTCAATATTATCTTCAACTTACTATGGAAATTATGTCATCTCTTTCTATTCTTCATGAAATATATTCATGTTATGATGACAATTTCTCTACTTATATGGTATCTTGTTTATAACACGTAAATCCTTTAAGGCATTCACCTTGAAATTGTAATTTCATAATTAATATTTGTTATATTTGTTTAATTATTTAATTTTGAGAATGGGGTTGGTGGTCAAATATTGTAATGCAAGTTTAACCAATTATGATGTTTAGTTTTGTGACCGTCAGCATGCTAAAATAAGAATGAAGAATGCCATAACTAGATAATAAAAAATTAAAATCACCATTATAATTATAAAGAATATTGAGCCATATTTGGCCAACTTCAATCTTTAATGGTAGTTTGTTTCAAACTTAATGGTGATTCCATTTTCAAAAACTGCTGATTCAACGCATCTTATACTTCAGATGGTAATATTATTTGTTATAAAGAATGTAAGGACAAAATGTAGATTTTTAATTTCTAACTAAATAAGAAGAACAAAAAAAAAAAAAAAAAATCAACTCTGGTTCATTACACATCCTCCAACCAATCAGCTTTAAGAATCCACGTGAATTACCAAATAAGGCCCTTAGACTAACCAATGAAACGTAAGGGGTGACGTACCCAATATGGTTCATTTGTCATCTTTCCTTTGTAATAATCCTCATTGCTGGTTTTACATCATCCGTTAGTGTTCTTAGACCCTTCTCGTGAACATTCTCAGCAAACCAGCAAATTATTTTTATTTTTCTTGCTGGTAAAAATTTTCGATTTCTCATTTTATTTCTGCGTTTTTCTTGCTTTTAGAGAAAAGTTTTCAAATTTCTTTCGTTTGCTTTTAGTTGTGGTTTTGTTGGTTCAGACAGACTCATGGTTTGGTTTTGGAGAAATATTAGCTTGAGCTTGAGTTCGAAAATGAAATAACGAAGTTTCCATTTCCCATTTTTGGATAAATGATTCTTCGGGATGATAAAGGAGTTTGTATTTTTGATTAGATCGAATTCAACACAGGGAGAATATGATGTTTTCGTTTGTCAATCGGGCTTATGATCATTTTGTGGGAGAGAGAGATTTAACCAACTGGATTTCTATCATAATTCCTCTCTACTCCACATGTGAAGCTTTCATTTTCCGAGTAAAGACATGTTAACGAAAGTATTGTAGTTTAGGATTTCGAGTTGGTTCAATGCAAAGTTTTCTGGAATAAGCTTCAGTTGAACTTGAAAATGGAGTAATATCAGTATCGTCTTATGATCTTTGTAAGGGAGAGGGAGTAATTTGGACATCGGAACTCGTATTATTGCTCCTCCCTTCATGTTTTGGAACTTGAAAATGAAGTCTTATATATCGTTCTCGTTGGTCAATCTGTGCTTATGATCTTTCTGTGGGAGAGAAAATAATTTGGATGTAACTGAATTCATATTATTGTTTATTCCTTTATGTTTCAGAAGATGTGAAGCACCTATTTTGTAAGTAAAATCTTACTGGAATTTTGAATTTTTTTGTCATTTGGTTCAATCTTGTGGTTTAATTTACTGATAATTTTTTGAATTAGCTTGAGATGAAGGGATTATTGTCGTTTCCATTGGTCAAATTGAGCTTATGATCTTTCTATGGGAGAGAGACTAATTCAGATGATTGAATTTGTAATTTTTTTTCCTCCCTCTATGTTTCAGAAGATGTGAAGCTCTCATTTTCTAACAAAGATCTTAATGAAAATCTTTTTTTTTTTTTTTTTCAATTTGTTTCAGTTTTACGGTCTAAGTAGAAAATTTGTTATAATTAACTTGACATGTACCAAAAAAAAAAGGGGGGGGGGGGGGGGGGGGGGGGGGGGGGGGGGGACATGTCGTTCTATTGGTCAATTTGGTCTTACAATCTTTTACGAGATACAAAGTTAGTTCTATATTGAATTCATAATATTTTTTGTTCATCCCCCTTCTTTTTTCTTTTTTTTTTTTCCGTTTACTAATAAAATATGCAATGTTTTTCCTTTTCTTAAGAAATTCAGGTTAAATAATTGATTGGAGGTTTTAGAGTTTTGTAGTTGCTTCAAGTTTATGTTCTTAATACTCTATTTTTCCCTTGGTTTCAACCAAATTTTGACAAAAGATCTTTGCGGGAGAGAGAAATGGATTCACATAATTGAATTCTTACTCTCTTTTTTTTTTTCCTCCTTTTTTTTTAATAGATCAAAATCTTGCAGTTTTTAAGGAGAGTCAGGGTTAAGTAAACTCACTTAACCCTTTATTTATTTTTAATAGATAGGATTATGTGAACTATATACTTGAAGTATTTTAATTATGTACTTAAGTGTTTTGTAGAAGGTTTTTTGGATTTTGTTATACCAGTAATTTATCATGTCAGAGAGTCATCTTTGTTAGAGTTGTAAGTTTTTAATTTTGCTCTTACATGTTGTTATAGAGGCAGAGATTTTACTTAGGATTCAACTTTCTCCTATTCATATTAAAGGTACGTCGTTTACACTTGTGACTTATTATTTTTCTTATTCTCAATATGCTATCAGCTTTTCTCTTCGTAAGGACATTAGACATATGGCATTAATTCTTATATTTTTTTTGGTATAATACTAGACCTCTAGTATTTGATTCGCTTTTCAATGTCCAAATAACATTAGCTTATAAGGCAGCTCAATTTAAAATATTGTCTTTCGTTATTGTTTTAGTTTAAGGTGATAAATTATGATAATTAATGTGTATTGTATTATGTTGTCTGAAAAGAGAGACTAGTGGTTGTAATTTTTTTTTAATTTTTGGGCTAGTGATTTTTGAATTTTTGGTCTAATGTATTTTTATTTATTTATTTATTTATTTTACGTGCTTATGAAAAAGATCAAATGTTTGTAGGGAACAACTTGAATATGTATGCTTTTTTGTTTTCTTTTCCAATTCCATTCCAAACTAGATCATGTTTCTAAGAAGCTAAAGTTTTGAATCTTAAAAATGTTACTTGTATGTGTATTGTCTTTGTAACTTTTAATAGAGTTATCAATTTGACAATTCATTTTCATATTTTTGTTTGTGTGAATATTCGATATGCTTTTATATCTTTCTTATTGCTGGTATTTACACGAAATAAACTTTTCTCACGTCGACATTTTTCTTGCAAAGGAATTTGCATTCATAAAATTCTTTTTCCCTTTTTTTTTCTATTAATAATCAAGATTTCTTTTTAGATCTCAATCAAAGTTTCATGTCTCAATACAACAACACTCCCTTTTGTTTATGAAACCATAAGAGTAGTCTTGCTCTATATTTTCTTAATGAAATTTTGCTTAATTCTTTATCTTTTTTATTTTTATTTTATTTTAGAATGGTATTTGAACTCTACACCTCACAGAAATCTGTTTCTCTTTTAATTAATTCTTTTTTGTTTGGAAGATTTGCATTCTTTAAGAGATAGCTTTCAATTTTTACTTTATTTATTTATTTATTTATTTGTTTGCTTATTTTTGTGATTTAACTGCTCATACCTTGGTTGACATGCCACTGTCCTCGTTGAGAGTTGTCTTTTCATTAGTAACAAAGAAAAATTTCATTTACAAGGATTTTAATCTTATTAAACTGTCTGCATCAATTTGAAAACTTCCCTCCAATTTTTTTTTTTTTTTTTTTGAATCAACATAAATATCAGTGATCCTTTTTCACCTCTACAAGTTTTGTCAGCCATTTTTGGGATTGCATTTTCGTTTAAGACTAGTAATTTATTTACTATTAAACAATCTATTTACAAGTTGTGGATATGTTTTGATCAGTTGACAAAGATGGAGCAAAACAACAACAAGGGAACAAGGCTCAACTTGAAGAGGAAGACAACCCATTGTGCTGCGTTTATCATCGGAGCTACGCCTGCAGAGCCAACAGCGAGTGATTCTAACAAGCAAAGGAAGTTGGACCATGTGGCCTACTTTAGAAGATCCCTAGTCACTTGCTACTCAAGATTTAAAAGAAGTGGTGTTCCACAACGTCTGATGTTTTATCAGAATCGGGAATGGACCGACTTTCCGAGGGATATATTTGATTCGATGAAGAACGAGCTTCAAGAAAAGAAGGCAGTCATCGATTATTTGATAGATCTTCTGCATATGCTTCAATTGGACTTGGAAGCAGGCTTGCAACAACCTATTGCTTGGATCGATGAGGCAAGGAAATGCTTCTTTCCGGAAATGTTTGCCAACGGAGATGAAGCTTATTATAATGGCCAACATGAGAATGGAGGAAGTGGAGGAGCCTAGTCTGCCGATCCTCGGGAAATTAAATTGCAGCTAGAGATCAACGTTGGAGAACTCGATACCGAAGGAGCATAATGGGAATCCAGATGCTATGGTTCAAGGGGTTCAAAATGCTAGTAATCCCGGTGATGCAATAGACAACCTACTCCTGAGGCTAATGAACCTGCTCCAGAAAGACAAGAGAGAGCAAATGAATCCGGGAATGGAAAGCTGGATCCTAATGATGTGCGGAGAATGTTTGTTCAGGGAATGATTTCTTTTGGCAATCCAGAAATTCTTAGCATGTCCCGATGTTCTAGTCCTTTCCTTCAAACTCGATTGGAGCTTTTTCGAAAAGCAGATCGAGATTACAGGAGGGTATCGCGGCAATGCAAATGTCCAGTATGCTTGGCTAGCTTCTTCAGAACAAGGAATCAATAAAATCCTAATGTATGGGCTTGGTCATTGTGGACCCTCGGCGTTGAGATCTGCATTTGGTGTCGGTGTTCATTTGACATCTGCGAGCTATGCTTACACTAGGTTTGTAATGCTTCTTTTCACTTCTGTAGGGAAAATATTCATCATCTTATTCTCTCGTAATTTATTAGTTATTCCTAATATTTTAGGCAGTATTTTTATTTATTGTTACTTTTGTTTGTGGACAGTGCAAACTATTGTAAGGTTGGTAGAAATGGAGTGCAACGCTTGATCTTATGCCGAGTCATCCTTGGAAGCTTGGAAGTCGTTCAGCGCGAAAGTAGACTCTTCCATCCTAGTTCCTTGGCGTATGATACTGGAGTAGGTAATCTCCAGAATCCCAAACATTACATTGTTTGGAATACAAACACCAACACCCATATTTACCCAGAATGTGTGGTCAGGTTTAGGATGGCATCCAATTATATGAATGAAGGTGACATGATTTTCCTCCTATAATGTCTCTTGGTTTATTTCTTAATTTTTTTGCTTGCATTTGATGAACTACCAGAAATTCTACCGTTATGCCTTAAGCAATGTTGTGGAAATCACAATAAATTCTTTTTTTTTTTTTTTTTTTTTTGAATTTAAGCGTTTGTAATCCATCAATTTACACAGGTAGTTTAGTTGGAAGTGTGGCTAACAAAAAGGTTTCAAGGGCACCAATGCCGGCCCTTCTCGGAAGCCAAGGCCAATTACAAGCAGGGTCTTCTGCAGCCGGAGCTGTGAGTATCCAAATAATAGTTTTTGTTGCTTTATCCCTTTTTTGATAGTTGAAGAATAATGTATTCTACCTGTTTTTATTTAGATATATTAGTGGTTATAAGCAATTAGTAGTGATAGTCAGCTCAATGATCTGAGGAAAGCAATGCTAGTCCAGAGTGTAGCTCTTCAAGAGTTCTCAGAGCTCCATGGATGCCTTTTCCCATGTTATTTGCAGCTCTCTCAACTGAGGTTTCTCCGACAGACATGGAAGTAATTAGGGAAAATTATCATATATTCCAAGTAATCCCAATGACCTTTTTCTTTATACTAATGATATCTTATCTACAGACAGGGAAGATGACGCGTGATAATTTTGTTAAAATATTGAGATCAATCGTTGGAGATGCTTCGTTGAGGGCTATGTTGCCAGGGCTTCAAGTCGTGGTATTCTTTCATACTAAACTTGTTTGATTCTGGGATATAGTCCATATGTTGTACCATGCACTGTTTCTGTAACAATAACGATAGCGTAATTTTATTGAAATATGAATGAAACACTTTGTATTTCATTTATTTTGTAGGCACAATCAAAACCTGCGAACACCATGAACGAGCCACAGTGAGAACCTAAGCATTGAGGCATTTGGTGAACCTAGGATGGTTATGTTTCTGGATGTCATCGGAGTTTGAGATCGGAGTTTTTGTCCCAGGACTTGCAAGATGTAGGATGGTTATGTTTCTGGATGTCATTGGAGTTTTTGTCCCTGAACTTGCAAGATGATGCCGCAGAATAGCAGCCAACTTACGCAAGTTGAATTTTTTTGTTTATAGATATAAATGATTATGCTGATATATAGCATATCAGTTCCAGCGTATGTTTTTCTCATGTATTTTGGTATATCAGATTCAACAATAAGTAATTAAATGAAAGTCTCCCAATATTATGTGGAGTTTTTCTTTGCCTAGTTACAAAACCTTTGGATGAATAAAATTTCAGTTTTTTCTTTGGAATATGTTGTTTCTTCCAAGTGGATGAGGATTTTCTTTGGGAAGTTTGTCTTCAGACCTAAGGTGAAAGGGGAATTTAGGATTGGTACTAGGAAGTTTGAGGTTGAAAAATGTGGCTTTTCGAGGGAAAATGGCGATGGAGGTTTAGAAAGAACCCCAGTGCCATGTGGGATCAAGTGATTTTAACTTTTCATTATTGGGTGGCTTGTAATTCACTTTGAGGGCGGTTCTTACGGTCTGATCAAGAAATCATCGAAAGTATACATCTCGTATTTTACCAATTTTTCTTCCTTGTGCTAAAGTGGTGATGGAGTTAGAGTTAGATTTTTGTAGGACTGTTTGGGAGGAAAATGTTTCCTTATTCTTTTCCCCAAGTCATGAATGCCTTTTATCTCTTCAGTGCTTGTTTCAAATGATTCCTCTGTCTTGCGGGTAGAACATTAACTTGTCTCGATTTGAGTGTGTTTGGTAGGATACCCCATTCGACCTTTTACCAAACGTCATAAGAGAAAGAACCTTCCCTTCTTCCCCAATTTCCTCACCGAAGTGTTCTACCATTCTATCCTTCCCATTTTCTCTCATTCCTACCAGACATACCCTTTAGTAAGAAAGTATCTTGGAACTTATTTTCCCTTTTGTTCAACTTACTGAATAAATTTCCTACTTGAGATGGTTGGCTTGATCGGAAGATTATTGGTGTGTGAGGGCTTTGTCCTTCTCATATACATCGTTTTTCCTTAGCCTTCCATTCCTTCATTGGAACTTTTTGATTTTACTCGCCAAATCTTTAGTCCTTATAAAGTTTAAGAGCTTTTGCTTTGTGCCTTCAGTCATATTCAAACATTTAGCCAGGATTTACAAGCACAGTTGATTTTCTTTTGCTAACAAGGTTTCAATTCAACTATGTCGATTCTAGTATGCGGATAATTTGAATACTTAGTTGATCTGAATCTTGTTGAAGATACTAAGGTCTGAACTCTATAACTTGATCGATGTGGTAGTTGACAACCGTGTAGCACTTTGGCTGTGAACGTTAAGTTCCTTGTTTCTCAATTATGACACGAATTTTTGTGGAAAATGTAACAATAGGACATGCTCTTTCTTGGCCTTGTGCAGGAGAACAAGTGAGCATGAAAATTCCATATTCTGATTGGAAAATTTGTCTGAAGTAATACTGTCGGAATTAGGCTTATGGAAGATCCGAGATTTCTGTTCGTGTTTCGATATGATTCTGAATCCGAACTGGGAAGCCTTGTCTATTGCAATTTTGTTATGGTGTTCTCAAAGTGAAATTTTTATTCAAACTACATTTCTAGCATTTGGTTGTGTTATGCAGCACCTTGGAGAAAAATTGAGCTTAAGGATTGGAAAAGGCTGGTCTGAATGAGCTTGAAGTTTCATTCTCCGGCTACAAGCTTTGTCAACTATACCACGTCTTCCGTCATCGTAAGCTTGATGATTTTTGTTTCTTGTAATTATCTTTTTCATTCTTGAAAACTTGTCTATTGTTGACTTTTATATATTTCATCAAGTTCATGGTAAAGTTCAAATTAGTTGGCTCAGAAAATGTCTGAGATGTTCCTTCAACTTATTTTGATGCAGAAAGAAAGCGAGAGAGTGCTGAATGGTAGTGGCAAAAGTCATTTGCAGAGATCTTAAAATACCAAAACGTTTCATGAAGGACTTTTGACAAACTGTTAACAAACGTGACAATGTCTTCACCGACTTTTAAAGTACTAACTATTTAATAATACATAAATTCTCTAGCAAAGACTTTTATCTGTATAAAGTTAATGTTGAGGAGCTTCTCAGAAGTTTCATGAAGCTTATTTAATAAGCTGAATAATGCTTATAAATAGGCCTTCTTAATTGATGTTGGAATTATACGAGAAAGAAAAAAGAAGTGATAGAAGAACGAAACTACAAAATAAAAGAATAAATATAATTTGCTCATTTATCGTTTCTTATTATATTTTTAATTTTTCTGTAGTTTTATTATTATTTCCTACAATATTATAACAGGCAATCATTCAAAATAAATAAATAAATAAACTTTGCCGTGCCAATTTTCATCCTCTTTGGCTCTATGTGTGTAAGCCTTGACTTTAAAGTAGATTGCTGAACAGTAGTGATAAAAGTCTTTTGCAGAGATATTTAAAAGACCAAAACGTTCCTTTGAGGACTTTTAACAAACAGTTTTCAAACATTGCAATCTTTTTCTGTTTTCTTTTCTTTTCTTTTGTTTTCTTTTTCTTTTTTTTTTTTTTTGGGTGCCAAGTTGATGGGGACATTGACAATTAAACTTATTTAATCTTCACTCACGTGGAATTATCTTGTTTTCCACCATAGACTTAAAAAAATCACCAGGTCATGATGCTTTAGTTAGGTTCTAACTGGACCCAGATAGCATTTATTCTGATAATCAACTTAACCAATAATATTGATTGTCAAAAACTTGACCAATAAGTTTAGATTTTGACACGTGAGTCCCAGTTGCTCACAAGACCTTGGCTTCCAAGCATTTTTTTCCTCCCCCATTTCACTGTCAGCCTTCTAATTTTCTATGGCATTTTATGTAATTGTTTCTATTACATTTATGCAATTGTCATGATTATGAAATCGTAGATATGGAAATCTTGATGCAATGACATTTTGAGGGTTAATTTGATTTTTTTTATTTATATATATATATATATTTTTTTTTTTTTTTTTTTTTTTTGCGATATGTGACTTTAACCTTGACTTCTGGCCTTGGACTTGTTCCATAATTTCAAGTATGGTTTTTTGTTCATTTTCGTACATTTGCCTGAAGAGGAATAATAGAACTAGTACCATAACTTGAGAGACAGAAAACACAAAAAGATTTCAATTGGTAGTATTTTAGTTTGGAACACCAATTCTAATCTCGACGTTGAATATCAACTTACGTGTCGTATGAATCGTTTTTTTTTATTATTAAAAATTTAAAAAATTGCTACATCGATTAAATTAATATATTCTATCTTTTAAATAAAAAGGTGACAACGCACCATCACAAGAGTTGATACTTTAGCTATAAAAAAAAAAAAAAAAATCCAACATAGACTAGTTTATAAATAAATAAATAAATAAAGAGAGAGCATGTTGAACCCTAAATTTTGAGGAAGAGAAGCCCTTTCCGTATCTTTTTCCACCTTCTTGCTAATTTGTTTAACTCTGCTCACAATTTACAAGCTTGTTGGAACATCAACCAGAACAAAATTAACAAAACTTAATCCGCCATCTTAAAATTTCATCACGGCGCAGCAGGAGAGGCATCATCTCCAGCTGATGGATCCCACCCCGGAGGCTTGATGTTCGGCCAGTCACCGCGGCATCCCAACCTTATGTAAAGGCTCTTCTTGCCTTTACAAACAGCAAAATCACATTTTAGTAAAGAAAAATACCGAGTATAACGACTCGTAATCAACACTGCTGGTTTTCTTTTTTTAACTAGGCAAATTACCGCATCCAAAACAGTGTGCAAGCGAGGGTCACAATTTAAGAGTGTCAGAGCTAACGTGGTTTAAGTTCAAAACTTCCATTAAGAGGCATATTTGAGAGGCTTGTAAACTATATTACTTACTTGGAAGTTTCTTGTCAGATATAATTAGTTGTTTGAGGGCGCTTAAGGATGCCTGAGCCAAACTTTGGGCATGATCTGCATCCCAACCTGGGAACTTAACAACCACGTCTGCTTTCGAGTAAGCTAACCTGCCATCTTGAACGTGTTTCCTGGCTTCCTCTTTTGCTGAATCTTCATCTGCAAGAAGTTGCTAACTCGAATTAGTTGTAAATCATGAGCTACTAGAGACAAGGTTCATCTGTCTGGGTTCTAATGTCTATTGTAGCTGGTGATGTTGACACTGGTTTCATACTATATTAGAAAAATAAAAAATAAAAAAAACCAGCAGAGTTACGTGATTAAAGCAAAAGGTAATTTGGTTAACGATAAACAATCTCATTCCGAGCATAATAGGTGACAATGAGATGCATAATTCTATCCAACTGATCAGAAGTTGATCGTACTCAAATTAAATAAAGCACTGAGTTCCCTTGACCCACCTCCTTGTCAACTTTATAGCCGAAAATAAGCCAGCTAAAATAAAGTTGATCTTTGTACTGAAGTTCGAGGCTGTGAGCTTGTAAAGGCAATGCAATTTACCAAAATTAACATGTATTCTCATGTGAATCAACGGAAGAAAAGAAGAATAATGGAGAGTGGGGGCATTAATACCCTTCCACAAATCCCATAGATTGAGAGCTGCAGATGACAAGAGTAGGACACAAAAACACATGGTCGAAAACTGACAAGAAAATGCGTGTACTATGGGTATTTGCAGCTCATGAAAGCATTAACTCGGCAATCACCACACGAAAAGAAATCACAAACTTGGTTATCATAATCCATGACCATGGAATCTAGCAGAGGGTGACTTGTATTGAACGTGAAAAAAAGGACAATTTCATTTAGTGCTGTTTGCTTCAGCAAATCACTGAACATTAGAAGTGTTGCCAAATAATAAGAAAAACAGAATGACAAGCACTGATAGGAGTTGCTTATTAGCAAAAAAAACTAAATAAGTTACCTATAGCTTCAGTCTGCGATAACCATACGGTAAAGCCTGCATATAGATGTCGCCATTTATCAGCCCTTCGAGCACTTCCATGCTGTCCTAATGTCGCAACTACTGTCCGAACATGACTGCATGCAAAACAAAAATATATATATATATATATAAATATACATATATATACACTCGTTTTCAATAGCTATTAAAAAAAACCAAAAACAAACAAACAAAGAAACAATTAATCCAATAGGCAGTACCTACTTAAACTTTCTAATATAGCACTTTCTGCTTCTACTACAGAATCAGAGCCTTCAGCAAGCACCCCTGAAATAGATTACACTGGTTAGGTTGATACAAACCCATGTAAGGTAATCTGCATTATCAGGATATCAGGATTCAGATGAAAATTGTTCCTCAACATAACCAACAGATACGTTGAGCAATCAAAACATCATGCATAAATATAAATAATGCTAACATAACGGAAATGGCATATTCATGTAGGATGAGCTAGGAGAGATGGACATTCAATCATTTGCGTGTCATTGGGTCCTGGATTTAAGGAAGGCAAAATGCAAAAGGCTAGTATTGATGATTTTTAAGTGGAATAGAATATATTCTCACATGAATCAATGGTTTGCTTGGCATAGTTTTCCAGCAGTTCTTTAGTACTTAATGGTGTGTACCTGAAAATCAAATCAACCGTAGATCAATTCAGAAGAGATAAATAAGAACAAGACAAATAGTGGAAGTTTGGGAAATTAAATTTAAAAAAAAAAAAAAAAAAAAAAAAGAACCAGATTCTAATCCAGAAAGTTGAATGAGCAAAATTGACTAGATACCAAGGCTCAAGGTGACACTATTGACTCTATTTTTTTAGGATAAACATGGGTGTAAACAACTACCTTGCTAACCATGTTATTTCACTGACACTGACCAGAACATAATTGTTGTTAATAACAGGGAAGGATTACAGCTATGAACTGGTAGCTGAGACACGTAGAACCATATTTACTATAGAGCAATTACCCGATGCCAACAGCAAGTTCCTGAGCCACCTTCTGATTGATATCAGTTGACTCCCCAATAATGTAGATTGAAGTGCCTTTCAGAAGTTGTGAAGATCCCACTCTGAGGGAATCCCAAGACTCCATAATGTCAGGCCATTTCAAATCCGGATCCTGCTTCTTCAAGTTTACAACCAGTTGATCATCATCTATAAA
Source organism: Ficus erecta (assembly GCA_008635985.1). NCBI lineage: Eukaryota > Viridiplantae > Streptophyta > Magnoliopsida > Rosales > Moraceae > Ficus > Ficus erecta. Next base: position 33,492 of record BKCH01000568.1, read on the forward strand.
CCTATTCAAGAAAGTGAAAACTATTAAATATATTGAACCGGATCATTTCTCGTATTAAATGCACTATATCTTCACATACCATATTGTTTCTGCAGGCTTTACTCTGTCAAACAGACGATTAGCGTCAATAAGCGTGGTGAGAGACCCAGAATGTTGTACTCCTATCATCAAAGAGGTTTCATTTGCATCCACAAAGATATCTTTCGAGCTTCGGATATCCCAGCCCCCTAGTTGTAGCCTCAGTTCCACCTCCGAAGAGCCATCGTAAAACTGCATTTTCCTTTCACATGATTGGTGTGAGCATAATTTACCTCAACTGGTCAAACAAATAGGAAACAAAATAGTTTTTCAAAATAGTTTCATACTCTTGCTCGGGTGTTAGTGCCCATCGTTTGGTGCAAAGGTTTAGACTGGATTTTTCCCATCCAAACCAAAATTTTCACTTTTTCCGAAATCCGCACCGCACTCATTTATCTAACCTCCTAAATACCAATCCAGTTTAGATACCTAATTCGAATGGATTTTCTCAGTCCGAACCCATGCTGCAAACGAAGATAAAATACTTCTAATGAAATCTCTAAGATGTGTTCATATTTAAAGATGTAGGATTTGTAATCACCGAAAGACAAAAATGCACATTTGGAAACAGGAATTAGAAGCAACTTTCCAGTCCAATTACTTTCTACTCAATCTATTACAAGTACTGACAGATCAATTTTCTTTATTTCCTATAACAACCAGAACTTAATTCTAATATTCCATGAAATTTTCTAGGGAACCAAACAGAGTACGAACCTCGTAGTCGTTGGCGGAAAGGGGGGATTTTGTGGAGAGACTGTGGGCGGAGAGGCGAGCGGAGGAGTTGTTGGGAATGGAGGCGTTGCCGGGGAATGGGAGAGAGAGGTTTGTCGCTCTCAAAGAAGCGGAAGTGGATTCCGGAAAGGAAGAGAAGAGCTTTGGCTGCCATGGGAGTTTGAGTTTTCGAGTTGTGTTTGGATTGTGGGAAAACAAGGTGAGAAAAATGGAAGTGGCAGTTGTTGTGGCCATCCTGGGTGTGTAAGATTGGACGGAGGGAAATTTGGATTGGATAGGAGGGCCGTTATTTATACATTTATATGTTTATATCTATGTCATTTTTTTCACTTTTTTTTTTTTTTAAGTAGTAATCAAAAGGTGAATCGCTTTGGATTGCCATATATCCTAATTACCGCAACCGTTTTATAGCTTGTTTGGTTCACAAGCTTAAACTCAAGTTTCAAGTTCAAATTTTGTTTTTTTCCTTAGAAGTCTTTGTCTTTTTCCCAAAAAGTTTTTTGTCTTTTCTGAAAAGTCAACAAAATTTACTATTTACACTCCAAAAATTCAACTCAAAGTTATAAACCAAACGAACCTTTAATTTGTATCCTAAACTTCTTGCATGAAGGATGATTAGTCTTTACCATTTATCTCAATTCTTTATCAAAATGTGAATCAATTACTGTGACGGTTGTAATTTGAATCCAAAAATTATTGTACAAAGGACGAGTGGTCTTATCATCTGTCTAAATTCTTTATGATATCTATGTACTTATTTACACACATATATCTAAATGGCATATTCATCTCGTCTATCAGTCCTTAGTCTTACATAAATTGGTGGTAACCACTACTTCAAGAGCAATTAGAATTGAAAGAGAAAATTTTCCTTGATGAGTTGAAGGTTTGTGACTCTTTCGGTTCGGCCATACCCTCTTTCTTTAGTAGCGAGTATAACTTTACAAATATCATTGATTTTTTAACCATGACAAGCCCTGACTTGACTAGTGGGAGAGAAAGTCATGGCGCTAACTCACTAGACGAACAATCGACCTAAAGAGTTGAACAATGGTTTTTTCGTGTTGTCAAAGAGTTGAACAATGAAAATAGATGGCGAGTCCTTGATCGAATTGATTGGGTCTAGGAACAGTGTTCAAATCTACCGGTCCGTTAGGATGCCTTAGATACATACATCACTGTACTTTCACTTGACACCTATAGTAATGATAAACGGCTTGTCTTGTCGTGATCTTCTCTTGAATTCTCAAAACTTTTATCACTCTACCCCGTAGGGACAGAAAACTCATCGCTGCCTTGGTTGGATTAAAAAAATCATACTTGTGATGTGTGAAAATTAAAGTTGTAACATACCTTATCTTTACATAAGTTACAACATAAGACTATAAGGTTGATAATATCATAAGTAAAATTACAATTGTTAAGATTTTTAATCTTGTTTTTAAAGAGATTTATCATCAAAATAATTAACTACTTTCAGTATTCTTCGTTTGAATAATTTCGACTTTATCTTAAGATAATTGTTGTATTAATCATGTCTTTTTAAACTTATGGTTATGGTTATGCGGACATGATTGAACTGAATATGCCTACGATGAATGTTATCTTGCTTGTTGCATCATTCATTACATTAAAACTAGTTTAAGACATGTACTTCGCACTCGTGGGCATTTTATGGATATAGGAAAAAAAATGTTATTTTGTATTATAGAAAGAAGGTTATTTTGTTAATTTTAATTTTTGAGGTTGTTATTTTGGCAAATATTCTCACGTTATTTAGTAGCGTTTCTTGTTTCATTGTTTGAACATATTTTCATTTTCATAATTTTTTGAGTAATTAACCAAAAAATTTGTTTGATCCAAATAATTATACAAATATCAAATATAACATTCAGTTTCAGAAAATTATTGGTTTAAAAATTAGTCTAATAAAGCAAGCCAATAGTGCTTCTTTGTTTTAATTAATTAATTAATTAATTTTTCACATACACAGCCCCAAACCATGTCCTTCAACTCTCATCGGTGCCTCTCTGTCTTAGCTTTACCAGCAGCACTTTCACTCTCTCATAACCCCACGCCCAGATTTGTTCGACCGGCTGATTGATCTCGACTCCCACGGATCCAGCTCCATTACTGAGCTCCATCAAACAAAACCCACTTCAGATTTCAAGGTTTTTCTTCACTCTCTCTCAGTCTCTCTCTTTTCACAGATTAATACTGTAGTTATGCACAACGCTTATATCAGCTCGACTATATACGCCCTCAGAACCAAAGGTTTCAACGACTACTCCTACTTATTGAACGAACGATTTGATAGAAACCCATTTCGCAATTCCTTTCCCCAATGTTGTTGTTGTTGTTGTTCTTGTCGTGGATTTTCAACCCAGAAAGTGCCCTTGAACACTTGCCGTTTATATGGGCCAAGGCAGTCCACGCTGCTCCAGTGGCCAGCTTCTAGGAAGTTGATCGGATTTTATTACCATTGTTCTCCGAATTATGGTCTTGATCGGGATTGCTGTGACCGAGATTTATCTCTCAAGGAGAGGAGTTTTTGTGGCTCTAGTTGGAGAAGAAGTAGGGGAAGTAGTAGTAGTAGTTGTTGTGTGGTTGATAAGGGAGATGGCGGAATTTATGTTTTGGGGCGTCTCGATGATGCCGAGGCAGAGTTGGAGGCATTGCTTAGCTTGTTGAGTGAGGAGGTGGACGAGGATTATGTTTCGGGGGGGAGAAGGCAGAATTGGAGTTCGAGTAAGAGAGTTGAGGTGAAGGGGAAAAGGAGTTCGGGTTTGTCGGAGCGGGAACGAGTGAAAAGGAGAGTGAATGAGGTTGACATTTGTGAGTGTGGGAAGAAGAAAGATGGTGGAGGGAGATCAGTGGGGGTTGATAGTGATCGTGGCTATGAATCGGTCACGATTAAGTCGAGGGAAGAGGAATTGAGGAGGAGGAGTAGGGAAAGGGGAGCTATTTCGAGAGGCGAGAATTGGAGGTTGAGGAAAGATGATTCTAGTTGTTCATCTTATTACTCGCTTTCATCTTCGGGGGATTTTGATGACGAAACAGAAGTTCATGATAAGCATACGTTACGAGCGGAGGAATCTTCATCTGGGTTTGAGGACTCGGGGTTGAAAGAAGAAGGTAGAATTGATGGCCAAGTGGTAGAGAAACATGAGGGGCCCTTAGATGATATACTTGAGCATGGAGAAGTATCAGAACGAAAAAACACCACGATTTTCGATGATGTTTATTGGGATCGGAGGAAGAAGTCGGAGAAGAAGCAGAGTGATAGATTGGTGGGTCAAGAAATACAGCATGGTAGGGAATCGTCACAGAGGCATACACGAGTTTCAGGAATTCATGGAAGTAGTTATGAAAAGACCTCCAGTTCCCACACGCAATTCAATAACGAGGAAGATACTTCAACTTTGGCTGTAAGTTTGGATAAGCATACAAGAAAGCAATATGCTCTAAATGAGAACCAAATTGTTGAAGCGTCTACATCTAGAAGGAAATTCGAAGAGAGAGAAGAAATTCAAGAATTCCACAGGGACGACGTCAAAAGAACTTCTGAGTCCCGAATTAGCCTAGGTAGCAGAGAAGAAAAAGATGAACAACAACGTAAAGCAGTTAGCTACATAGCTGAAGAGGAGAATATGAATAGAAACAGTCAGCAAGTCAGAAGATTCTCAGAAGCCCAAGATTTTGATACTCGGAAGTCCTCTACTTCGCAGAATCGGTCTGAAATTGGAGTTATAGGCATGGAGGGATATAGAGAAAATGTTTCGAGTTCTTTTCAGGGTAGAGAACGGTCACGGCACGAAACAAGTCCAGAAGCCATCCAACCAGCTTACACGAGAGGAATATCTCAACAAGCTACTAAAATATCAGAAACCCATGACGTTAATATCAAGAGAACTTCAGTTATACAGTCTGAAACTAATATTTTAAATCAAGTGCAAAACACAAACTTGATTTCGGTTTCATATCCAGAATCCATTGAGCCATGTTCACAAACAAGTCAAAGACCTCCTCAGAGAGTTCCATCTGGAAGAGGATCCCATGATGTGACTGATATAACTGTTGTTCGATCTGGTGAAACTGAGCGAGTTACTGATTCTCAAAGAACCACCGAAACAAGAGTTCATCAGGAAAGTGAAGCAATATCAGCTGGGAAATTGGTTGGTAAAACAAGAGAGGAATTCACTCGGAGGCAAATTAGACCCAGAAAGGAGTTGGAAGAGGCCTCTACTTCTCAAGAACCTTCGAGTTTGGACTCCCGAGCTAGAGTGCAGAAGGATGATGCAGTGGAGGGGATTCAGAGAAGCTCACAAACAATGCTAATGCCGCCTCCATCTCAGTTGCTATCAAAAAGTTTGTTACATGTTAAATTGGTTAGTGGAGTCGAAAGCCAAAAGGTTTCCAGCACTACTTTAGAGAGTGGCTCTAGTTCCTCGTATGCGGATTCAAGAAAACAACCTCCTGCTTTGCAGCAAGAATCATTTGAAAGAAACAAGAGGGCTGAAACTCATGGGGAGCCTTTGTACCTCATCACCCCTGAAGATGCTCTGGGCTCTGCTGATCGTTTACAGCAATCCTCCGCTCACTTCGTCGGAGAGTTCATCGAGAAGGCGAGGCATGAAGTGTCGACTTCTGAAATCCAGAAAGTCACGGAGGTTTCTGAAACAACATTAGCTTCTGAAGATGATAAAAATAGGCAAGGCAAACTGACTCAATATGCTTCTGAAGACTTAGAACTGAAGGAGCCTGATAGGGGGCGTTCATCCGGTGGTTCTAGAAACAAGGGACCGTCGTATGAAATGTGGGATGTTTCAGGACCATCTAGTTTCAGATCTCCAAAGGAAGAAATAGTGGAGGCCACTACAACTACTGAGAATGCTATTGTGAAAAGAAGTGGCAGGTCCTTGTGGAATATCATTGCTGATATAGTTACACTAAAGTGGGGTTCGCGTCCTGAAACGCCTAGTTCTGCTGGAAGGTCAGGTAGAAAGATTTCGTCGTATGAATCTGCCCCTAGTGAATTGTGGTTTTCTACCCATGAATCTGAGCAAAGCAAAGACAAGCACGGAAGGGGCAAAGGCCTTCTATCCGAAACCATGTCTGATCAACTGCCAGTAACGAAATCGTCTACCCCAGGTCAACGAACCGAGTCTGACGTCCTGGAATTGACAGAGCAGATAGGAGATCTCGAGCTAGAACCATCATCTTCAGCAAGTATGATGCAAAGTAGATCAACCTCCAAAGGAATTTCTTTGTCCGGTGAAGAGAATCTAGGATGGAATGAAGATGAGAAGAGCCCTTCTGGGATGGAAACAGTGGAATCTTCGTCTCGACCAGCTGCTAGAGGTGAAAGTTCTATGATTACAAGTCCAATTTCTGATACCACGAATACGAAAAGTGGTTCGGTGGGGCAGATAGAGCAATATGATCCTGCAAAGTCGACTGAAGAATTAGGGGGGGATCAGGGAACTAGTGGAGAGCTAAAAAGAAGGAAGCTTCAACGGATCAAACAAGTTCCAAAAGATAGATTTGAGGAATGGGAAGAAGCATATAAACTTGAAAGTGAGCAGCAAAAGATTGATGAAATGTTTATGAGAGAAGCACTTATAGAAGCTAAGAAGGCTGCTGATACATGGGAGGTGCCTGTTGGTGCCGTACTGGTGCAGCATGGGAAGATTATTGCTCGTGGTTACAACTTGTAAGTTTTATAGGCTTCCATATAAAAGTTGTATGATAATAAATGTATATTTTTTTTCCTGAATATTTTTGTGGAAATTCTGTATTTCAGAGTGGAAGAGTTACGAGACTCAACTGCCCATGCAGAAATGATTTGCATACGAGAGGCTTCAAACCAACTACGGACATGGAGGCTTGCAGTAATTTCTCTATCTTTATACTTGTGGCCCGTCGTTTTTTTAGTACAAATTTCATTTTTCTTTTATGATGTGAAAAGAGAAGTGTATCTGCTTTTATTTGAAGTGCTTGTTAGAATTAATTTCAAGCAACAACCATTAACCTGGTGGCAGCATTATTAATTGATTCATTGTTAAGGTTAATCAGCGGCGTCATTGGTTTCTGTTCATGCTATGTCCATACCCTGCTATTCCTTTCTCTGCTGACCGTTGACAAATCATCTTATAATGCTCCTAAAGGAATTTGAAACGAAAGAAGACTGTTTTGCTTCTATTTCATTACTTATACCTCATCCCCTAAAAGGAAAAGATTTTTAAAAAAAAATGGATAATAGAAGAGCCGATGCTTGACTCTGCCTAAATCATCACATTTACGGTCTACTTAACCGCTTGTTATTGTATTTGTTGTTGTATATGTTATCGTCTAAGTTTGTCCATCTCGTGGCATCCGATCATAACTCAATCCCTGTTTTTTCTCTGTCAGGACACTACTCTATACGTAACTCTTGAACCGTGTCCCATGTGTGCTGGAGCAATACTTCAAGCAAGAATCACCTCTCTTGTATGGGGAGCACCTAATAAACTTCTCGGTGCCGATGGCAGCTGGATAAGGTAAAAATTAATTCATAAAACTTCTTTTTTGTTGAGTACCTTCTACCAAATCTAATATCGGTATTACACATCTTTGATTTTTGAAAGAGCCTGTTTTGTATTGCACCTATGTTTCAACTCTTCATGAATTTATCGGTGCAAGTCATTTGAAATGATCAAATGCCATACCAAAAACTCGACTGTGCTCAGTATATCGGTAGTGACCAATAATATGCATGAAGCCCATGAGACATTCCATCCATATCAAAACCTCGATTGCGCTCGGTATATCGGTAGTAACCAATGGTATGCATGAAGCCCATGATACATTCCATCCATATGAAAAACTCAATTGCACTCAATATATTGACGGTGCCCAATGATATGCATGAAGCCCATGATACTTTCCCTCCTTAAGTTGGCTGGCCTAGGAGGCTCATTTTATCCCAAGATACTTCTTAAATTCCACTTCGAGTCATTTAGACAGTTTTTCTTTCTTTTTTGTTTTTGTTTTTTTTTCCTGATGGAAAACTAAAAAGAAATGTAATGATTTGATTGAAATGGAATTGTTTGAATTTTTAAGAAACTAAAAAGTTGATAAGACGTGTTACCTTATTTGTTCTTTTCATCCTTGTGGTTGCAAAGCTTTAGATCAGATTACTTTTCTTAATAGAAGGTGGAATGAAAAATTTTATAAATCTGAAAGGTGCTGTAAATAGTGATCATGAATAAGAGTTGAGAACTTCATCTTGCAGGCTTTTCCCTGATGGGAATGGAGGAAATAACTCGGAAGCATCGGATATACCGGCTGCTCCTGTCCACCCATTCCACCCTAAGATGAATATCCGGCGTGGCGTATTGGCATCGGATTGCGCGGAAGCAATGCAGCAATTCTTCCAGCTGAGAAGAAAGAAGAAGGAAAAGCAAACAGAAGAAGCCCCATCTTCTCGGATTTCTTCTTCACATCCATCAAAGTTACTAAAGAAAATGCATGATGTATTCCACGTGATGTTCTGTTTGTGAGGAATGAGATTTCTTCCAAGGTTCAAAGTCCATGTTGAAACTTTTCTATGTTCCTTATTGGAATTTGAGTTAATTTTCTGTCTTTTTTTTGTTTCTCTCTCATTTTTCTTTTGTGTAATAGATATTTGTGTTAAAAGGGACTTTTGGCGTTCATAAAATAAGGGTCCAAGGGGATTTTGGAGATGTAGTTTTGGAGGTTGGATTAGAAATATACGTTTGGGGAGGGCTTTTAGAAATAAATTTTGATATAGAAAATGATGCAAAAATTTAAAATGTGATCGGTAAAAATATGCAAAATGGATCTTGTTTTATTTATCTCGTCATTTTGAGCATTTTGACACAGTAATCATCTTATTTCATATTGAAATGATAAAGTTATGGACTTTTAAAGTTTGAGTTTTTTGAAAATGAAAGAAAAAGAAAGTGAGATGTAGAATTGGGAGTTTTGGATTAGACAGTAAAAGTCTGTCTAGAAAATTTCCCCCAAACAAGGCCTAAGGCTCAAATGACAGACCGCACGCTAATGAGAAATCTGATTTTTAAGTTTGGATTATGATCTTTCGGACATAGATTTGAAAAGGAAATTCAAAAATACTTTAAATCATCTTATCTTATCTATTCTTTTTTTTTTAATCTTTTTTTCCACTTAACCACCTTCCCAGTGTAAGGGGTTATTTGGGAGGTTTTAGAAACCACCTTTCCAAAAAAAAAAATTTGATCTTTTTTGTCGATTCAAAACTATTTTTCACTACTCAAAAAAATAATTGAAATGCTTTCCTTTCTCTCTATCCCTTTTTCTCTCAAATTTCTCATATACTAAGGTTTCCCTTTATATGGGACTTTCACCGCTGTCGTCGCGGCTAGCAAGGGTGATTGGCAGCTCAGTGATTTCAATGGGTGATGGAGTTGGAAGATCCTAGCTAAGAGTTTTCTACTAGATCTAGCCCGATAAACTTCTAGCAATTTGGGATTCAGTAAGGCATTGGTAATTCGATGGTTGGCATGGCGATCTCTTACCTTGAGCAGATTAATTTCCTCTGAGTTATGACGTGCAGCAGAGTGGTTGCTCCATGTGGGGTGATAAATTTAAGGTCGATGTTATTTTCTTTTAATGGTTTGTTTTTGGGTTTTAGTTTTGATTTTATAATAAATGAGGCAGTTTTTCCACCTTCGGTTTTTTTTTTTTTTTTTTGGTGTGCGTTCTGCTTGAATTATTTTCTACCGGTATATGCCTATTTGTTCCATTACTATTATGGCTAGGTAGTTTTTGTTGCAATTTCTGTACTGCGAGTAATTGTCTCTCGATTGATCGGAAATATTTCATCGGTTGTAAATATTTTTTCAGAAAGAGCTTTGTACATGCTCGATTTTAGGATTACCGAGAAATTTTCCCATCATCGAGTCTCAGCTTATGTCCTCCTTACCGAGCTTCCTAAGATTTTACTGATAGAATCAGCCTTAGTTAAGGGTTATGTCTCTTGTACCACAATGTTGTTTTATCTTTGTTATTGGTGTTTGTTTCTCTTTTTAATTTGAATGATAATTTCCCCTAGAAAAAAAAAACTAATTTTCACTATTTACATATTCAAATTTATATAGTAAACTCAAACCTTAAGGGTCCGTTTGGAGTAGATTTTGAAGATATTTGAACTAAAGATTTGGAAATGTGTATTTGGTTGAAAAAAAAAACTGTTTGGACCAAAAAAAATGTAAAAACTAAAAATGTGTTAGAAGAAAAATATATTAATATGGATATTGTTTCGTTCCTTTCAAAATTCTATGCAATTTGGAAAATAAAAAAAATAAATACATGATTCAAACATCCTCCCAAGCGGGTTCAAGAAATCCATAACTTTGTTATTTCAAATCCAAAGATGATGATTTTGTTAACTTGCATAGAATTTTAAGATAAATAAAACAAAAATTGATATTGATATATAAATATATATATATATATATATTTCTGTTTTTTCACTCCAAATTTTTTTTCCCACTCAAACACATATTTTTAAAACTCATCTCAACTCCAATCCAAATATCTCCAAAACTCGGTCTCTAATACATCCCCAAACAGACCCTAAATTGAAGTCTTTTTTAAGGGAGCATTTGGAACACCACTGTAGGTAGGGTTTTTTTTTTCTTTTTTTCTTTTTTTAAAATGAAAATGAGTTAATGTTTTGGAAATGTGTGTTTGGTTCGAGTGTAAATTAAAATGAACTATGATATATTTTTAAAGAATGTAAAAATAAAAAATGTGTTAGGAAAAAAAAACAAATAGATCTTGTTGCGCACGTCTCATCATTGTGAGTATTTAGAAACAAGAATTGTCTCGTTTCCATTTGAAATAAGGGCCCTTTGGAGAACTTTTAGTGACAGAGTTTTGTTGTTTGAACTTTTAGAGTTGAGATGAGTTTTAGAAATAAGGGTTTGAGGAAAAAACTTTCCGGAAAAAAAGAAATTTGTTTTAGAATTTTGTGTTTAGTGGAAGAATAACTGGAAAAAAAGATATTTTTGGATGCGTGTTTTGTTGATTTTTATATTAAAATTAAAAAAAAATTGTGAAATATTAAGTTTTTGGAAAAAACTTTTTGAAACTCTAAAGTCTTCTAAACGTCCATTTACAAACCAGACGATGTTCCACCATTTGGAAAAGTATATTCAAACAGAGTTTAAAAAAGTTATGAACTTTTAAGTTTTGAGTTTTTTGAAAATGAAAGAAAGCAAAAGAGATATGTCACTTAAGTGGATGTTTAAAAATGAGTTGATGTATCAAATACAATTTTAGAAATAAATTAGAAAACCTTCCTTTTCAAATCTACATACGTGCAAGTTGTAATTGAAATTTAAATAACGTAAAATATAAACAACAATACATTTAATTATCTATGAGGATAACTTATTTACTACATAAAATGTAATCAAAATATAATTTCTTATATTCCTTTGTTAAATTTGCAACTTTCGATTTGTTATCTTAAATTAATTTGTATATCAGAATGTTGAATATATATAATTGCTCAAAAGATAGAAGCAAACTCATCATATCATTTATCAGATAGACTATGAGTATACTTGTTGAACTTAATTCTTTCATGACAAATTACAAAGGTTAAAATATTTATTACAAGGAAATGCCAATTATTAGGAACACAATTACATGAATATCATCCAACAAAAGTAGAAATATTTGTCTATCTTTAATAAAGAAAAAAAAAGTTTAATCAACCGAAAATCCTAAAACACACACACAAGAATTAGATCTTGAAAAGAAGTAGAAAAAATTAATCACAATTGAACTTGATGATAATTTAACTTTAAACTTGGAATTTGAGGAGAAAAAAAATGCATCATAATTCCTCCTATTTAAAACTTATTTCGATGAACATTTCTTAAAAAAATATTAGATATATGAATAAGTAAGGATTTAAATATATATATATATTTTAAACGTTGGATTAAAAGTTTCAATTTATAATTTTAATACTTAAAATAACCATTTTTTTTATTAATATTAAAGAATAATGTTAATAAAAAACTTTGAATTGTAAGTCTAAACTCTTAAAAAAAAATTTTATTTTTAATGTAACTCATGTTTTTTTTTAGTGAAGAGTAAATTTTATCATAAATATACCGATATAAGTAGTTGTTCATTTTGTTATAACATGATAATATTATAGATTTGTAACACCTATTTTTCAATTACCTTCTTAATTTTCTCTCTTCAATCCCACTTAATTCTTTATCTTTAGCAATATTTAAAAGAGTGATACCAATTTTCATCATGCCCCTTCCTATCAGCCACGTGTCACTTCTGTCTTTTTTTCTCCTTTTTTTTTTGTTTGTTGTTTTTTTCCCTTCTTTCTTTCATGTTTCCTCGTCTCTCTCTCTCTCTCTGTTTTTTTCCTGCTCTCTCTCTCACCTCAGTTTCTCCCGTGCTTCGATGTTTGTTTTTTTCCTCCCTTGTTCTCTTGCTTTTTGCTCTTTACTCTCTCGGTCGTCCCAGAGGTTTTTTTTTTTTTTTTTTTGGTGCTTTCTTCTTCTCTCTTGATCCTCTTTTCTTCTTCTTCCAAACTCTTTGTAGCTTTCACAGGAAATTCTCGTCACTTATTTTTGCGGATTTCGTTTGTTGTAGGTTTGTAACTGATCTTTTCATTTTAACTTCTGGTTGTATATATTTGCCTATTTATTATTGATGATGAATTCATAGATGTAGAAAAAGTTTGGATTTTTTTTAAACCTTAAAATCAAAACCCAAGCTGATCACGTCACTTCAACTAGTACTAAAATAAAAACCAAAAGCCATAGTATACTTCCTTACATTTTTCTTTTTTACGTTTTTAGTATTATCAAACATTAATTAAGTTGAATTAACATTTTTAATTTTATGTATTTTTGTTCATTTACTATAATTATGCACTACGATTTTCAAAATCTCCCAAAACGCATCCAAAATCTGCGTTTTTTACTACAAAAAAGAAACAGTGAGCATTTCAACTTTTTTATTGTAATTAAGATTAATATTAAGATTAAGATATTTATGTAGCAAATTTCTTCCCATTATTCCCAAATTTTTGTCATACCCATCACTCTGCGCCGTTGATTGTTAGGCAGAACATGTGAGTGTACGGTGGTGCGTGAATGAAAGACAATGAATGAATGCTGAAAAATTAGTAGTAATAATAATTCAACGGTTGAACGCTAATCAGTTCAAAAGAATAATCCCAGGAAATTCTCTATTTTTTTCACCCCTAATATTTAACGTGGATGGGTGATTGTTAGCCGACTTTGTGATAGAGATGAGAACAAATTCTTATTCCCCAATTGAGAGGGGATGGAGTATACTTATTTAATAGCAAAAATTATCAATTTTTTAACATATTTTTGGTATTAATCCTTATCGTTAATATTGTTCTTTATATTTTATTTTGCTGTAATTTGTTTTGTTTTGTTTTTTTGTTTTTTATCATTGAATTTGAATTTCATCAAAGATTAAAAATTTATTTCCTATTTTAAATCAAAATAAAATCACTATTTTTATTAAACGATCACAACTTCACAAAACGAGAAGAATAAAATAAAATTCACATTATAATCAAAATCCAAACAGAGTTATTAGGTTTAATGATTCAAATATCACGGTTCATTTTTAATTCCTATATCAATCAAACATATAATTTTAGGGGGTATTTGGTGTGTAAGTTTGAGTTGAAATTTTTAAGTTTAAATAGTAAATTTTTTTGGGAAAAAGATAAAAATTTTTTGGAAAAAAGACAAAAAAAAGTTTGAAAATTTTAGTTTGGACTAAGACACCAAACTAACCCTTAAATACTCACTTGTTTTTAATTAAAAAATAATAAAAAATCTAAATTTATGTTTGATTCGTCGATTACAGATGAATAGAGTATTTGACGTTATAGTTCAAATCATAAAATTATAATTTAATTTTTATATTTTTTTATGAGATTCCGTCTTTGTCTACTTTAAAGCGGAAATGGAATGGAAGTGGGGATGAGGATTGTTTTGCCCGTTGCCTTACGCTCCATTCTTCTTACTTTTTCTTGTACGAATAATTCCATCTCGTGGTTTGTATTGAATCAAAACCCCATCAATAATTTCCCTTGTTGGGTTCGCTTTTGCTTTCCTTCTTGTCCTTTCAACTATCGACAATTTCCCATTTCCCATTTCCCATCCCCACTCGAGAAGGAAAAAAATAATAATAAAGTTTTTTTTTTTTTTTTAAAGGCACTACTAGAAGCCCGTCAAGCGGAAGCTTCGTTTTGATGGGACCCATTTCTTTTAGTAGTTAGCAACGAGACATATCGCATGGGTCCCACTTTACATGCAAAATTACCTAAACACCTTCGCTCCACAAGACTTTAAGGCCTTGTTTGGTCATGAGTTTAGTTTAAGTTAAATTGTATTTTTTTCATCATATTTTTTGTCTTTTTCCCCAAAAAATTGTTTGACTTTTTTGAAAATTCAAAAAAATTCAAAAAAATTTACTATTTAAACTTACAAATCTTAACTCAAATTTACACACCAAACACCTCCTAAACCTGTTCGAAAGAATTTCAAAAATATTTGGATAACTGTTAGAAGAATTTTTATCATTTAAAAGTATTTTTTTTTATCAAAATTTAAAAAATATGATTTTTGATAAAAATTATTTTTAATAAATTTTAAAAATTATAATAAAATTTAAATTAGATATTATAAATTTTATTTAATATTTTTAATATTTAATAAAATATTGTAGATATCAATTTAATCTCAAAAATCTTTTAATTTCAAACACTTTACGAAAAATTATAATTTTTATTCCTCTCCTCCTACTAATTAGAAGCAAGACTAAAAACTCTTCCGAGCCTTTCTTCCAAAAGAATATTTGATAAATATTGACAAATAAATGCACGATAAAGACACCCATTTACTAACTCACAGACGCCGCGTAGCCAATCAGCTTCAAGACTCCCACGTGAGCTCCAAGCCGAGACCAATTAAAACCGAGCGTTGACACGGAAATGGATCAGTCGCGAATGAGATTATCTTCGCCCCCCGTCATCATCCGTGGCGGTGGGTGACCTTGCTTTTCGCCCAAGAAAAATAAATGATAATAATAATTAAAAAAAAGGAAAGGAAAAAAAAAAAAAAAAAGTTTACCCCAATTCGAACACAAATAGATCAGACCGCCGACTTACGTCGTCAGTCATGCCTATTAACGGCGTTGATCTCCTCTGTTTCTCTCGCCTCGGTATTCGCGCGTGTTAGGGTTTTGATCAATATCCGGCCCCAACCACGAAACCTAGCCCCCCTTTTCCCATGGATTTCTTCTCTTATACCCCGGATTCTTTTTCCTTCAATTAACTGGTAATTTTTCCGAATTTTTTTCCCTCAGATTCTCTCTCTCTCTCTTGTTTTTTCAATTTTTTAAAATTTTTTTTGGGTGTGAGAAATGGAATTCGATTAGATCGAAGCGTTTTGGTCGATTTCGTTTTTGTTTATATGGTTATATGCGTTGACCTCTGGTTTGATTCCGTTTTCCGAGTGAAAATCTGTGAGGATCGGCCTAATCTCGTTGGTCAATTCCAGATTTATGGTTTCTGTTGCTCGATTTTGTGATTTTCGTTCTCCTTTTTCACGAATCGGAAGATCGATTTTTTTTTTTAATCGTGGAAATGATAATCAGAGTATTTAAATTCGATTTTTATCGTCTGATGTACGATGTTTTTGAACTTTTCGTTTAAATTCTGTAACTTTTGGGGATTTTTTTAAAAAAAATAAAATTTCTGGAAAAAATTTTAAAAAAATTTCTGTACATATAAATCTGAAGAATCTTATCAGGTTTTGTGAAAATAAATTTGATTTTTTTGTTTTGTTGCTGATATGTATGGTGATATTAAGGGTAGCTGATTCAGGCTGTAAAGTAAATAAGGAATTGGCTTTATCTCCTGTGAATTCTATCTTTCATAGACATGAGGAACATGTACAGAAGGAGCTCTAACAACAACCCTAGGTATGGCTGTCTGTTTCTCTCTCTTTGTTTTGCTTTTTATGTTTTTCTTCTTATTTTTTTTTGCTATGTTTCATGTTTGTTTTTGTGTTTCATTGACGGAACTGTAATTTTTGGTGTTTGATATTTTAACAAAAAGATGTCTTTGCGTTGACTTTGTTTTTTTTTTTTTTTGGGTTTTTTCGGTAATGACTGAGGGCATGGTGATACTTTAATTCTAGAAATTTGGAAATTTCTAGAAACGTTTAAAAAAATTAGATAAAACAAACAGTTCTTTAATTCAAGCTTCTTTTTTTAAAAAAGTAATATTTTTGTTTTTGGAAATTTTTTTTTTGTTTGTCTCTTTTTTGATCATGTTTTTTGAGTGGAACGGAGTGGGTTAATTCGATGTTTTCATTTTCTTGATCTTTCAATCCAACATCTGAAGACAAACTTGGTCTTACGGTGCTTGTGTCTGGATATAGAGGCCCTAATAATATTGTGACTTATTTTTTCTCCTTTTGTTTTTTCTTGGAAGATGCATTTTTTTCTAACGTTTCCTACACAATTAAGTAAAGGTTGAGGTGTAATTGCGCATTACTCTACGTAAAAATCACTTCCTGGTGTAACAACAAGGAATTCATTTACCTTTGACTGGCTGTATACATTTCCGAAGTCATTGTAGGGCTGGTCCTGTAAAAAATGGCTGAAAGACTATATAAAGATCCTATGGTTTCAATAGAAATCATTAAAATATTTACCGGGTAGTGGGTACTAGCAATTTAGGGACTACTGCTGTTTGCTTTGTTAGAATCGAAAGTTTCCTAATGGCTTAGGACTAACTGTAGGTTTAATCTGAAAGAAAGATTAGGAAGAAGTGACCAGTTTGCTTCACAAGGTCTACTCCAGAGTGGTATTGGATCCTGTCCATGGTATTTAGTCAATTTTGATTGGACGATTTGGAGTTGCATTCTCACTTCTCTCTAGTATTTTATGCGTGGAAATTGTTCTTGCATTGTATTTTTTGGACAGCATTTTGTGCCCTTTTTTATCTATAGAGCCGTTGGAAGTAAAAAAGCTGAAATGTTTTGGAACTTACTCAAATGTTGTTATATATACAAAATAATAGGTTAGATGATGGAGATAAAACACTTTTTCTGTTGAAGTTTAATCTATCGTTGGAGTCGTTAGTTCCCAAAAATCATCAAAAGAACCTTCTTAGGACCAGCTTCCTTCCTATGCTTGGGTAGGAGAATTGATCCAGTGGTGACATGTCATCGGTGTGGCTTTCATATTTACATAGGTTCAGAAACAGTGCCAGAAAGTTCCATGTAACAAATATAGTTGTGACGTAGTGGAGTCATTCCGAATGAGAAGGAAAAAACGTAAGAAAATGCATCTTATGACGATCTTTCAGCATTTTTTGCCTCTTACATCTGTTCAAATCATTAGTGATTTCTAGTTAATTGTGCACCCTCTTGGCCCTCCCCTTCCCCTCCCCTCCCTAGGAATCATATGGGGAAGGGAGTGATTTGTATTTAGGTTTAGGAAGCTAAATGACTGTGTTTTATTTATTTACTAATCTGTGTACGTGGTTAAATACATATTATAGTAATTAATAGTGTATATTTATAATTTGTTTAGTTTGACAAAAACTCTCAAATGTTTTTAGTTTAGTATATATTTACTGATCTGAAGTTAGTAAGAGTAGTTTTAATTAAATAATCTTTATTTCTTTTAAATTTATCTAATTTTTTTTAAAACCTTTTCCTGTATGTAATAGATCCAAATAAATGAATCCGAAAAATAAAAAGTAAACATTTCAGAAATTCGTTTCTTTTCCTATGTTTTCATTCGAACCAAACAGAGAATAATGGAAAAAAAGAAAACGGGAAAACATATAGGTTGAGAACTCACGTAAATTCACCAAAAAGTGAAATTGAAAAACAACAAAAGCATGACAATTAACACACAAAATGAAAATAGTAACCAACTGAGAAGAAGCCACAGAATGACAACAACATAAAATTCAATAACAGCAAGAAAGTGGAAGTCTTATGACGTACAGGCGCAAGGGACTGGGATGAACCCACACACCGAGATGCCAATCGAGGAGGTTCCTGAGACTTAGAAATGGGAAATTGAATTGATCATAGATGACGTCCAACCAGGCGGTGAACTTCAGGCGTCGGTGTTGCCTTAAACGAAGTAATCCGGCCGTCCCACCAAGCACCTCTGTCGTAGGTGTCGACCTTATGAGAGAAGACGTAGACGGTGCGGCTACAACGGGAGGGAGGGACAAACCTAATGAAATGAACAAACTAGTGAATGATTATCGAAAATAAGCAACTTCAAATAATAATAAATAAAAAAAAACCACAGAAAAGAAATTTGGGAAAGAGATAAAGTTCCAATCAAACTATAACTTTCTGATGTCGTTTTGGACGACCCAAAGAGTAATACTACAACCCACACCCACTCTTTTAGTATTCTTATCAAATTTGACCAGCAAATTTGACCAACGGCACTTGCAAATGAGTAAAAAATGACAACTTTCTGATGCCGTTTTGGACGACCCAAAGAATAATACTACAACCTACACCCACTCTTTTAGTATTGTTAGGATTTATTTATTTATTTGATAGGAAATGACAGTGTTTTATTTGTTTTGTTTTGTTTTTTTTGGTTGGTTGGTTGGTTCGATCGTTTCTTTGTGTGTTTTTTTTTTATTTTTTATTTTTTAATTTTGTAAATTTTTTTTGTAGATTTACTTAATTAGTACGGGTTCAAACCAACTTTTTTCTCCTGCAGTAAGAAAATCTTGACTCTCAATTATCATTCCATTCATAATCTTATCTATTTATCATGATTCATATTTGCCTGATGTTGCCTGAAATTGGAATTACATGATTACTTTAGAAAAATTGACCTTTGATCGTTAGTTGGTTTTATCTGGAGGGCTGGTGATGCCCTAATTAATGTGTCATTATCTTCTTCTTCATAGTTGTTTCCTTTTTCATCAGAAATTAATTAAAAGTTGATTAAGCGAGGTGTTAACCTACCCGTTTTAGTGGATTAACTAAAAGATGCTTACAGTTTTTCTGCTCTCTGTGCTTGAATAATGATATTTTCATACTGTTCTTACTTGTTCAATCTGCTGATTTGGTTTTCTCTTTACAGGGTTGGCCTAATGTCTTATATTGTTCAGTTTCTTTAAGACTGATCAGGCGTAGGGTTCTATCGTAGTCGTTGTTTTAAAGTAGTTTTGGATTTTAACTTGTGGATAGGTATTAGTCTAGTAGACCCAAATGGAAGGAAATATCGCAAAGGTATTGGATAGTACCCAAAGAGAACTACGAACCGTTAAGAGAAAACGAGCTACCCGGTGTGCTGCATATTTTACTGGGGCTACGAGCACAGAATTTCTTCAGTTTCCTGCCTTGAATAAGCATGGGAAGCGAAGGAAATTAAAAGGCTTCAGAAGCAAGTGCTCAAGTAGTGGGTCTCATTGTACAAGATCTTTGCTAAAGTACTACTTGAATTTTAAGAAAAGTGGCGTGCCACAACGCCTTATGTTTTATCAAAATGGCGACTGGACTGATTTTCCTGGGGATATTGTCGAAATAGTTAGGAAAGATCTTGTGGTTAAGAAGGCAACTAGTGAAATTAAGTTGAATGGTCAGCAGTATGTGCTAGATTTCTTGCATATGTTCAAAATGGACCTGGAAACAGGTTTACAGCAACCTATTGCGTGGATTGACGAAGCAGGAAGGTGCTTCTTTCCTGAAACTTTTGCTGACGACAATGCTGCTGCTGATGAAGAACCATATTTAGACTCTGCCTATGAAAATGGGAAAAGTCAGCAACCTGTTTTCTCCGAGTCTTGTGGGTCTCGTGACATTAAGTTGCAGCTGGAAATCGAAATAAATGGAGTTGGTAAATCGATGTTTAAGGAATGTAGTGGAGAGTCAAATGCTCTGGGTAAGAAAATTCAAATTGAGCAAGAACCTTGCACTAATCCATATGTTTTTGATGCCGAGGATAGTTGCAATAGAGAAGCTACTATTAAAATTGAAACTGTCAAGGGTAATGAAGATATGGAAGCCAAGTCCTTGTCAGTTAATGGATCTGTAAATGGGAAATTGGATTGTGATACTGTGCGGAAGATGTTTCTTGAGGGCATGAGTACTTTTTGTGGTCCCGACATAATTGATATTAACCCTTGCCTAGATACTTCGTTGCAATCCCGACGCGAGCTTTTTGAGAAGCAGGCTGAAATTACCAGGAAGCGTCGCGGCAATGCAAATGTTCAGTATGCTTGGCTGGCTTCTTCAAAAGAAACACTATCTACGTTAATGATGCATGGGCTTGGTTATTGTGGACTGTCCTCTATTAAGTCGGCATATGGCACTGGTGTCCACATGACAGCTTCTGGCTTCCCATATATCAGGTTTGGAGAGTTATTATTATTATTTTTTTCCTGTTTTTCTTTGTAATGAATTTTTCCCTCCTGCTTTCTTTCTTTCTTTTTTCTTTTCTTTTAAATATTAAATAGATAGATATAGATATACATATAGATAAACAGGCTTTATTGATTGAAAAAAATATATACAACGTAAGGGGACAAGAAGTTCACCGGAAACAGGAAGAAACGAGAAAAAAATGTGGTAATAGAAAAGGCTCAAAATTATATTTAAAAAAAAAAACAAGAACCAAGCGACCAAATACAAATTTCCCCCTGCTTTCTCGTCCACCCCAATGAATTTTAGAATCATGTATGGGCAATTACTTCTCTCTGCTAGGGCAAAGGTTGCCTTACACTTGCGTTGTAAGGGTTTTATTATTGTTATTTTTTATTTTTTTAGCGTAGCTTCCTTGGTTGGTAATTTATAGATGGCCATTGAGTATTGCCTTTTGGCACTGTAGTCGGTATTTCAAGGCGTTTAGAGTCTCTCTATGTGGTTCTAGAGATGTATATCATGCTGTTCTCATTATTTCTTTACTTAGTGCTTTTTAGAAGATCCTATTACTCCTACTACATGGCTATAGTTTGATTAGTTGCAAGTTTGAGCATATGTGGTGGTGTCATTATTTTATTTTGTTCCTGTATGGGTTTACTTGCTTCCTGTGCCATTCATCATCAGATATCAAGGGATCAATCATTAACGTCATGTTCCTTTATGTGTATTGCATATCTATTGTTATTCAATATCTTCATTTTGTTGCTTTGTAACATATTTGAACTGAACTGAACTGAACTCTATTTATGCAGTGCAAGGTTAAGTGATGGTGACGAAAACAATGTACGGTACTTGGTTCTCTGTAGTGTAGTAATGGGACGCATGGAAGCTATTCCTTGGGGAAGTAAACAATGTTATCCCAGTTCCAATGATTTTGACAGTGGAGCAGACAATCTTGAGCATCCAAAGCACTATATTATCTGGAATATGAATATGAACACCCACATCTATCCAGAATTCATTGTTAGTTTCAAGGTTCCATCCGGTTTTGAAGGTGATTGGTTCCTCCTTTAAGTACCTTTTTTGTTTCTTTTGTTTTCACGATCATTTTGCTAGAAATTTTTGGACGTTTGGATATATTTGAGAATTGGGCTAGCTGGTATGTCTATTTTTCCAGTTTGGATTAAAAATGGGTCTTATCCGTTAATCGTTTGCATAGAGATACGAGTCATTCCCTCTAAACTGAATTAATAAGATAGTCAGATATCACTGTTGCAGATGTAAAAATGAGTGTGTGTGCGTGTGTATTAATATTAACTTTACGAATACTTAAGTGCTTATACTTGATGTTTTTTCTTCAGGGTCACCGGTTGGAAGTGAGGTTAAGCATGATGTCTCGGGGGTTACATCATCTTCTTCACGGCCTCTGAACCAGATAAAAATGGAGCCCTGTGCGATTAATGTGGTAATTACTAATTATCTAAATCATATTTGTAAAACTAAGGTGTCTTCACATTGATAAAATAGTATGATTCACATTTCGATAATGAATTTATCGTAAGAGAATCATTGATGAGGCTCTTTCAATCTTTCTATTTTCTTGAAAGGGACTTTTAAATGAACTACCCGTATGTTCATCCATTTGGGTGATGATAAATGTCGCAATTTCCAGATTATAGACCCCCTTAATCATTCTTTCCTATTGCTTCTTCATTTGAATTGAAGTTGTTCTTTTCTATTGCTGTTCCATATTATGGACCATCTTAATCATTCTTCTCTACTGGTGCTTGATTTTAATTTTTGTTGTTAATGTTCAAGACTTCTAATCTTTTATTCAGACTCATATGCTAGTTTAATTTTTTGGGATTAAGACAGTCTGTTCCATTTAGAGAACGAAGCAGTATTGTTTGTTGTGCATTTTGCTTATGGGTTTATCATCCCATCAGAGTATCAAGGGTTCGACTGTTTTGGACTGAAAGGTGTAGACACTGTTTTGTTATAGTAAATGATATATACACGTGATATTCTACCATGCATTTCTTACACTCAGCTAATGCTATTTTCTCCAAGCCCCAATAAATTTTTTTTGCTATTTTGTAAGCTAGTCTTTTATTAGCGACTAGCTGGGTGCATGGTTCTTGGAACTTGTAGGTGAAATTTAATTTTGGACACTGAATCCTTGTCACTTCCATGTTAATTTTGTGGTAAAACCATAAACGTGTTTCTCTTTTTATTTGAAGTATACCAGATGCGTTTGTGCTGCTTTATTATTCATTCAATTATTGTTCTTGTTGGTGATACAAGTTCTTTTTCACATATTAGTAGTTAGTATACCTTCTGTATGGTGAGCAGTGTTGTTAATGTGTTGTGTTTTTTGTTAGGGGATTGATAAGCAGCCAATTTTAA
This sequence comes from Ficus erecta, assembly GCA_008635985.1. Taxonomy (NCBI): domain Eukaryota; kingdom Viridiplantae; phylum Streptophyta; class Magnoliopsida; order Rosales; family Moraceae; genus Ficus; species Ficus erecta. Next base: position 56,201 of record BKCH01000568.1, read on the forward strand.
ATTCTGCAAGGCTTCAAGGAAACGAGTGTCAGCCATTTTCTGATTCTGGGAGGTCTCAGGAAAATGCTGCTAGTTTGGGTTCAAGCACTTCAAGAATTCCCAAATCTCCTTGGATGCCTTTCCCCATGTTGTTCGCTGCCATCTCAAGTGAAGTTCCTCCAAAAGAAATGGATCTGGTTAACAAACATTATGAACTATTTAGGGTATGCCTAATATTCAATTGCGGTATTTATACTTATATCGCTTGTGTTTTGAAAAGTTGGCAAAGAAGCCATTGTATATTTGGTAATTACAGAAGTATCATGTGGGTTTTAAATTTCTGGCGTGAAGCCTCTGTTGCATCATATATTTCTTGCGACAGATGCTTACTCTATTTATTTGTTCAATTAATTATCCTTGTAGTTCATTTTTTATAGAGGAGTGTAGGGACACCAACTCACATGGCAGTGAGTTGTCATATTTAAGTGATGTGGCAGTCATATTAATGGTATATTTGTCAAAAGTTAGGTGGTATTCGAAAGTTAGGATTAGGATTGGTGTCCATAGTATTTTTCTTTTTATAACGATGTTCTTGGTGTTTCAAAATTTTTCAACACTTGACAGAAGAAATGAAGTTGCAAGTCCTAAAGTTTCATTTGCAGGGTTTATAATTACCAAATATACGATGGTTAATTTGCCGACTTTCCAAAACACGAGATATAAATATATTTGCCCCATAACCAATTTTCTTCATAAACAAAAGAAAATTGTGTTCCAGCTATTTTCCTATTCTACTGTTTCATTGTATGATTTCTTATCAAGCAAAGAAGATGAAGAAAATTGTTTTGTTTCAGCTATTTTCCTATTCTACTGTTTCATTGTATGATTTCTTATCAGGCAAAGAAGATAACTCGTGATGAGTTTGTTAAAAAGTTGAGATTAATAGTTGGAGATACTTTGTTGAGGTCTACGATAACAAAGCTTCAGTGCAAGGTATCATTTTGTTTTTGTGCTTTTGTTTTCCCCTTGCTTTTGCTTTGTTCCGCTTTTCTTTTCGTTCTTTCTTTTCTCTGCAGAAATCTTTGATAGTTCATTCTCTCATCTTTCATTAAGCAACTTGGACTAGGCATCTGAGGTTGGAACTGTGATTGTTTTTATTTGAAGTTTTTCTTATTTTTCATTTGTTGAGATCATAATGTTAACTATTTTGATCCCTCGCACAAGGAGTGGCTTACAGGTAGATATAGACATAATTATGGTTGGGTTCCCGCACTCTTAAAAATAGCTTTTGGAAGTAAGTAACATTTTTACAGTAAATAATTGATGTAAATAGTAGTTAAAATATTTGAGTAAATAGCAAATTTAATAGGTAAACAATTTATTTACAAGAAATAAATAGTTTATTTTTCATAGTTTTATTCTTAAACCATGGTAATTTACTTATTTTAGTTTCATAAAAATGCTATTTAGTACAAAATCCGGATATCTCGTAGTTTTAAGATGGAAATGAGTTTCATTTTATTTTATTTTTTTAGTAGCATTGGTTGTGATCATTTCCTGAACCTCAACTTTGATGATTAGAACTGAGCTGAGCTAAGAAATGAAACTACGTGTGTATGTATACGTAAAATAATGGTAGGAACTCCGGTCTTTGGAGGTCACCGTTGGATTCTCTCTACTCGTGGAACTCGTTCAAATAGCTAGATTTGGGTTAACAAATGTAGGGGCTCGCGCTCTGTGCAACCGTATCGCACAGGACCCTGCATGGCCGGGTCCTTTTTTGGCTTAGTGGTTGTCTGGCTAGGCTTGTGATAGCAGTTGTCGTCTTGTATTCGTGGAGGTCACAATGCTTCAACTCCGCCCTAAGACAGAGTAGTCTAAGTAGCAGTAGGATTACCTGATTCCCTTGCTTTATGTCTTTCTTTCTTACTTTCCTGCTTTCCTTGATAGGTCCAATAGGGCTGAAAGGGGGTGAAAGAAGGGCTTGTTTGCGCCGAATGGTTTGATCTTTTGAATGGGCATGCCATATTTCCTACTTAATGTGTTCCTACATCACCTTTTTTCAGCGTCATTGTAGCCATTTTATTTTCATCATTTCCTTGGGATTTTTTTTCCCTCCTTAAGGTGACGTAGTTTCTGTTCACAGATTCCGTTGAAATCCAAGAGTGACGCGGAGGCATCAAAGGCAAATGTTGAAGGTTCCGGATGCCGTTAGCGTTGGACGGGGTACTTGTAAGCTTCCTGTTTCTGCTTTCGCTTGCTAGAAATGCGTCGACATGATCTTGTGGATGTTATGATGTATCTGCTACAATTACTTTGTAGGCTTTAGTTAATAAGAAACCGAGTAAAGTTTTTCCTTGCTAGTTGTGGTTTATCTATCCAAGCTTCGTAAACTAAAATATGTTAAAGTACCGGAACTTCTTTGGCCACCCTACTCAGTTTTTAGGCCCGGTGATTTTTGTTGCTATTTATTCTGTTGCACAATGCACACTTGATTTGTGTAATGGTTCTCTCCCTTTTTTTTTTTTTTTTTTTTTTTTTTGGTTTTTTCATATTTATATTGCCATAGATAACGTTTGATACCAGCTACGTTGCGGATCTATAGTATTTTAGAAAGTACAATGCTATTAGGATATTTATTTTGAAAAATTTGCGATAGTAACTATGGGAGCTTTTATGATAAGATCTCTTATTTTGTATTATTGGTGGGAACTATTTTTGAACGGTTAGATTAACATTTCAAAGGTCTAGTCTATTAATATTCACTTTTAAAAATTTGCTGCGCGTAACACTTAGCTGCTCTAGTCATAAATCTGAACATTGAAAATTTAATCAAACGGCTAAAACAATAATTCCCATTGAAAATTTAATCAAACGGCTAAAACAATAATTCCTTCTGATAGGGACAAATAGGAGGTTGTATTGTTGAAATTCTCTATACTTTTTACCTTATTGGTAGAGCAAGTTTTAGTTAGATCAAGTTCAAAGAGTCGGTAATACGTGTGCAAGTACTTTTTTGTCATAGTGTGCACATTTGTAACATGGTCATTTGTACATTTTTGTTCACTTATAATTGGGGGCAAGGTCGAAAATGACAGTTGCTTTTGTACGTGGGTTTAAAATGAAGTTACTCTTCGGATAATTTAATGTTTATATTCAAACCCGTTCGCCTTCTTGAAAAGTTATAGCCAAAACTGCGAGAGAGAAGTTTTCATAATTTATATTTAAATGATTTGTTTGTTGTTTTACCATACGATTTGCACCAATAGCAAGCAAATTTAATGCTATGTTTGGTAGAGGTCAAAGTTTGAAGGAAAGAAAAGAGTCCGAGTGAATTTTGTCTAGAAAATTGATTTGTAGCTTGTTTTGGTGGACGAAGTGCTGGGAATAGAAATTCGGATAGAGGGATTCATGGATCACGTTATTATTATTTTTATCCCTCCAAAATGGAAGAGATATCGAAGGATGACTTGTTCCTTTTTTTTATCCGGTGGGAAAATGAAAAGGAAAAATTGTTTTTACATCAATAGTTAAATTAAAATAACAATAAATAATTTGTAGTCACATAGTCGATCCTTTATTGTCTTTTCCCTCATCATACCCAAAAAAAAAAAAAAAAAGGAAGAAAAAGGCAAACCTTTCTTTACTTCAAATCGTCACTTTTATATGTTTTCTTTGAATGCTTTGAGCAACAGACTTGATCATCGAGAGTCGGTGCAAGTTTCATCATCAAATTGAAAAGTGAAAACATATCACACGAACTCGGATTGAAGAAAATTTTGATGCACGTTTGTGAAAACGTACAATCCTCCTAGATGGTATTAGGTATGCATTTATTTTATTTTATTTTTTATTTTTTGTTTTAAAAGGTCTTTTCATTTTCTTGTAATAATTTGATTCTCACAAAAGTTATAATGTGATTCATAGAATGTGCTTCCGCTTCCATGGTTTATCCTAGGACTTCGATTGCCCTTGCTGAAGCTACTCCGCCGAAACAAACGATGTCTATGACTTTGAGGTTCAATCTAGGGTATCGGTTTCGTATATTGGTAATGGCTCAAAAGATAGCCGGCATGATCATGGAAAGAAACTCGATGATGATGATGATAATAATAATAATAATAATAAGGCGAAGGATAAGGCTCTAGCTAGTCCAAATCTCCGGAAGATGACCGTGACAAGAAAATCTTGGACATATATAGCACACTGTTCCTTGTGAAGATTGAAACCTTGAAGCGTAAGATTAGCTCGAAATCACCAATATTATGTTTGTTCAGAAGCTTAAAAGAAAAGGTAACTCTTGATTCTTGCGAAAATTTGATAGATTTAGATGTTTTAAACAGATAATTGAACAAAGAATCTGATAAGATAAAGTTTTACAAGGTTCGCGATCGGAAAGAGTTTAAATTAAGAACTTTTTAATAATACTACGCCTTTCATTTCTTCTATTTTATATCATTTGCTTTTGCTTCCTTTTCTTCCTTAATTTTCGACCTCCTCTTTTTTCTTTAAATAAAAATTTTCTTATTAAAAAAACTTCCACCGCTTTTTTTTTAAAATTAATTTATTAGCATTATTCCGTCTTAAATATATACTCATTACAAACGCATGTCTCATTGCTTTTCTTTTTATTTTTTATTTTTTTATTATTATTTTCCAAAAACAGAAAACAGAAGTCTCCAACATTTCTATTTGGACTCTCAAATACTAAAACCGAAATGGCATCTAACCAAGCCAGTCAAACTTAAGGAGCAACAAAAAGAAGCGACAAATAAGTTCATGCATAAAATAAAAGAGATAAAAAAAAAAAATCTCCATTCAAAAAGAGACTATTGGGGGGAGAATGAAAAATAACAAAAATTCCTAGGGTGTACAAGAGAAATTTGTAGGAGTTTGAATTGACTCGGTAGCACATTGTAGCTGGAAGTGTCCGTGATTATTCCAACCCCCTTTTTGCTGGAAAAAATATTATTCCAACTTTCATACACACAATGTGGTGTCTTTTCTTTCCCTTTCTTTCTTTTCTTTATTATAAGATGATTTTTAATACTTAGATACAATTGAAATCATATCAAAATAAATAATATATACAACAGATTACTTTCGGTACAGATATGACGATGGAAAAACATAATTGAAAAACACTAAATTTTTTTTTTTCCAAGTCCTACGGTAAAAATCATTAAAAAAGAAAGAAAGAAAGAAAAATTTTTGGTTGTCGTTTATTGAAGTCAATGGTGGTCCCATCGTGGAAATGTTGTCATCTGATGGGTTGGCCGTAATTAATTGTCACTTTCCTCATTGTCTCTCTCTCTCTCTCTCTTCTTGTTCTCTCTCGTATGTCTCTCTCTATATACAGTCAGTAGTCAGTAGTAGTCTCTTAGCCAACAGAGATACAATTGGATTTCAGCATTCGTCACATCCTCGCATTTAAAGCCATGAAATTATGAATGAATGATTCATATCAGACTTTATCATACAGATAAGACATATATACATATATACAGATATATAACTCTGAGTCGTTGTCAGTCACACCCCCAAGAGAAACGCTTCTGATTACTTTTTTCATTCACCCCCCCATCTCTTTAGGAATTTCACAATGTCACGCGTGTGTGTGTGTGTGTTGCTCACTTCATTCACATCCTTGTCGGTTCTGAAAAAAGAATGAAATTTACACTGCAGTTTTAACTGTTTGAATCAATTTTTTTAACAGTTTAATATACAATTATTCATGTTTTAAAGCCGAAACGCATGAGACAAAACTGCTCGCATTTGCAGTTTTACGACGTATTAACCATACTAAAAAATGCTATACATACTAATATTTAACTCAAATTTCTTTAATTAGCAATAAAAATATTTATATCTGTAAAAGTTTGACGACGTATTAACCAACTGATGTGATAAAAGTGAATTTTCTCATTTAATTGGTGGTTAAAGAGACGGCACATTAAAGGCAAGTAAGGTTTTACCGAGGAAGCTTGACTAGTAGTAGCGGTACAAACTCTAGATTTTGCTTGTAAGTCGTAATTAGGTGTGTGAAACCCCACAGACAATATTAATAACTACCTTTGCTCCCTCTCTTCTCTCTTTGTACTCTATTTTCTATAAGTACTGTCAAACATATGTGATTTCTTCGGTTAGTAAAATGAAATAAATATATATGTATTTACAATTTTGTAATATCTTATCATACTCGTTTAAAAGCTCTTACAAGAAAAGTCATTTTGTTTTGCCTTGTCTTAGAAGAGTTTCTAAAAGTTAGAAGCTTTTTTAGTATTTTATCCAAACACTTCTAAATGTTATTTTTCTGTTAAAAAAGTCAATAGTTGGCTTTTTAAAAATTTTGCTAAACGGACCCAATTAACATTTCGTATTGGTACATCATCCCGCTTAACTTCACCGTACTAAAAATTTTGCAAATTACGTAGACTTGCAACTAGACAACTAAGAAATAAAAGTGCCCTTTAACTTCTTGATCCAACAAACATGATGGCAAGCTAAATGATCCCAAGAATCCAAGATCTTGATAATTAGTGGAAGAGCTACTCATATGGAGCCTATGATTTCTATTTATTAAAGAGAAGTTAAATTTCGAACCTGAAAACTCCTATCTAAATCCCTCCCTATCCATATGTTGAGTTGACCGGTTTTTTTTTTTTTTTTTTTTTAAATATATATATTTGGAGAAATGTGCTTTCATAATATCTTTCAACAATATTCACACGTCCAATATTCATTCCTTCCCTCTTGACGCTAATTTTGAACTCTACTTTAGTATATATATCTAAGGGGGTGTTTGGGGGAACATCTCCAAATACATCTCTAGATGATTTTTTAAAAAAAAAAAACTTTTTTCACTATTAAATTCAAAAAAAAAAAAAAAACTTTTCACTATTCACGTTTTAAAATGTCTATAATAAAATCAAACTTTAAAAAGTCCATAACTTTGTTATTTTTAGTTTAATTGAGATGATTTTTGTATAAATTACATAGAATTTAAAGAAGAAGGAAACAAGATCCATACTAATTTTTTAACACATTTTTAAGTTTTTATATTTTTTTTACTCTAAATAATTCATTTTCACTAAACGTAGATTTCAAAACTCAACTCATCTCCAACCTCCAAAATACCGTCTCCAAACGTCCCCCTTCCCCCTAAACGGACTCTAAGATATGTCCATATATCTTTCTAAGCATTTATTGTGTTCCCCACTTTGAAGCAAGAAAAAGAAGCCCTAGCGAGAAAATTTACTCTCTCCCGCAGTTAAGAAACACACTCTCTCTCTGTAGTCTACACTTTGAAGGACCCCTAGAGAATGAAAAAAGTGAACCATACACAGCAAAGAGATTTTCTAGGGTACCCAAGTCCCCATTAATGGCTAGAACTTCTTGATTAAGCAGCTTTGATCACATGAACAGGCACCTAGCTAGGAAAAACTTGTGCACGCCAAAAGTACAAGGATTGTGTGCGAATTCAAAGAAACTTTAAAATACTGCAGATTGAAGAGGTACTTTTACGGCAAGACATTTTTAAATAGAGTAAATTGCTATGATAATCCCTGAACTCTTTAAGAAGGTACCAATTAGTCCTCAAACTTTTTTTTTTGATCAAATGGTCCCCAAACTTTAAAAAAAGGTGCAAATAAAGGAAAAACCCTAACTGCCGTTAAAAAAAATGACAGCTCTAACCCATCGTGAGTTACACATGCTTTTAGTTTGGCGGCTTTTTGGTAAATGAATACGATGGATGGAAATTTAGAGGGAATCAAAAAATTTTGGGGGACCAAATTAGGTATAAATTAATAACTAAAATTAAAGTTAAAGAAAAAAAATTTCCCAAAAAAAAAAAAAGAAAACTTAAAACGTTTAAAAAAAAAAGAAAAAATACAAACTAATTTTCAAAAATAAAAAATAATAAAAAAGGAAAGAAAATAGGAAAAAAAAAAAATCTCCTTCTCCCTTTCTCCTCCCCCCCATTCTTCTCCGTCGCCGAACCCCCCTTCCCCGCGGCGCTGTCCCCGAGTTTATCCCCCCAAGACACCCCAGATCTGGGCTCCCCCCCCAACCCTGTGTCTTCTCCGTTGCCAAGCTCCCCCCATGACTATGTCTTCTTTGTTGAACCCCTCTGCCCGCAGCGCTCTCCCCAAGCTTATCCTCCCCGGGACACCCCAGATCTGGGTTCCCCCCCACCCCGTGTCTTCTCCGTCGTCAAGCTCCCCCCCCCCCCCCCCCGGCTGTGTCTTCTTCGTCGCCGAGCTTTTTTTTTTATAAAAAATTTATAATTGGTTAGTTGACATTTCAAAAAGGAAAAAAAAGTAGTTAGTTGATGTTAGGGTAGTTTAGTATTTTTTTTTTAGTATTTTCATGTGAATTTCAGTTCATTTGACGGAAAGTGAGAGTGTTTAGACAGCAATTAACGGAAAAGACTACTTACATTCCTTTTTAGGAATTCAGGGACCGACTAATAAAAAAAAAAGTTTAAGGACCAATTATCACTCTTATTAAAAGTTCAAGGACTATTCCAACTATTTACCTAAAAATAAATCTTATCAAAATCACATCAAAATAAAAAGTAGGTAGAACTGATAGTTTCCGATACAAAACAAAACATCACCTTTTACTTGGGCCCGTGGATAAAATGATCCACATCATCGTTTCCAAATAGGGTCAGCTGCTTTTTCTTGGCCCATTTATTATTTTGGAAGAAACTTATGGGAAGAGAAATCGTGATACCACTGATGTTCATTGTCAAAAATTTTCCTCTAGCTGATCCGGAGGTTGCATTGTTTTAAATTTTTTTTTTACTTAACATGCCATCTATATTATAACAATACATAAAGAGGAAACTCATCAAATTTTTTTTTTTTTATAATAATTTTGTTATCAATAATTAGTTTATCAATCAATTCTAAAAGTTTAAATTATGACAAGTTGAGTAATCAATAATTTTGTATTCTAACAATACATAAAGAGAAAACCAACAAAGTTTTCTTTTTATTTTTTTCCCATTTCACTAATATAAAGGGATTAATGGTGTGTCCTCACGTCCTCCTCTTACGTTATTTTGAAAATATAGAACCATATGAAAAAAAGAAGAGAGATTTGATTCTCACTCTAAACATCTGTTCCTAGATATCCACACACACACACACACACACACACACACACACACACACATATATATATATATATATTTTTTGACTCAATCACAAATTATTTCAAAAAACTAAACGTATATACCGAAAAAAAAAAAAAGAGCCACTACCATATACAAAACATAATTCTCTAGAAATAATATTTTATCATTATGTCACCGCGATCGACCGTCTTTTTCACTACATGAAATCTACACAAGTTTTGCAAACTTTTATAATAGTAGAAAGATGGCAAATATGGTGAACTATGCAGTTTGACATACACGTGTCTGATTCATATATACAAAGATGCAATCTAATGTTTAAAAACGTACACACACTCAAACCACCTTCTTTACAGTTACTAAAATGTGTTGAGCACCAAAAAGGTCTTTTCCCAAAAGATATAAAAGAGGAAGAAAAAGCATCAAATTGTCGTTGGCAGACACATTGTCGTATTGATTGGTACATTTCCTTCTAAGTAGCAGAATTGGCATTCTCGTTTGTCGGTCTATTGGGCTGCCACTCACGTGTGTTGGCCGCATCCACTTGAAAAATGATTTGCTATCTTGACCCACAAACACGCATACATACCACACGTAAAATATTATAATTTAAAAATAATACAAAGTTTAGTATAATTTGAAGACGATGTATCTATATTCACAGACTAAAATAATAAGAAGTACAATCAAGGAACTTCGTATATAAATGTGAATTACAATTACATAATTTGTTAAGTTATCAAGTGCTACATATCTTCTAAAATTAAGAGCTCTTCTAAAATGAAAATAATTAAATACATTAAATATGTCCCTACAAAATAGTAGAGTTTCAATTAGATATTCCAATATTGGACCGTAATAGAATGAGAAGATGATGCGACAAATAGTAGAGTTTCAATTAGATATCTAGGACCGTATCTATATTCCAATATTGGACCGTATAGGTGATGTGGCGTAGAGCAACAAAGGGAGTGGGGCAATTGTAAAACGGAGGATTTTGGAGATGCGAAGATGACATTCATCAACTGAGGTGACTAGGAACTAAATATTTCTCATTAAATCATCGAAGGTGGTGACTAGCAGCTATATATTGCATATTTGGTGCGACGAAGTTTTGATACCATATTAAGCATAGTAGAGAACACATAGGCGTCACCGTAGATGATATCATGGACTCGTTATAGTATCGATCGCTTTGATATCATATTAATAAATGGAGAAGAAAATAAAATTGAAGGTAAGCACAAATATTTAATTAATGAATTTATTTTTTTATAATAAATATTTAATTTATTTTGACATGGAATATGCCCTACATCTAAAGATAAATAGAAGAGAAAAAATTCACTAGTAAAGAGGACTATCATGGGACTACATATATAAATACAAGCTATAAGTACATAACTGTCGGAGTTAGACTTAGTCTCCTCATAATGTTATAATTGGGTCATCACGATCACTGGATCAATGAACGACGAACAATGAGCCACGACAGATTAAGTGCTCTTAATCTCGAACATTCAAACTCGACCCAACAAATGATTACCACTCGCTAGAAGAGTGACCAATGACGAATGGTCGTCCTCGACCATTTGGTCTAAGTTCTCTTGAGACCCATTAATTTACCAAGTGTGAATCGGGTGGGCACTTGGTTTAACGAAACGAACGATGAATGATGCCCAACCATTTATTGGTCTTCACAGATGATCGGTTCATTGTCCAGTGTTCATATTCAATGAACAACGAACGGTGAGAGATCAGTCTCCATAACAGCTAGTTCCACAATCAATCATGATATTGTGGCTCATGTCTTAGTACATGTTCCGAATTATTTGGTAGTGGGGAACTGCCCACTACCATCATGCAGGTCCAGATGCACGATCTTTCCTCTATAAATAGAGGAAGATATTCCTCATTTAAGGGAGACCTTGAGTTTTATTGTTATTCTGCTAGAATATATCCAGAATTGTAACCTTTTGTACTAAAAGTTCATATAGTGTAACGACCGACTCAGAGGACATAGCACAATTCCGACGAACCTCTCCAAATTTCAGTGTTGCTATCGTTTACTACTTTTATCTCAATTTGTTGTTTGCATTTTCTGATTATGATTGTTTTATGATTCTCATATGCGATGTCCAAGGATCCTAATAATTTCTGTAAGTTGATTTTCTTATGATCTAATCCTGGTTGAAATTTGACCGTAGATTCCTAGCATCTACAGTTTGACACCTATCGTGGGGCCCCTGGCTATCATACATCGGAAATTCACAGAACAACCTTGTCGGACAACCGTGAACAGCAGGTGGAACCACTACAGAACAGTCCTAATACTTAGCCGGAAGCTTCAACATCTGGAGGAAACGCTCAGATCACCAACCTAATGCGTTTGGTTGAAGAGCTTATCCAAAAGCGCAATACCCAACAGATGGAAATGGAAAGCATCAGTGCGGAGAACTAGACCTTGGGAAGCCAGTTGGTTACAATGACCACATAGGCTGCCTACTCGTAGTACTACAACCTGTACACATGATACTCAACGAGAATGAGCACTGAGGGCTAGCAGCAAGCCACGCCATACAATCCTCAAGGGATGCAAGGTACTGCTCACAGCCCTGTGGCTCTAATGCAGCCTCTATCCATGCCATGGAACACCATCGCAGTGAATGACAGACGAACGTAGACATAACAAGCACTTGAATCCAGTTCCCGTAGGAACACATCGTCGACTCAACGCTCGATGCTAGAACTACCACCATTGCTAGCGGGTCCCGTTCCTTTAGGGATGATAAACATCGAAGCACTGATGTGTAATATAATGTCTGAGGAAATGAGGACATTAGAAACGCAAATGGAGCAGCGGTTCACCTCACAGCTCCATAAGGCGACGAGTTCAATGCTAATTTTGCGATCAAAGCCTTTTCATCAGAAAGTGGCTTGATGAACAGCGAAGTGTCGAAAAGTCTCCTCAACGTTCCTCTGATCATGAACGGCCAATCAACCTAGGAAGGAATTCATTTTAACTATACCTGATTGGGTTACGACGAAGTCCTTCCAGAGGCTCGATTGTCTAAATTTATGGGGAATGTTAATTTCGTCCCACTCTTGATTGGGCTGGGCAAGCAGTCATTTGAGTTTTGCCTCGAACAAAAGCACTTTTGGTGGTGGTTTCCTTAGCTCCTTACTTGCAATATAAAATGATGATGATTAACACGTAAATATTATTATTCCAACAATCGATGTTAGATCTTTCTCTCGATGCTTTTCGTTCGACACTTACGAAAAGGATCCCACAAGGGGAAAAACGCGTTTGTTAGTGCACCCAATGATTTCTCGTTCACTAGCATGAAGAAATACCGATCTTGCTAATATCTATCGGCATTCCTCATTTCTCCGACCACTTGCTGTTTTCATCTTAGGTACATTGAGTAGCAGCTGTAGTCTTTCATGTTCTCTTGTGGTTAGTAAAGGGCAATGAAATCATCTACCGTTAGCTCGATGCCTGCCTCGTCGAAAATCACTATCAATCCCAGAAAGGCTTGCATCCCATTCGGCATCAGCTGAGGGATCGCCAGCTGATAATGATGCATACTCTGAATAATAAGTGGGTGGATCAGAAGTCGAAGTCCACATTCAAAGTATATCATACACATGTAGATTAACCTCTCAGAGATGGTGTCCGCTCGTTCGTTAGGAAAAGGAAGACGAAGTTGGACTTTATCTGGGAACCAGTACTTACCCTTATTAAGGGCCAAGTTGTCTTCAATCAAGATGGAAGGGGGGTTCACCATTCGCAAAAAGGACTCTATGCTTATTCGGTGTGGGGGCAACCCGATACCGTTGCCGTTTGACTTCTCTCTAATGCCTTATTGTTGGACTTCGTGCCCCTTCTCTTTTGGAGGCGTTCGTGCTCCTCCCTCGAACGTCGAATGACGGATGCCAGTTTATCATCTTTGGTGTCATTCTCCTCCAGATCGACGTTCGTTGCGACATTGATGGCCTTCTTTAGTGGTCTCTTGCTTCTCGCTTTATCCATATATGCTCGCAAACAGATTTATGGACGAACGGCGAAGTCTGACAAACGATGAAAGGACTTCGGATCTAAGTCCTAAACCTTTGAAATCCTACAAGTTTTGGGATGACCACAAGGAACATAAACCCAGAAACGCAAAGAAAAACCTAAAAAAAAAATGCCGCAAATTCCCAAACCAAATAATTCACCTGGTGAAAACACATAAAACCAGCCTCAAATGACTCGGAATCAGCAGAAAAACAAACTTCTCGGATCAAAATAGTATAAAACAAAGAGAAGGAGAAGAAATCTTGCCTGAAAATCTCGGGTGACTTTGAAAACTCTCGGACTCTCTCTGAGGATTCTAGTGGCTCCAAGCAAAGAAATAAGGAAATAGGTGGGGGGGAGGACGACGAAGAGTTATAACCCTTCAGGGGAAGATCCAACTGCTCTGATGCTTTTATTATGCCTATGAAATGACACGAATCACGAGAATTTTTAGATTCCCGCATAGAGAAATCATTTCATGACTTTTCAAATTTAGAAAAGACAACCGTCATTTTAGGTCTTCCAACCAGCACTTGCCACGTGTAAAGAAGGTTCCTTTTCTCTTAGGCTCGACAGTTACGATTGACTAGCGTAATGTTTACTAGACTTGCGTGATTGACACTCTTGATCATCAGCAAGCATCATTCTACGAACGATGATTATCAAACATTCTATTGAGAATCATTGGTCGATAGAGTAGGGGGCTATCTGTTGGAGTTAGACTTCGTCTCCCTATAATGTTATAACTAGGTCATCATGACCACTGGATCAATGAACGACGAACAATGAACCACGAAAAATTAAGTGTTCCTAATTTTGAATATTCAGACTCGGCCCAATGAACGATTACCACTCGCTAGAAGAGTGACGAATGACAAATTGTCATCCTCGACCATTTGGTCTCAGTTCCCTTGAGGCCCATTAATTTACCAAGTGTGGATCGGGTGGGTACTTGGTTCAACAAAAGAAACGATGAACGATACCTAACCATTTATTGGTCATAAAGGATGATCAGTTCATCGTTCAACGTTCATATTTAACGAACAACAAACGGTGAAAGATCAGTCTCCATAACTGCTAGGCCCACGATCAATCATGGTATTGTAGCCCATGTCCTAGTACATGTTTCGAATTATTTGGGTAGTAGGGAACAAACCATTACCATCATGTGGGTCCATACCCACATTCTTTCCTCTATAAATAGAGGAAAATCCTTATCATTGAAGGGGGACATTGAGTTATCTGTTATTCTGCTAGAATATACTCAGAAATTGTAACCTTTTATACTCAAAGTTCATATACATATAGTGTAACGACAGACTCAGAGGACGTAGCACAATTCTGGCGAACATCTCTAAATTTCAATGTTGCTATCTTTTACTACTTTTATCTCAATTTGTTGTGTACATTTTCCAATTATGATTGTTTTTATGATTCTCATATGCGATGTCTAAGGACCCTAACAATTTTCGTATGTTGATTTTCTTATGATGTAATCCTTATTGAAATTTGACCGTAGATTCCTAGTATCTACAATAACCATGTAAATTGCTCAATGCTAAATCTTCTAAAATCAAGAGATTTTCTAAATTGAAAATAAACAAAATTAAATACAAAAGTCAACTTTCTCTAATACCACATCTTACTACTAACTGCCCATGGAAACTTTTTACCCTTCAAATTGAAAATTTGAAAATTTTGCGTTAGAGCACAATTGCAAATCATCGTATTCTAAACATAATCCATTAAGTTATAGTCCTTTTAAAATATATATATATATATATATATATAAATATGATAACGATTATAACATGGTTTGACGATATTTTAGAATTATATCTACATGTTATTCTTTTTTCTATCTTAAATAGTTGATTTTTTAAATCAATTTTCTCCTCCTTCAATAATTTGGTGTCTCTTGCTTCTTGTTCTAAATGGGAATTTTCTATTTGGAAAACTACTTTTGCATGGGGATATTTGGGAAAAGTACTAGTGACCTATACATGCGCGTACTCATTATATATATATATATATATATATATATATTACATAAATATTTTGAAAATGGATATGTGGCTGATTTTATTCTTTCAATAACTTATCGATAACAATTACTATAAGATATTTCTTCTATTAAAAAAACATTGAACATTGTGAGATAAAGCAAATGAATTTATCATCTATCCGCTTCAATGACAATTACTAAACTTTGCCAGTGGATATATATATATATATATGCTTATTTTCTCAATTCCGCCAAGGGACATCAAGGCATTTACTAAAGGATAAACTAGGGATGGAGACTGATCATAAACTAGCTAGAAAAGCAATTTGAATAAATATAATATGGGATATATTCTTAGGACCATCTTAGATATTCATTCTCAACTTTTATCCTAAACAATTATGTCTAAGATATGCGTACCAATTAAGACCATACATGTGATTTTGTTCGTATCACAAAGTATATCCCTTATTACATATTCAACGATGCATACATGAGAACCACAAAATTAAAATAATATTATATCGAAATTCAACGGCGGGGTCTCTTTGCTGCAAAATCTTATATAAATATATAAAAATAATAATACTAGCACATTGTAATTAAATTGACACCTACTAATAACTCTGTGTCACACTAATTCTCACTTATACTAGTAATTAATAAAAAGGAAAAAAAAAAGAAAAAGATTACAAGTATGTCAAAAACTAAAAACATAAACCAGCCATCAACTTAGGCCGACTAATGAGACCAAAAACAAATAGAATTAGTTATTAAAAAAAAAAAAAAAAAAAAAAAAAAAGAAACTGATGCATAAGGAACAGCCAAAACCTTGTCTTTGGAAATCAGAATCCAAGATAAACTTTATTAAAAATTTTACTTATAAATCCAGTGGGAAAAACCAAGTAAGCAAAAAAAAAAAAAAAAAAAAAAAAAAAAAAAAAAAAGGAAAGAAACTCCACGTTTATGATAATTGATCTTATCCAAATCAAGTAGGGAAATGAAAAAAAATGGTAAAGGAACCATTTCCCTCGTAATCAACGAAGAAATAGAATATGGAGAATCAAACAAAATTTTACAAGACATTAATCGTATTTTTAGTATTTAGAATAGATGCCATTGTTTAGTTTTTTTAATATGTGAAAATTTTTCAAGAAGAAAATAAAAATGTCTCACAATCTTGAAAAATAACAGACCTAAAAAGAGAAATACAGCAGCCAAAAAAAAAAAAAAAGACAGGAAAAAAAAACCTACAAAAAAAAAAAATCAGTTTAAAACCCTTTTCACGCAACCACTAAGTTGATAATTAGGTGACCTTTTCTTCTGAGCTATCTGTTCAATTTTTTTTTTTTCCTCAAAATATCCAATTATGCTAATTTGTCCCAAGATCCTGAAGCAATATTTTTTATTTATTTTTAGTAATTCATGATCCATATTAAATAGGGTTGAATCCTATGAAATAATTCCTTAATTAGTTCTTCATAAAAAAAAATTCCTTAAGTTGTACCAATAGAGTAATTTTGTAAATAATGTCGATTCAAATTGTAAAGTTAAAATTAGTGATCACGAGGATACAAGCATCCAGTCATAAAATTTCTTGCTATTTATTACTCAACCGAAAAAAGGACACTTCTCTCTAATACACCAAATCCCAAAGACCCTACTTCAAGGTTACGCCTAAAACTACCACATCTTTTTGCCCCCCTATCCTTTGGAGTATATTTAGAACTCCCTAACCGAACTCTAACGATTGACTCATGTATATGCCTCCAAAAACATAACGCCTAATATTGACAACACCACAAGTGTTTTCAAGAAGTGGACATTACATAGTGGGCATGAAACTCAATTATACATGATGAAAGAAAAGAGAAAAAGAATTCAAATGCCATTCACATTTCCACATATGTACCAAAATTCCCTTTATGCTTGCCACATAAAAGATTTTGGACACCAGTTGTTGTTGTTGGTTTTTTTTTTGGTTCCCTTTAGTATTATTTGAAGTTGCATGAATTTATGATGTGGTGATAGTACTAGTGGGTTACACTAAAGCGAGAAAAGGGCATTTGTATTGCAGTGGGGAAACAAGGGAAGCACCTTGAATATGCCGGGAAGAAAGATAAGGACGACATATATATATAATTTTTTAATCCGACAGCCATATAAATCCGATAATATAATATTTTGATAAATAATGTATAATATTGACATCATGTATGTGTTATAAAATTGTACATTGATACTTGCAATTTGTAATACAAATTTTTAAAAATAATATGTTTCATGTAAAATTTTATGACATGACATGGATATCAATTAGTAATTACAAAAGTCTAAAAAAAAAAAAAAAAAACAGAACCGTACGACTTCAAAGATTAAGGGGGCATTTGAAACATACATTCCAGTTGGAGTTTTGGATATGTTTTGATTGGAAATGAGTGAATGTTTGGAGTTGAATGAACTGTGATAGTTAAAACGTATAAAAACTTGAAATGTGTTAGCAAAAAAATAACAATATGGATCTTATTTTGTTTCTCTCATTATCTTCTGCAATATTTAAAAAAAAATCTCATTTCGACATAAAATAAGAAAATTATAAATTTTTAAAGTTTTTTTTTTGAAAAAAAAAAAAAAAGAAATTTAGAGACGTACGAATGATAAAATTGATTTACTTCAAAATAAAAAGATAAAACTTTGAATTCCAATTGGAATATATGCTCCAAGCACCCTTAATCTATGTAAATGTTACTGCCTTCGACTGTAATATATATATATATATATATATATATATAGAGGTATGGTTGGTATCAGAAATTCAGTGGTATGTATACAGATGGCCCCCCTCAATTGACCAGTCTTGCCCATAAGATGTTGTGAAAGCACCAAAAAGCTGATTTCAGAATTCTGAATTCTGAACACAACAGTCTGATCATTCATATATATATGTATATGTCTGTATATATATATATATGTGTGTTGTATCAGAATTCTGACCCTTTCTCTATATTGCTCAGCGAGGCGTCAATCATAAAGCAATAGATTGCTCTATGATTTCGTCTTCTCTCGCCTCGGCTCTTGTGCCCGTATTCAAGTGTCTGTCCTCTTTTGCTTTTTAACTCTTAACATCTTTTGACCCCTTTCTCTCTCTATATATATATATATGTGTGTGTGTGTGTGTATATCTGCATGACATTTTTCCAAGCAAAAACGTGTGCCACCGGATCATGTCATGAAAGAATATCCTATTGATAATGAATGATACATGCCATATATACCAGCCATATATATGGAAATTTTTCGTTACACAAATTGGCTTTGTTTGTGCATATATATCATATATATATATATATATGGATTACGAACGCAAATGCTAACTGTTGGACCCTCAGATTTATACAGAGACATAGTACAATTTTATTTTATTTTTTACAGCAATTTATGTCTGATTAAAAACTTGATTAAAATATCGTAGATAATTATCAATATTACGCTAAAAAGTAAGTTTTTTTTTCAGGATTTCAATTTCTTTCCCTTAGTTATTACTCCATTTTCCCTTAACCTAATTTAGAATTAATCTTGAAGATTATTATTTCAACATTTACTGAAAAACTCCCACCAACCAACGAATTTTCTTTTTCTTTGAAAGTGCTTTTAAGCCTTTTTTTTTTTTTTCGTGAACAAGAACTTGTCCTGAAAAAATTAGAAAAAAAACCCCCTTTGTTCTAAATTTTGCTGTTTAACTTTTTTCTCAATAAAGAGTGTTTCCTTTTTTATTTCACAACTACATGCGTTAATGCCTGTTATTTTACTCTTTCTTTAAAGTCAACTGATTTATTTTTCCCTTTAAAAATACTGGTTTATTTTTATTTTTTTAGAAAAAAAATCAAAGTGATCTTATTTTACTTAATTATAACAAACTAAGATAATGAGGCAAATCGGATTAAACTATTAATAACAGGTACATGATTTTTGTTGTATAGGTGTGTGTGTGTGTGTGTATATAAAACGAAAAGAAAATCCACCGAGTTAAGGAAAAAGAATAAAATATTAGAATAATAATACCCTTTAGCTCCCGCGAGAATCACGCCTTGTGTTGCGCTCTATTGTAGGCTTAATGCTTTCCCTGGGTTTTGTTTTTGTCAGTTTCCTCAATTTCTGTTTCTCTGTCTTCTTATTTGTCATCTACGGATTATACATATAAATATAATACATAAGGTTAATTATCTAATTTCATGTTATAGTGTTGATTATTTTTAAAAATTTCCTTCTGTTTTTAGAAACGACAAAGTATTTAAACAGTTGTTCCAATTTCATTTCTCCTCCAACTTTTGTATAAAAAAACAAGGAAAAAAAGATAAAGATGCCCTTGTTTATGTACATATTTATTTCTAAATACTATCTTTTTCTATACAAAAATTCTGAAAGATAATTTAAACATTTGAAAAATAATTAAAATTCAAGATCCTTTCTTGGAACTTTATGTTTTGTGTTAGGATTTTTTTAATGGTTTTTAAAGGTTAAAAAAATATTTTTCATAAACTAACTAGCTACGGGTATTTTTCTTGTTTTATCTCATTTTTTATTTGCATAGTATGCGTGTGATGAATTTGTAATAAGTTTTTCAAATATGAAGGATACCTTTGTATTTCTAAAAACAAAAGGATAAATTGCGAATAATTAAAACTAGAAGGTATAATACTTACGTAATTTACACATATCTACGTACACACAATCACACTTATGTTTAAATAACCAAATATATTAATTTTGTTGCCAGCTTTGACATTTTTTTTTTGGTTTTGTAATTAACAAATTTTAGTTGTAACTGCAATCATTTGCATATATTCTACACCTACACACAAATAGATGATCGTTGTATTTTGAGGTTTAATTTAGTTATTTTATATTCTTAAGATCACTTGAGGACATATCTTAAAGTTTTTTTTTTTTTTTTTTTTTCCGTCATTGATAAATGTCCTTGTTAATCTTAAACTTGATGACGTCACCTTGTTTAATTAGTAAATTTTCAGGATTTAAAGTTGGAATTGAGTTGCTTAACAAAGAGGAGAGTGGAGTGAAAGGTGGGGCATTTTCAAAAATTCATTCCTAAAATGGATAATTTTGTTTTATTCCTGAAAATTCGATCATTCTTTTCTTAAGTTGACATTCTCTAAAATCGGCTATTTATTACTTCCTTCAACTAAAGAACAATATTAACTTTTATTTTTTCACAACATATTCTGACATTCTTTGGGCTGATTATAAGGATCGATACTTACAAAAAGGTTTACTGAGGGGGGGAAAAAGGGAGTCTTGCAAGAGTTCGTAAATCCATGTTTTAAATAAATTCATGTTGTTGTGAATGTCGACCGTGGTACAAAAATGCCGCCATGAGGTATTTTTTTTTTTAAGAATAAAGACCTCGTTGAACAAATTATAGCGGTGATCATATATCCCCAAAAGAAAAAAAGAAAGAAAAAAAAAACCCCCCGACATATTTGTCAAATTCCCACTATACAAAAAGTTGAAGAGATATATATGCCAACAAATATTTTTTTTTTTGAGGGAATATATTCCAACATTTAAGTTGTCTTAAAACGATTAAGTTTATTTTACTCAGCAGTTTCGTATTCAAGTGAAATCCTAATTTATCTATGCCTACGAAAGGGATCATCATTATCATCATTAATGACGGATCTATAGCCTTCACTGAAATTTTTTTCTTTAATTTCTACTAAAAAATTTTATGTTTTTTCTGTTTTTCTCTATTATAATTAAAAATTCTCATATAGCCTCTATTAAAAATAATTTTACCTGAAAAATTAATGATATTTGCTTCGAAACTCTAGATAATCATAAAATAAAATATGAACACATTAATATGATTATCTTGGTAGTACGAAACCCCAATGGTAAAAACTATAGGTGTTGATGAACATACCAGCTCAAATAAAAAAGATTTTATTAAACGACAAATTAAGGTTACAACTTGGAATTATAAGTCTAGTCCAAAACTCCAACAAAGACAAACCCACGATGTCTCATTCTTGGACTTACTCCAAATCCTTAAATGCACAACGATAACATGTTGAAAGCTACAAGAATTAATCCTAAGAAATTTCTGGTTTTATTATTATTTTTTTTTGGGTCATGATTAAAGCTCTGAAAACATGATTCTCTATCAGATATCGCTTAAATAATGAAATCCTAACTATGAGAATGTGTCTAAATACATTCCACTACATCTAGGATGAGATCCTGCTTGAAAAATGGAATCCAAAAGCATATAATTGTATATTTGAATTCTTCTTGATTTTCCTACTTTCTGTTTCAGACATATAGACGATTTTTTTTTTTTCCGTGTTTTGTGGCGACAAACACCTGTGCTTAAAATTTGAGCTGCGTCAAAAACATGACCTGTTAGTTAAAACCTTAATTACTAGATTTGGGTGCAAGTCTAATTTGAAAACATAACAGATAATCACAAAAGCAGTTAGAATTAACCTAAAAACAATCTAAACATAAATTAAACACAAGCTTAATTCAACAAAATCTGAATTTTAAAGCATTGAGAGAAAAATACCAAAATTCTAATTTATGTTTGAATAAAAACTGACTGATTCGAATTTTCGCAAGATTTAAATTCTACCTAAAAACTCTTGCAGCTAGTTCAAACTCAAAAAGAGACTTGGCCAACACAAGATGTTATACTCTTTCCTTTTTTTCTTAATTATGTAGAGGAATTATAGGCCATAAATATGGTGATAAATAATTTCGTACTTGCATGTTATAACAATGTTTGAAATGTTTCATTGGCTATATATTGTACATGTAAATATGCACAAGGGTATGTCCTTTGTGAACATGGTTACTTGGAAAGCAAGCATTCAAAAGAGGCTAGACCTTTGTCTGTAAAGCTACGCAAAGAAGTATATTTATGACTTCAACGAAATGTATATATATAGGCCCACTACTATTGGATTCTCATTTCATTTACACCCTTCTAACTTGTGGGTGTCTCACTTTTTCAGTACTAAGCAGTTTAACTGTACTATGTTCTTTCTTTTTTCTTTTCTTTTTTTTTTTTCCCCTTTTTTCTTTTCATAATTTTTTTCCCTCAAATTCTTTAGGCATCCAAATATCTAAGGGGTTGCATAAAAACAGAAGCCCCGCCCCGCCCCGCCCCACCGAACTTCTTCCCCACCTTCTTTGTCGGGGCAGGTTCGGGTGTGGGAAAAAAGAAACGAAAAGAAAAACCTAATAGGTTTAAAAAAATGATGAAAATAAATTGTTAAACAAAGTAACTAATTATATATATATATATTAAGAAATCTTGTAATTAAGCACTTGATAGTCTAATAAGGGGAAATTAAAGTTGCATGGAAACAACACACTACATAATAATTACTATATTTCTTTTTCCCTAAATTAGTTGAGAGATAATAGATAAAACTCTTAATATTTTCGGACAAGTAAACGAATTCGAAGGAATATAAAGAGAATAATGAATTTTAGTGGGGGCATATGATATAAACATAAAAATAAAAAATAAAATAAAATAAACGTATATAACAATTTAGAAAATAAATATTTTTGTGGGACAGCTTTGCCACAAGACCTAATGTAGGACATTTCTTGTAACCACTCGATAACAAGAAAGTGACTTATCAAGGTTTTCTAAAAAATTTTGTTTGCTTAATAACTAAAGTTCCAACAATATTTGTCCAAGGCTACAAAGTTATGTGGTACAGTCAAATCACATCTTGTCTATAGTTCATGAGATTTTATTGCACTTGAACCTAATTTAAACTTTTTTTTTTAAATCCGGGTGAGAGATTCAAATTTTACACCTTTTGGTAAAGTCAAGTGTAGTATTACCACTAAGTCATGCTTACAACCATGACCTAAGCTAAACTCTGAATGATATTTAATTCATAATCTAAAGTTATGTTCTAATAATTCTTAGCTTTTGTGGTTGCAGTCATAGTTTTATAGTAATTTTATCCGACTATTCATTAGAAGATGTAAAATATATGAATCTTACCTTCTCAGGTTAAGTAAAAAAGACTCTTAATTTTTTTCATAATTATAATGACAGTCATAGACCAAAACTAATTGTATTAGACACTCCTAACTAACATGACAAAAATGCCTAGTGTTACTCTTTTCTAATCTTGAGTCCTCATGATCTTTTCTTAACTCATTCTAATTATTTGTCTCAAATGGACATCTCCACATGTAGCACATTGATTAATTAGTGTACTACGTTCTACTGATGTAAACTTGCTGCTAATTATTATGTTAATGTTCATTTTATTTGAAAAGGACCTCGGACTTTATCATCAATCTCACTTTTATCCCTAAAGTTTTAAAATGTCTTAATTAAGTTAAAAACTTATTTATCAACGAGTGTCAATTTTAATTGTTTAGTCAGTTGAGTAATACCAAAAAAAAAAAAAAAAAAAAAAAAGGGACAGAAAATAGAATGTACAAGCATTATCGAATCATCATGACACATGTATTACATGCTATTTTCGGTATGCTTTTCAACACTCAAATGGAAGATAGAAACGTTAAAATTAACGTACATCAATAGATCTTGTAAGTTTGAAACATTTTAAAAGACAAAGATCATAACAGAATTGGTGGGTTAAAATTTGG
The DNA here is from genome assembly GCA_008635985.1 of Ficus erecta. Classification (NCBI taxonomy): domain Eukaryota; kingdom Viridiplantae; phylum Streptophyta; class Magnoliopsida; order Rosales; family Moraceae; genus Ficus; species Ficus erecta. The sequence goes on from BKCH01000568.1 coordinate 80,051, forward strand.
GTGTTAGTTTTTAGATTCATTAAAAAAAAAAAAAAAAAAAAATCTAACCCACTATCTACGCATACTAAGGAAAGAAATATCACTACAATTTTTTTAAAGTAATTTTAAAGTGGTATGAAGTGGAAAATGCTACGATTATAGGTCAAACTAAAATCATGATAAAACTTAAATCTTTAACCTATCAACTATTTCCAACCATTTTCCCTACCAAACAATGAAACAAGCACATATTTCCTAACCCACCTACTAATCCTCTCATCCCGTTCTCTCTTTTCATTTTTCCCTCTTACGAAAAGGCGAAAAAAAAAAAAAAAAAAAAACCCCAATTACAAAAAAAGGTAGTCCTTTCCAGCTAAATTTTTGTTTCAAAGAATTGAAAATTAAACCCCAACTAGGGTGGGCAAATGCAAGTACAATATGTGACTTTAAATAATATATATATATATATATATAAATCAACAGCCAAATGCATACATGGAAGACAAATCAAAATATGAAAAAAAAAAAAAAAAAAAAGAGAGAGTAAGAGAGGAAAAACCTGTTTCAAAAAAATTGCTTGCCACAAGTGAAAGTCTCAAGATATCACTAAGAGTCCTCCAATTTCGCCATACACACTTTTGGGCCGGGCCCACCAAGCCCAAATTCGTACAACTTCTTTTTTTAATTTATTTTTATTTTTTATTTTTTTGCTTTCATGCAAAAAGAAACACATCTCGAGCTACTCAAAAGACACTGCAAACAATCTTAAATGCAAAAGAGGGGAGAGAGAGAGAGAGAGCGAGAGAAAGAGAAAAGAGAGAGAAGGACATATATGTAAAGAAAAAAGAGGATTTGGGGTGAAAACAAGGGCGCGTCAAAAATAGCGTCGTGACCCTCCCTTATACTGCTCTATCTATTCTAATCTCACACGTCGCTTTCTCTCTCCAAACAAGGGGCGCAGATAGATCTGACGGCTGACAGGCCATCACTGCTAAAGCGCCCACATCGATGGTACGAGATCGGTACACGTGTAAAGATCGTGGACCGAGAATGAATGATAGTGTAATGATGAATAAATAATTTGACATTCTGTAGTTTTGTTTGTGTCAGGTTTTTCTGCACCATTTACTGATCACCCTCTCTCTCCTCTCTCTTTCTCTCTCCTCTCTATCTCTTTGCCTAAATATGCTGATTTACGCTGCATCCCACCAGCCAACTGTTGTACGGCCTTTCTCTCTCTCTAGCTTTCTCTCTCCTTGATATGTGTATATATATATATATATATAATTTTCACCACTGCAATACACCATTCTTTGCTTTTGTACCACCAAACCCTTTAATTTGTCCCCATCTTTGAAAATTCAAATCCGCTTTTAAAAATAATGGAATTATTTTATTTACTTGATTAAACCCTCCAACCACAAAAAAGGAAAAAGAAAAAAAGTGACAGTCTAACCAAAATCGGTCCCTTTTTTTTTCCGAATTTAAATATAACCACATTTGTCTAAAAAGGGACCCTAAATATGCTTTTCTTCTTTTTTTTTTTCTTTTTAATCAATTTTCTTTTTCTTTCAGAAAAATAATATTTTATTTGTATTCGTGTGCAGAGAGAATTAGAGGAAGCATATATATATAATTATATGTTGGTGTGCATGGTATACATAGTACTGATCATCAGAATGAGACTCAGACTGTGGGGGACGACGTCAAGAGAAGGGCGATTTTTTTTTTCTTTTCAAAAAAGTGAAATAAAAATAAAGTGTCTGAAAAAATTTGAACCAAAGTCAAAAGGAACTAGTAGTACTTTTATTACTTTCTTTTCTTTTATTAATTTAATATTCACTTGTGGACCAAATAATGTGATTGTAAGCTTTTCATTAAGCAAAGAAACATGAAATAATAATGCAGGTTAATTAATAATTATAATTCAAAGCTTAAAGATATTTATTACGTTGTGGGCCTTCAATTATTAATCTCTTGGTTTGACACATTCCACAAGAGTACTTTGACTATTAGAAGTTTTTGACTGTTCCTAGACAACTCTAGTATTATGGTAAAAATTAGAACAATGCTCGGGGATACAAACTTTACTAGAACGTATTAATGGTGTTTAACATCAAATACTAATAGATAATAGATGCCCCAAAGTGTTATATTTTACAGAGGACACCGACCATTAGACAATTACGTCCATCACCGCGCTATGAGATCCCAATTTCTATTATTTATGGTATTGAATTTCTAAATTTTATGGTGGTCAATACAGGTGGTGTTATTCTCGAGCATTTTTCTAATAAAAAGTTCAGATTAATAGGCCTAAATAGCGTATCATGATGGTAATTTGACTAACTTTGGTCTTAAACACTAGAATGAACTTTAACCTTCCAAAAGAATTATGTAAATGAAATATTTTTCTCGCGCGTTTGCAATAAAAAAGTTCACACACACACGAGCACAGAAAAGGTAAAAAAGAGAAATCATGGACTGCAAAAATATTGTACTAGAGATAAAATTGTCATATCTTTAATATTAAATACTCAATATCAATAGTACGAGACGTGTAACTTGTTACATGTTATAGCCCACCTAGGTCCACAGCACCTCAAAAAGGATTGGAAAAAAGAAAACTGAAAGAAAATGTGTTAACTTTCTTGAATATTCAAAGTTACAAAAACAAGCCAATAACTCAGGTCAAGTAGATAGGTAAGAGTAGCCACAAATGCCTAGACAGCTACTACACTTTGTGTGTGTGTGTGTGTGTGTGTGTAAATATATATATATATATATATTATATTAATAAAAAGCTCCTATCTCTTTTGAAAAATCTAGAGTGAAGTGAAAAAATTTGACTTGAATAATTATTAAATCCCCCAACTAAATTATTACAAAAACATGTTTTGGTTGGCTCATTTTCTGGGGTGATGGTTGACTGATCGGGTTAGACGGCAGTTTGCACTTTGATGCAATGAAAATTTACTTTTTGGTAAATTTTTTTATTTCCTTTTTCATTTCTTTTGAAGACCAGATTTTTTAATTATTTTTTTTAATACCAATTCAGGGTATAAATTTCAATTGAAAAAGAATTCCTTGCCAAAAAGCTAAAAGGGCTACATTAGTGATACTTGTTGTCTATTAAATTCAGTTGATAACGACGACTGAAAGCAATAAATTTTTGACGCAAAAGAATCTGACTGACTATTGCTCATTTTATATCAAGACTGTGCTTCCGGCTTACAAGGGGATTCTTCCTGCATTTACTTCTTTTCATACATCAAAATGGCTTCTTTTTTTTTTCTTTTTCTTTTTTTTTTTTTATGAAATTTCTACTATACACATATTATTATTTTATTAAAAAAAAAAAGTAAAAAAATTTACATTTTTCTTTTACCCTTTTCGTTATGCATAACGCCAGTGTTTATTTTCTATCTGCTCACATATAAATCTCCTGAATTTTGATAATGGAGAGATTGATGCTCACATTTTGTGACATAATATGTCGGGAGATTTTCACTTACTGATCTTTAATTGGCTGAAATAAATTATACTTTAAAGTAAACTAAATACATTTTTTTTCTTCTCTCTCTAACTTCAAAAGTGGTGGGTTTCTCCTTTCACGCACACAAAAGAGAGAGCAAGAGAGAGAGAGAGAGAATTGTACAATATGGTCTGAAAAAATTTACTACCAATAGGGTTCTGATATGATTTTGTATAGTACTCTTTTTTTGTTTGGTTTTGATATGATTTTGACCTTGTTCAATGCTAAAAAAAAAATATGCATTATTGATGTAGATATCCTACCATAAAAAAAAATTCTTAAATAAGGAGTAAAAAGTCAAAGAGATTCTACAAGTAGAAGCACACGAAGATTTGAATCAAGTAGTTTACATTGTATAAAATATTTGTTGTAAAATAATATCTGATTTAAATCGTACCGTTCAGATTTCCATGTTGGAAAAAAAAAATGTTGTTTTTCTTCATTTAGTACTATGACGTGACAATGTAATGGTTAAGCCGATGAGCCAGCCACATGGCTTGCAAAACATAAGCTAGCAGCTAATAAGAAGCCGAGGCTCTAGCAACTTCATTAACTCTTTTTTTAATTTATTTTTCGATAAGCACTTCATCAACTAATTAATGAAACAATCTATTCACATCTCAATTATAACACACTGATATCCACACACACACACCCTCAAAAAAAAAAAAAAAAAAAAAAAAAAAAAGAAGAGAAAAAACAAAGAAAAGAAAAAGAAAAAAAAAATAATAAAAAGAAAGTAATAAAGTAAGTAATCATGACAGCAATAATTGCCAAAAAGCTACCATGCATGCAGAGAGAGACCAAAGTCCTGTTTGACAAAAACGTGGCATAAATCAAAGGTCATCTTGTTTGAAATACCAAAAAAAAACCCTCCCCCCCCGTTTCTTCTTTCCTTTTAGTCCTTTACCCTCGTTTGTTTCATTCTCTTCTGTCTATCCGATTAACTCCTAACAATTATTTCTTGAATAATTCCTTTATTTTTTATTTTTTATGTTACCAAGGTGGTGCCAGAAGTAATGCTATTCTTACGAGTGGTTGTAGGACATGGTGGCCACAGTCATCTTAGGTTGGTCTAGCTAGTTAGCTATACATATATGTGTGTGTGTGTGTGTGTGTGTGTGTATATCTTTGTGATTGGGATATGAGTCTGTGGGTTATTAATTGTGCCCTTATTGTCTTTGAAATATTGGTGGTACAGGACTGACAAATTTCACCCAAAGATCACAAATTTAATCTCTATGTCTTACAGGCTTGTACTTTGGAATAGGTGGTTTGTTGGTCGTCACTTCTTCATATATGTGTGTATATATTTATGTATGTACATATATATATATATATATATATTTCCAAACAAATTTGAATTAGGCCTGCCATCTAAACTCGTATTTGTAACAAAAGATTTGGACTATGTTTGAATTAAAAAAATTGGTTTAAACCTCTAAATATGATATCTACACCCGGCCCCACCTCCTCCACTCTCAATTTGACAATTTTTAACGCTTCCGCTATAAGAAAAATTAACTAAAAAAAGTTTAAATCACGTGAGTTTCAATATGCGAATCAAACGAAAAAAAAAAAACTTTGAATAATTAGGATACAATCTTTCAACGAAAAAAAAAAATTACAAATAGTAGTGAGGACATCAACTTTATTAATATTATGATTTTTAATAACAACTGACTCTATGTATGAGTTGTCATTTTATTTTATTTATAGATCTATTTAAAAGATTGCTATGTTAATTAATAATAATAAAATATTAGAATTGGAAACTCAAACACTACTTATATGTTGCTGATATGTATTCCGATGTCTAACCATATAAAATTTTTATTAAGTGAATAATCATAGGATGGAGTCAATAGCATAGAAAAATATTAACCATTGACTAACTATTCAATTACCTCTTTATCGTATGGTAAAATCATGTTTCTTGAGTGAGAATTAAATTAATTATTGTTCTTAATTCTCTATTAAAAAAAGTTAGAGATATAAATCATTTAAACAAATAATTTGGTAAGCAAATTATGCATTTTTTTTTTCCCCTCTCCCGACACGGAATATAGGCTTTGTTCACACATTCCACCTATAATTGCTCAAGCCCAGGATGAATATATTTGTCAAACAGAGAATCACTTTATCAATCTTTATATATATATATATATATATATATATAAATATATTTAATTATTCATTTTTGTTTCTCAGAGTGACCCACCCTACATGGTTTTTGATCAGTTCAGTAGCCGTCATTTCAATGGAGAATAATTAAGAGGATGAGAAAAGTATTTCATTATTGTACAATTCAAGCATATATTATATATATGGACCATATTTTCCATTATGGAGGTGAGGACATTTCTTTAATTTCTTGTCGTTTTGTTCTTGCACTTGGTGCAGTACATATATGATATATACATAGGCGAGTTTTTAAAGGTTATGTTTTTTAATTTTAAAAGATTTATGAGTAGTTACTATCTAAATTATAAAGATAAATGCATATTTTAAAGTTGTAATCGTCTGATTCATGTAATGTGGCTAATATAATTATACCAATAAATATATAAATATTATATATATATACACACATATATGCATATATACACATGCTACGAAGTTATGAACGAGGATAGACAATAAGAAAATCGCAAAACCAGAACACACATTTTTACATGAAAAACTCTAGACGCGAAAAAATCATGGGCCGCGAGCTTTCAGGCCGGGTCAAACAGAATTCGGATCACCAAACTCTAACTATACACATGTATACAAAACTCCTATATCTAGTGGCCATGCAGGTTTAACAGCCGTAGAATTTCACAAAATCACATAAAGAAGATCTACCTTTCTACAAGGTCCTTTTTTTCTTATTCTTTTTCCCCCCTCTTTTGAGGAAAAAAAAATCATTTTGGGAACAAAAATGGCTGGAAAACTAACTTTTGTTGTCATGATGGTGAGATCTTCCATACAGGTTCAAGTTCAGCCACATTATGTAATTGAAAACTAAATTAATTATAAAAATTTAAGTTGAATATATTCGGAGTAATAACTGAAACATCTTGTGTTTTATCAAAATATTATGTTTTACTTTATGTAATTCAAAAACGCTAAAAGATGAAAGGTGAAATGCAGTAGTTCGATAAAACATATATATATATATATATTGGACGGTATTAATAAAATGTATTGAACTGTTTGATCACAATGCTACGGAATGTGTTTGATGTGATTGATGATTAAAAAAGAACCAAATTAGTGTATAGATATATCAATATCATGATTGTAAGGCGTCATTAGGGAGACCAGAGAGATCAATTATTTTTCACGAAATGAGCATCGTTTTTGGCCTATAGGATGTGCCAATTAGGGACTGGCATTTTGTACTCAGAGAATGAAACAGCTCGCTAGAGAACAAAATTTTCGAAGGAATCTCATTGTTTGTTCTATTGGATTTTGATCCCCTCAAGGGCCACTTTTTCAATGTCACACACACACACATCACTGAAATTTCAATATTTGTTGGCTCATCAAGGGAGCAAGGTGGGGTTCTTCACATTGTTAATGCTGGTTTTGATTCGACATTTTCCAGTTTCATTGTTCTTCTCAATAGTAGTCTACCGACATCTGGATGCACATATACATTATTCATACTTATATACACGCATGCGAATAAACATATACATGTATTTATATGTATGTATTTCCATTGATGCTAGTTGTTCTCTCTCACCATTATATATGTACGTGTATGTATCTATGTATATGTGGATATTGGTAGATATTGTGACTTATGCCAGACATTTAAGAGGTGGGTTGTAGCCTCACCATTTCAGAGTACAAATCTTGTTAATTTGTAGCCATCAAGTTACAGTTTATATAAACAGAAAAAATTAAATGCTTCTATTGATTTTATTTATCAGCTTTTAGCTTGGATATTCATGTTGTAGCTTCTAAAGATGAGAAATTAGGTAATATGGCCAGACAGGTCACCTTTTTAAGAAAAAAAAATTATTAAACTTTGCTTTTGTTAGGAAAATAATCAGCGATCATTAAATTAGTTGATGCATTGGTCAATCAAATCCGATCACTTAATGACTGATTGGTAAGTTATGATAATATCGTTAAATAATGATTCAATCAATCATCAATTATTGATTGACTATAAGAAAAAATGATCATTTCTCAAAACAAAATTTAGAACATTAAATAAAACAGTGGTAAAAAAAAAAAAGTCATTTTCCTACTTATCCCTTTAAATATTTACTCGGCTATTCTCCAAAACTAAGTTATGATTTACTACATAATTGAGTGTCCTGGTCTTAGCCTTACGGTAGTCATATTAACAAGTAGACAAATGCAACTTAACCAAGCGAAAAAGGATATCAAAAACATTTATATGGTTTGAGTTGACAGACACCGATATATATATATATATATATATATATTTTTGAGTCACGCGTTGACTGTGTTCTAATCTTTGTGCTATTAAAGAAGGGTAGTTGTGTTGTTAAGGCTGGTAAGGAAAGGAAAAAGTTTTGTGAGACTATTTGAGTTATAAGATAATCATTTATTCTTTTTCTTTTTCCTTGATGAGTTGACACCCACTAATAACCTCATCTTATAGGTTAAGCTTTCCATTCATATTATTAACCGAAAAAAAAAAAGAAGAAATTTTTACACAAATTTCTGAAATTTAACTAAAAAATAACCACCCATATAAAATGAACTCAATCAACTGATGTAGTCAAGAACAAGTAGAATATAATACCATAAATAATAATTGAAAACATGCCGTTAAAAATCATATTCTAATATAGTCCTCATTAAAAACCGTCATTGTAAAACCTAATTGGAGAAACAAAAAAAGAAAAAAGAAGCACCTATATTTGTCTTGTATACATCCGAAACAAACACTAACCAAAGACATATTCCAACCTCGTATAGAAAGGCAAAGTCACCATATCTCTTAACTAAAAGAGAACTAAAATTCGTAGTCTTTGTCCACGAGGATCATTACAATATATAATCTAACGTGACATCACGAGAAAGTTTATCAGCAACAGTTGTTTCCTTCTCGAAAAATGTGAGACACTTTAACATTCAATCCTTTGATCCAAGTTCAATCACCCCCCTCGATCTATTTCTATAAGGCCAGGGTACCGAACTAGTAGGGGATTTAAAGAGAACCACCATATAGCTAGAATCACATTCAACACAAACATTCTTCCACTGGAATTTCCAATCTTTTTTAATAGCAAGAATGAAACACAAAATCTCCGCCTCAAAAGAAGACGAAACATACAAAGGAGCCGGAAAACAACCTTTGACGAATCCACAACAATTCCTAAAGATACCTCTACAACCGGCATTACCCGGGGACTCCCCCAGTAGAGCAATCCGTGTTCAGTTTGATCCAACCAGGACATAGTACTGGATGCACATAGGTTTCACATTTAGCGTGAACTATTATAAATCTTTTGTGTACTATGTTGATCATTTTTGTTTGCCTTGTTGATCTCGTATATTGGGGATTAAGATGTAATTCCTAATAATTTAATTGGTTCGTCCCTTTTCTAAATGAAAAGATAAAAAGTGATGATTGTAATATAGGTCTTTGTTTTTCTTTTTTAAAAGAAGTTCTTGAAATCATCATCACTTGCTTTCCTAAATTTAGCAAGCTGATTCCCTTTAACAGATTCATTTATCTCTTTTTTTTTTTTTCTAAAAGCAAACAAATTGGATTGCAAAGTATTTGTGTTTGTTATCATAACTCAATTGGTTACGAACCAATTATATTTTAACCATTAATTATCACAAAGAAAACATAAAAGAAAAGTTTAAGAGAGCTCAAATATCAATAAGTGCTACTCTTTGTTACAGCCTTCACGGAAGCTTCCTTTTATGAGGTAAAACAGCATTTAAATTACAAATTGCTTACATGCTTTCCTTTTGAAAAAGCTGACAGTCCAAATTAGTTAGCTTTATCCTTACTAAATTTAAAGTGACAAAAGTAATCATATATCATGGGAACAACTCTTCAAGATTTAATGAGTACACAGAAAAGCATCAGAAACTTTGGCATATTATCTTTCTGTCTGATTGATAATATAAATATATAAGAATAATATCCTTTTGTCTGGCAGTCGGATAGGAGTGACAGTTGTAATAGTTTATTTTCATCTTATAATTACTAATTAATTTACATGTAACTTTTATTTAGAATCTGAGAACATGAACTATTTAAATTTATTTATGTAAAGGATAAATATCACTAGTAAATATTTCATTAAAATCAATTAGTTATTACAATAATAAATATATATATATATATATATATTTACAAACTACCATTTTGTATGGGTTTCGCACCTGAGAGCTCTCATAAATATATATGTTGTAATTAACAACAGATAACAAATGATGCATATGTCTACTGCATTTTAAAATCACATGTGAGGCAGTATAAAATTCTTTTTGGTAAAAAGAAAGGGAAAAGGAATTTAATCAAAGTCCACAAGTGGGACTTGACTAGACTGCAAAGAAAATAATGATAAATCTAAAAAGCATAAAACAAACATATAAATTGCTTAATTAAAATCACTAACGCTTGATGCTTGACTACATGCATGGATATGAATTTTTTTATTTATTTATTTTTTCCAAATGGGTATAAAAAAGTGTGTTCAAATTATCCTTTTGTAATTGCCCTTTTGTTCTTTTGTAATTTTCCCCCCATCTTTCTTATGTCTTTATTTCCCAGCCTTTTCTAGTTCACATTCTTAGGTTCTTTCTTCTTTTTTCTTTTTTTTTTTTTTTTCTTTTTTCTTTTCCCTTTGTCATAAAGTGTAAAAAGCATGTGAAGTGAAAGTGCCTAGGAATGAATATATATTAGAGAAACCCCCAAGTCCTATGGTAAAAAAAATTACAAAAATATTTCATGAAATGTAAAGTGCTCCCATTACAATTACCAAGGAATAAGGATCACTTCCATACTCTAATAAGATAGTTAAAGGTCTCTCTCTCACATTCTCTCTTTCTCTCTCTATCTATCACTCTCATTCTCTCTCTCTCTCTCTCTCTAATTGCCAAAAAACATACAAAATCAATTAGATTTCATATATTTACGTAGGAATATAATATGTTGATTTGGATCTCACAGCTGCAATCGATAGGAAGGACGTGCTTTTTTTTTTTTTTTTTCCTCCTCACCCTTTTCTCCTTTTGTTGCTTTCTGTCTTTCTTGTCTCCTTGTCTTTCTTTAGCTCTCCTTTTACTTTTTCTTCTCTTCCTTTTTTTCTTTTTCCCTTCTCTCTCCTTTTTTTTTTTTTTTCCTTTTCTTTTCTCTCTCTCTTTCTCTTTCTCTTTCCTTTTCTTTTCCGCTGATTTTCTCTGGTTGAGTACCTGATTCTCATCTCCCAGCTCCAGGACCCTTCTTCAGATACATACTTAAAAATGAATTTAAAATGACTAGTACCTAGTACTGAGAGAAGGACTAATTTGAAAAGAAAAAAAAATTATATTAATATTATTCATCAAATTGCCCTTCCCAAAGTGAACTCCAAATTAGGCTTCTTGGGGCTACTCTCTGAGAGATTGGTTGGTGAGCTTTCATCTGATGATATTCTTTCATAGCTTAAGCATTTCGGATCCATGTCCTTCTAAGATCAAAAAAAAAAAAAAAAAAAAAACTGATTTAGTTAATTAAAGAAAAAAATTATAATGTAAAAGGAAAAAAAGGTAGTGACACAAAAATAGTAAGAGGTTTAACATGGAAGAAGTGTGTGAAATGTGGGGCTTGGGAATCAGAGGACATTTGACTCATCAGGAGAATAAAAGAATAGTTATCAATATTAAAGAAACTTTGGAAGAGTACGTATGGAAAGCCTGCTACAGTGTGCATGACAGTGTGCAACACCCCATAAATTATTCCATATTATTATATATATATATATGTATACACACCATTTTCTCATTCATAAACACACATACACATATACATACATAGGTGTATGCATATATGTGATATATTTATATACACACACACGCACAAATATACATTCTTTAACATCAGAGAACTTCCTTTTTGTTTTTCCATATATAAAGAGGAAATGACAAATTAACCCTAAAGATTGTAAACGAGTGCTCCTTACTGAAATCCTCTGACCTCTTTTTTCCCTTCTTTTTGCAATTAATGTGCTTTAATTTATGAGGAATATTTGTAAGTATGTATTGTCAACAATGAGTTAAATTGCCTTTCTTTCGTCAATTAGTAAAAAAGAACATAAATGGTCCATTTGGTTCATAAGTTTGAACTAGAACAGAAAATTCAAATTTCTATAAGAGAAAACAACTAGAGAAAAAAAATTTAAATTATAGGTTCGAACCTATATATGATTCAAACGGAGACAATCTGAGGTTATTTTGGGGAATATATAACAAAATATTGAAACTTTTGGTACCTCGTGATCAAGAGAGGGTATATTTCCACCTGCAGAATCCTTAGGCTTGCCATGCAGCCAGGCTTCCCTGCTAGAAACCAAACACAATATTGAGAGAATATTTTTTTCCATCAGTGGAAGCCATGCAGAAAGAGAAAGAGAGAGGGAAGGCAAAAAAAAAAAAGCAAACACTTAGAAAAAGAAGCCTATCTTTTACTGTCTTGTTTATAGGTAGCTTTACATTTTGTGCTGATTGAAAATAAAGTTGAATACCACTCATCCACAACCTCCCCCCATGTGATTTTCCCATTACCCAATACCAACCAAAACCAAACAACACAATATTACAATAAGGAAGTTTCAAAGGAGAAGCATAATATTATAGCTTTTTTCTTTTTAATTGAAAAAAAAGGATCAGTTCACTTCCCCTTTTAGCATCATCGTATAATCTAATGGGACCACATGTAGGATGACAAGGATTCTGACCGTAGATCTTTAACAACTAACAATCCTCATAATTCAAAAGCAGTTGTTCGTGTAATCTTTTCACCGAAGGCTAGACAACATAATATTATAGCTTTGGCACAAATATAATTTCCACTAATGGGTCCAATCCATCATCATATCATTTATATACGATGTAGCTTTAAGACTAAGTTTTGGGTATTCTTTGTAGGGCCCGGTGAAAAATAGACTTAAAATAGCCCCTCCCCGTATATATATATATACACACACACAAAGAATGTGACCCCACAAAATCCAAAGGAAAGAGATAGATATCTCAATTTTTGAGGTGGATTTTGTCAAGTGAGGATTCCCATATCTTGGAATTGAAGGAGTTTTGGTGGGTTTCTTTTCACTCCCACCCTTTTCACCCACTATAGAGGGAGAGAGATTATAATTACCCCATCATGGAGAGTTTTTCAGTTCTAGTTGTGTTCATGCTTGTGGACAGACAAATCAAGAAAGCATAGATACATATATATGCACACACACACACATATAGAGAGAGAAATCGTTTTCTTCTTTTGTGACTTCTCACCTATAATTATGTCTCTAACCGTGGGAGCTTAGTTTAGAGAGAGAATGTGAGATATATATATATATATATATATTATATGTTATAAGGTTTTCACGCATTTGAAATGATTACTCAGAGTCAGACAGCTTTGAACGTAAACGTTTCACTCCAACACCATGATTATGCTTAAAAATTTTAACAACATTCCCTCTTTTTGTTCTTTTCCTTTTTCTTTTTTGCTGAGACAAAGTTTCCTTTGAATATATCTATATATATACATATACATATAGTTCTATAAATATATGTATCAAACAAAGTTGGAAGCAAAAGAATAAAAAAAGCGACGACTGAGACGTATATGTGCGTTATTCTGTTGCATTGTGTTTTCGAATTTCTAAGTACATAAGTTTTGCTTCTTTTATAAAGTATACATAAGTTTATTTCTTACATATTTAACAATTAATTGGGTTTACTACATTCTACAACAAGAACAATATTGGTTCCTTAAATGTGATATGTCAAGGCTTTTTTGCATTCTTAAATTGAAAAAAAAAAAAAAAAGGTTTCTAATTGGTTACCTACATTTAATAAATATGAGAAGGAAATTATGAGGTATATATATATATATATGTATATATATATATATTTTGGTTACCTTGAGGAGTTGCTCCAAAGGTCGCGATAATCCTTATCTTGATTAGCACTTGACCTTCCTTGCTGATGAGAAGATTGTTCCGAAGTTCTCGAGTTCTGAATGTCGAACATTAAATCTTCCGTCGTGTCGCCAGACGATCCATTTTCGTACGCATCCGATTGTCCTGAACCAAGGAAAAAAAAAAAAAAAAAGTTTAAGGACTTAATTACATGAAAAGATTACAAGATTAAAAAAAAGGGGGGAGAGAGAGAGAAGGGTTTTTAAGTTTTAACCTGAAGTAGCTGCTGCTCTATCAGTGGTCTTCACCGTCCGATACATCTGAAATGAAATTTAATAGAACATTATGAATGTTAATCACCGGTGACTATATACATATACAAATATATATATATATAAATTAGATTACTTTTTTTTTTCTTGTTTATAGCGAAATAGAAAAGGAAAGAGGAAACAAAGCAGTCTCCAACTCATCCGTACGGTTTTCTTTATTTTTGAAAACACACGATACAAGACGGGTGCAAGTACATACAGAAAGCAAAGAATTTATACATGATATGTATGTATTATATATATAATATGTATGCATGTATGTGTGTATGTATACATGCCTGCATGCATGCAGCTAACCATGGTTATACAAGTGTGGTCACAGTAACCAATCAATCTGATGATAATCATCATCATCATCATCATGAAGATATCATTGAGAAATGATAATGTTCTGTACTTGTTTTTCTCTTTCCAAATTTTTTTTAATTAAAATTTTTCTCTAGAGAAAAAAAAATAACAAAAAAAAAAGATTTCTTATTAATTCATTAGAGTTACTCTAGGCTGTGTAAGAGTCTGTCTCTCTCTCGGCTTGGCTACTACGACGACTCATTTTTGAATTCCTTGGGCTTTGTCTTATTTGTTTTGCTCTGAAATCGATAATCTTCTCTCTCTCCTCTTTCGCTCTCTCTCAGTTAATATTGAATTTTATTTTAGTTTTTTTTTCTTGGTTCATTCTTCCAAGCAAAAAGCTGTTTATTAGCTTGCAGAAGCAGAACCCACATCAGATCTATATATACATATATATATATATATATCTATATATACAATAGAAAAAGAAGTGGTAAGGATTTTCAGACACCCTTTGGAATTTGAAACGTAATTCGCATTAACTCCTCTCCTTTTCCCCTCTAATGTAGGCCGTAAATATTAGAACTGTACTCCAACATTCACACACAAGATCAACGGAGAAACCAAGAGAGGGAAATATATATATGTATAGAGAGAGAGAGTAAAAAAACGATGATATTATCAGACAAAAATTATATCTAATAATTATTATAGATGAAGAAATTAATCAAATCCCAATACTATATGGTATTATTATTATGAGAAAGTGAAGTAGCTTTTTTACTATTACCGTTTTTTGTTTTTTGTTTTGAGGGTTTTTTATTTCCTCACCTGTAAATGAGATTTAACATGAGCGAGGGTCAGATCCTTCACATCCATTAGCTCAAGAACAGACTTTGGTGTGGCCCCTAAAAATCCCATAAAAAAAAAAAAATAGTAACACCAATCAAATTATATACATATATATATACACACACAAGTATACTTATGTATAATTCAATTATTATTTTTGTCCATTTTTTTTTCTTTCTAACAAACACATATACCAAATTAATTAAAGGAAGAAATTAGCAATGGAGGAAAAAAAATAATAATGGAATTGACTTGAGCTTACTTTCATGGCCACCTAAGAGCTCAACGGCGTGGACGAATCGGGCGTGGAGTGTCGTCGTCCACCGCATCCGAGGGGCCCGCATGCTCCGCTTCGTCGGGAACCTCGAGAGAAACCTCGATCGCATCAAGCCCTGGTGGTGGTGGTGATGTGACTGAAACGGCGACGAACTCGCCGTCGTACAACCGCCGGCGCCGGCGTTGGCGATGGCAGACGACAAAGAATTGGCGGCTGCGGCGGCGGAGGGGTCAAGAGCTTGTGCAGTGGAGAACGGAAAGGCGGCGGAGGGGGGGTTTTGGTAAACCGGAATCCCCCTTATGGGTCTCAAGAATCCCAGCTCTTGGCTCAACTCTTGCTGATGTTGAAACGCTGCGTTTTGGTGGTGGTGGTGGTGGTGGAGGAGATGGTTTTGAGAGTACAACTGGTTTTGAAGAGGGAAAGTGGTACTAGTACTAGTGTGAAACATACTACCGTTGTTATTAACATTCGCGCCTCGGCCGATTTGCTGCTGGTGGTGGTGACCGTGAAATAAATGATTACCATGATTATCATTACGATAATGGTTATGGTTATGGTTATGGTTATGAAGAGCACCGTTGGTGTTGGAGTTGGAGTTAGAGAGAGAGAGCTCGAAACAGCTGGAGTTGTTGACGACGACGTTGTTGTTCATACCGTGGTTGGTCCTGTCGAGCTTGGAAGCTATCGAAGAAGAATTAATAGAGTTTCTGGAGTCCAAAGCTCGTTTCCCAGAAACCCAAACCCACAACCTCCTCTTCCTCCTCTCTCGCGGTGGTGGTGGAGTTACTAGTGGCTGTTGTTGCTGTTGTTCTTCTCCACCCCGATGTGGGTTTTGCGTTTGGAGGACTGATTTGGAGAGACAAATCCGGTTGAGCTGGGAATAGCTCCATATATGTATCCC
Source organism: Ficus erecta (assembly GCA_008635985.1). Taxonomy (NCBI): domain Eukaryota; kingdom Viridiplantae; phylum Streptophyta; class Magnoliopsida; order Rosales; family Moraceae; genus Ficus; species Ficus erecta. The sequence goes on from BKCH01000568.1 coordinate 96,330, forward strand.
TTCTGTACGTAACTAAACTACTAAAGTACAGAACCAAAAAAAAAAAAAACCCAAAAATAATGATTATAATAGTGGAAAATCTCTTGCCTTGTTCAAGACTTTCCTTGTGTAAAATTCCCCTCTATCTTCTTGGTAGGAGTAAGGGAAGAGTTTATTTGTGTTTCAACAAGTTTGTGAGGGGGGGGGGGGGGGGGGGGGGGGGGGGGTGTTGTTTGGGAATTCAGGAGATGAGATTATTTTTCTTCTGGGGTTTTCTTTTTTTTTTTTCTTCCTTTTTTTTTTTTTTTAAAGTTTTGCAGATGGGGTTTGATCAATTTGGGGGAGTAGTTGCAGATTTTGGGATTGAGAAGAGGAAGAGAGAGAGAGCGAGAAAAGAGAGAAAGAAATGACAAGGTATGAAGTGAATGGTTGTTTCTTTTGTGTGAAGTATATGTGAGAAAATGACACTTGAGGAGCTATGAGAGAGAAAGAGAGAGAGACAGACAGAGCGAGAGTGGAGAGAGAGAGAGAGAGAGAGAGAGAGAGAGAGAGTGAGATGGGGTTTTTTTTTTTTTTTTTTTTTTTTTTTTTGTGGGTGGACGTGGGGTGTATAGGGGGACTAGGGTAACAAAGGAAGAAAAAGATGGTGAAAGAAAGAAAGGGGGAAAAAAAAAATGGTAAAATGAGTTTGGGACTTGACTCCTTTTTTACTACATCTCTTCTTTTTTAGCTTTCTTTTTCTCAGGAAGAAAAGGAAAGAAAAAAGAAAAGAGGGAAAAAAAAAAAAAAAAAGAAAAAAGGAAAGCAAAGAAAAGGAGGGGAATTATGTAAATCTACTTTAATTAACGTGTGGGTTTGTCCCTCAGCAAACCCACACCATAACCTTTCTAACCAACGCACACGCTCTTTCAACAGAAAACCTTTGTTTTGGTAATTTTTACCCCCCTTTTTTTTTACTTTACAAACCCTAATTTTTTTATTTTTCATTTTTAACACTTATTTTTTCTCTACCTCCTAATATGAATAAAGCCCATGATTAATGCACTAATTATTTCCTCCTTTTTTTTATACATAAAACCACCAAATTCCTAAAAATCACATAACTATTTTTTCCAAAGAAAAAGAGAGAAAAAATTTAGACCCACCATTTTTTCCCCCCTCAATAATGCCCCCAAGAAATTTAAGGCACATATTTGTGGGCAGATATACGAATTGGTCACCCTCTTGGAGAGGTGGGGTGTGGGTAAGTCAAATTTACCTTTCTCAATACAAAACCAGTGAGATGGGCCTAAGAGGGTAAGTATGTCTTTTCAGGTAAGGTGCTCTCAAGTCATCAAAAGGACGCCCTAACATTCTGGTCACCTTCCATTTGTATCCTAGACAAAAGTTTATAAATAATGGTTAAATCACCCTACAAACTACAAAGAACAAAGGGCTTCTCTTTTTTTTCTTTTATTTTTTTTTTTGAAATTTTTTTAAAAATTTTTTAAGACAAGCCCAAAAATATTTACAATTACACCTTACCCCCACTTTTTGGTTTCCGGTGACATTCTGTATATGCCCTAAGAATTAGGGGTATGTATGGGGTAGTCTTCACAAAAGTACAAAATATTTTAAGTTGCAAGTATAATCTAGTGATAATTATACACCAAACTTTAACAAAAGGTGTAGAGTTTGAATCTCTCCACTCCTAATTTCAAAGAAAAAAAAAAAGGTGTAAAATATTCCCTTTTTTTTTTTGGAATATGATTTTTTTTTTTTTTTGTTACATTTAATTTAGGGTGATTGGAATCAAAACAGAACTACAGAACTAACAAAGGCCTCCAATTTTTTGGAGGAGATAAATAACTCCACCATCAAAATTAAATGGATCTTCACTCATTTTTATAAGGACAGGTAGCATTCAATTCTCTTTTTTGGGAGACTGTTTTCTTCTTGCAATCTAAACGTGCAATTTGCAGGAAGAACTTACTACTAGATGGGTTTTTTTTTTTTTTTTTTTTTTGAAGAATTAGTTTTTGGTTAGTAAGAGTTCCATACTTGATTAAGCAAATTGACCCATAACATCGATCTATAGATGCGATCCACACGACATCGATCTTAACACCGGTGGTTCCCCAAAAAAAATTTCTATTGTAATACATATAAGTTTAGTGTGAATCATATTGCGAGATGATGCAAACATAATTGAACTGGGCAGTTTGGGCAGCTTGAAAAAGTACCTGAGCCAATTCGTCCTGTGTGCTCAAATTCATAAGGGAGCTTATTCAAAATAAGGGCGGAAACTAATAATCCTTAGGGTGGATTTTTGAGTCTTACAATGAAGAGAATAATTGTGTAACTTCTATATTAGATAAGTACGGAAGACTACGGGTTTAGTGAATTATCTTATGATGGTGTAACTTTTTTTCTTTGAAATATCATGACCACAATTATTATACTAACAGTAAAACATTAATGACCAGTAGTGATATTCAAAAATGCAATTCGGTCAAGTTTAATTGCAACATCTAGATGACACAAATGATTTTTCTTTCGGTGGAAAGCTAGATGACGAATAATTGATAGTAGAATAATTTTAATAGCAAATAAATTGTGCCATTAGACAAGTCATTCAATTTATGTGGTCTACATATAAGTGCTCATAATATAATTATATATTCATATATATATATATATATATGGGGTCCCAAATGCTATGTAATAATGGCACATATAGTTCTTATACGTTGTGAAGCAATTAGTAACGTACATAGCTTATTGACTTTTTAGATTGGGGATCAGAAACATTAAATAATAGATTAAGGTAGTTGTAAATGCTAGAGAGAAATTAGGGCTACCTATCGATCATAATGGCACTATTTAACCTAATTTGCGTGATAAACTTGTTCTGTTATACACTTGCGAGTACTGATATATTAATCTTTATTAATTTCTTGTCGATAATATATTAATTGCTTTCAAATATTAAAAGAGTTTAAGTGGACGTACGGAAGTTATTTTTACAATAGTATTTATACTTGTTTTAGCCTCTAGCAAAAAAACTCGCAACTCACATTAAGCCTTAAAAAAAAAAAAAAAAAAAGATACTCCTCAAAAGAGACATATTATGCCATTTTTAGGTCAATATTTTGAGCTAGCTAGTTTTGTACGTACTACAATTATGTGTTAGTATATCACGTCTAGGTTGGTTAGTTTATACGAAGTTGGTTTTTTTTTTTTTTTTTTTTAAATAACTTTCTTGAATCCTTATTCATTTAAAAGGACATAAAATTTAGTGGCAATGACAGGAATAAGTAGTGACTATATATACTAGCATATGATAAATGGTATATGTAGTCTGGTTGAAAGTGATAATACATAGCAGCGGCGGTGAGCATACGTGGTGATAGCAATTAGATGAAAAAAAAAATAATGGAATGATTTGGGGGGGGGGGGGGGGGGGGGGGGGGGTGTATGAGAGCTTTAGAGGGTGAAATCTACAATTTTGGAGCCTATTTTCAATGGGATACAGTCGCCTAGAGTTGATTTGTGTACAAACGAGAAAGTAAAGTGCATAAATTAATGGATAAAAAGACGAGTGCATATGGATTTATAGTGATTCATCTTTAACGTGAGAACTTTTTCTAGTGTAATGTTTAGGGGATTACATTGTTTTCAAGAAAATATTACAAGAGATGTATGCTTGAGAATGATAATATATAGAGAGCTAGAATTCCATAGAATAAGGAAGAATGAAACCTCCTAAGGGTGTAGGGATGATCCCTATTTACAGGAACAGGAGAATTATTGCTGCCCTTAGTTTCCCAATTTCTTCTAGGTTTGGTCTTGAATAATTTTGCCTTATCTTGTATTTGGTTGACTTTATTTATATATCCGCTCTTTAAGATCATAAATATGCCTATTTGAATGAGATATGATCCTAAAGTTATGGCCTAAGAGGTCTGGAGGTCGTCATTCTAGAATGTCCCGTCTGGAGTCGACTCTGGTTAATGTAGTGGATTCTAGTTGATTTAATTACCAATGCATGTTTGGAGGATGACGTTGGGCTAATCGGCCATTGGTTCTAGTTGTCTATTCCGCTTGCTAAACCCAATCCGAATTAACATGTGTACGAGAGAAATAGAGATATGAAATTTGATATCAACAACAATATAACTAGGTTTTCATGATATTCATAGTAATTGTTTATTAGTATTATTGTTATTACTACTTTTATTACTATTATCATCATCGTCGTCATTCTTATTATTACTACTATTAGAAAATGGAAGACCAGAGATACTTTTTATAATCAATTTACAATGCAGAAAAATTTCAACATTATTGTGATCGTATTTTTTTAATCACTAACAAGGTTGTGATTGAAAAAAAAAAAAAATCATGTTTAATGCTGTCTTGACTTACTTTTTCGCTTTCTTTTTTTTTTTGTAATAATTAAAATCAAATGCTTTTTAACATGTATTTAAATATTTGAATATTTCTCCATTAGGTTAGATATCCCTTCAATGGTTTTGATGTGATAACAGACAAAATGATGTAATAATATAATTATTTAGGGAATACATATAGAACTAGTTTAGTTCTGTAGCTAGTTTGTGTATGTTAATAATAAATTGCGCAATTTATAACCTTCTACATATTTTTCAATTATTTTTAAACAATTAAATAGTTGATATTAACATTCCTTAACAAAAATTTTCAGTACGGATGTGCATAATTAAATACTACTAAAAAAATTACTGTTCCAACAAAAGGCAAACCGCCTAAAGTAAACCTTAAAATATATATATATATATATATATAGTTACAAGAACGAAAATGGTACCATATGTACACATACATAAAGGTTTCTGTTCGGTCAATATACTAGCAACGTTGAATTTGTGATTGTGATAATTGTATCATGTCTTTATATTTTATTGATGATCCTCGTGAATTTTTTCTATAAACAAAGAAAATGAGACATAAGATGACAATGATAATTGTTTTCTTAAGAAAAGAAAAGGAGACCATATATATTCGGCGGTCAAAATAAAAATAAAAAATAAAAACTTAAAATATATAGCTGGAAAGGAAATGAGAAGTGCAAAGTAATTTGATTTGGTTAGAGTAATATTCAGCATTTGTAGGTCCTATATTGGCTTCACCTCTTTTTGTCGGTGTTGAACGCCTGTTTCTGAATTAGACAAAATCATGTACTTATAATTAAATGACCTACGGAAAATAAGCAAAAGTGCGTAATTAATACATAACTTTTTTTACTTAATTTTGAAAGAACAATTAGTAATATTTAAGTATTCATGTCTATAACACGTCTAATTATAAGGACAAGTACATAATTAGCTAATTTTATTCTTACTTATAGAAATGATCAGGCTAAGTCCAATAATTTAGTGGAGAAATAGAAATTTATTAGAAAAGGATTTAGGCATCGATTTTTTTTTAATTCTAAATTAACAAAAGGAATTAATTGGTTGTATAGTACTAATAATAAAAGGGCATTGAATGAACTAGGGAAAAGAATTAGGGAACTAAAAAATACAAAATACATTTGAACCATTTTAAAAACAATTTATAAAGGAAAGCAACCAACATGAACCACTTTTATTTTAAGTGGGTTCACAGATAAATTCAGGTAGAGAGGTTTAAGGAGAAAATACGTACTTTTGACTTGTCATTAAAAGACTTTAGAACAAGTCATAGTTGTTCATTTATGCAGATCACCACAACTAGTAAATGGTAATCATCTGCACTGAAAACGATTAATTTGGGACCAATTAAGTTTAGGCATGGGTAGAAATGGGAAATTATTTGTGGGTGGGGGGAGAAAATAAAGGAGTTGTTATAAATTTTAGGATAATTTTAGTGGCAATTTTTTTAACTATACTTTATTTTGCACCTTTATCCTTTGATTAAGGCGGACAATTTCCAGCACGACACAGTGACATGATTTGAAAATGACACGAAATAAATAGGTTTGGATGATTCGTTTAATTTTTTTGTCATTTTTAGATTGACACATATAACATGATTAATAAAATGGGTTGGTTGCGGTCAACCCATGTAACCATCTTAACATGATTAGTAGTATCATATATTTGTTTTGTTTAAATATTTATATGTGTTAGTTAACTATCATGAAAATTTGGAGATTTTTTTTTTTTTTTTTTTGTGTGTGTTAATTACACAAGTTATATGCTTGATTTAGAGTGTGTTTGGTAGGAGAGAAAAATGGAAGAAAGAAAAGGGGAGGAGGATTAATTGAAGAGTTTGACACTTATAGTTGTTTGGTAAGAGAGAAAAAAGAAAGGAAGGAATTAAGGGAAGGACTCTAAATCCTTCAAAACATTCCAATTTTTATCTTTCTTAAGTTGGAGAGATTAATGGAGGGAGGAAGGAAGTTGGAAGGAGAGAGATGGAGGATTAGTGGAAGAATTTGATATTTTACAATTTTTTGGGAAGAGAGAAAAGATGAAGGGATTTTGGGATGGACTCCAAATTGTTCAAAACAATCCATTTGATATTTAATCAAGAATCATAAGAGAAATAAACTCTCTCTCCTTTTTCCATTTCCCTCACTTATGTGATCTACCATTCACTCCTTATTTTCTCTCCTTCCTACCAAATGTACCCTTAGTTATGATTAGTACTCAATGATGTTAGTTTAAACTTTTGCCAATTTTTTGCTTTAAGTTTGCATTATTTGTGTTAATAATTTGGTCGTAAACAAATTTTTTTTTTCCTTTTCATGTCAACCTATCACAACCTGTTTAATAAGTGTATTATCATGTCTTATCGTATTCCCGTATAAGAAACGTTTCGTGTTCATAATTGGATTCCTGACACGTTTATTAATCGTGTCATGATCGAGTACTTATATCATGTCTTAAACGTGTCGATTCAAAACTGATTTGAGCTTTCCACAAAAATAACAACGCGAGAACCATTTGCAAAGCACATGAGCTAATAAATTTCTTGAACTTTGTAGTCGCCTTTTTTTGACTGATATTACTTAAAAATATTTTTTGACGAAAAAGAAGTACTCTAAAATTTTCCACCTCTCAAATTGGGTTTTGGGGGGTTTAGTTCCTGAAATTTGACTGAATTGATAAGTTGCATCGTTATATTTTAATCGTGATAAATTATTCATGAATTTAAAAATACTAGAGTGTTCTAATTAATTCGATGAATGATGTTAAAGTTGAAAGAAAATACCCCTCATTCATGTGACATTACATATTTCGACCATTAGTTGAAATTTATACTTCAGTCGGTTTCTTCGAACGAGCTCATGTCATAAGTTTGAAAGCAGTCTTCAACACTTTATTTAATTCAAGAGGTAATAATTTGTTGATCGTTAAAAATCATGAGTAGATGAGTCAATTACCCTTTATAAGCTTAATGACCAAAACGTTCAAACTTTCTATATCAAGGACCAAAACATAAATACCCAGTAAAAATTCAAAGTGACTTCAACTAATTACTCCAAATTTTTACTACAAAAGTGTTGGACAGAAGGTAAAAAGAAAAACTCAATCAAAGTTCTAGTTATTAGCTGATGAAATGCTTGTGAGATACAAAGAAAACTCAAATTTCTTTCTTTCTTTTTTCCCTTCACCACCACACCACCCCCACAAACCGCACCCCCCCCCCCCCCCCCCCCCCCCCCCCCCCCCCCCCCCCCCCTCCTTTTTCATGAAAAAGTAGAATCAATTATCTTGGGCATATAGAAAGATGATGCAAAGCTTTTAATAACTTTAAGGGTCTTTATAAACCCCTCGCCCTATAAACATTGGTAAGCGTTACCTTTGCTATGAAACTTTGCTTTGGGTGTCCCCTCCTCTGAGTCACCCATCCGTGGGATAATTTAGGTCCCCACCCATCCCCTTTTATTAACTACTAATTACATAGCACGCACAAGCATGTGCATAAAAAAAAAAAAAAAATAGTATGTGCGAAACGTGTGCGGAATATATAAACGTTTCATAATGAAAAAATAAAAGAGTCACATGACCAGGATTATTACTGTCACGTGACGACTACTGAAAAATGAACGAAAAGAATAAATTTGCTTTTTGATATATAGGTATATATAATAATAATTATACATTATACATTATATAATGATATAACATACTATACCTCTAATGTATGTAGGTAGGAAGGGGAAAAAAAGAAAAGAAAAAGAGCAATACCGCGTGGCAGAAGTTTGAGTATGAACCAAATCTATCATTCAACTTTTTAAAGAAAGGAATGAGACTGAAACCATGCCTACATACATATATATATATATATATACACACACGGATAATCTTCAATACGCCACTCCTCTCATATGCCATGTGTTATGTTATACTAATAAAGTGAATCAAAATATAACATTTTTTAGTTGATACTTGTCCTTTACATCAATATTTGAATAGTATCTCTATTTAAAAAAAATTTTGAACATTATCATATGTCAAGATTCTAAATAAAAAATTATATATAAATCAATTATTTTTATAAGTTTCTAAATAAAAAATTACAAATATCGTATGGTATGACGAGACTATTCTTATATATATTTACTTTTTTTTTTTTTTTTTTTTTGCTTTCTGTTTTTTGTTTTTGTTTTCGTTTTTTGTTTTTTGTTTTTTGTTTTTTGGGTTCATAATTTCCCATTTGGACAAATTGAATCCTTTTCCATTAACAAAGACAGTCAAAACCTCTCAACCAATACTTTCTTGGCTATGGGCCTAAGGGCTAAATAGGCCCAGTAGGGTTAGGTGTCCAAACATATGAAACCCTAATTAATTACCAGTAGAAGTTTTTTTTTTTTTTTTTTTTTTTTTGTGGGTAAAATAATTACCGGTAGAAGTTGACTCTACATAACTATCACTGTATAATTTTTGCAAACAAATAAATAAAAAAGGAAATGGTCTTGAGTCAATTAATGTATACAAGTTTTAACCCTGATCCCTACTGGTTTATTATCAAGTTTAAAATACCTTTTTTTTCACTTGAATTTTGCTTGTAATAGCAAGTGATGAGGTAAATATTAGGTAGGTCTTGGGAGTTAAATCTTGTCAATTAGTTTTCATGCAAAAAGTGATATTCTTATACTCATCCTGTTCATTTACAATGTAAATACCAAAATGATATGATTTTCTTTTTAACTTGGGGTGAACGATTCAAAGTTTTTATTTTATGATGAATTTAAATGTGAAAGTAATGTTAGGTTAATTAATACTCCTCTTCAACTTTAAAGCACAAAGGGTAAACTAGTTTCAGCTCCGTGAACCGACCCAAGAGACGCTAAATCTGATCTCCAATAACAATGCTTTAGTGTCAAAAGTGGTTTAAAAGAAAACAAAAAACTTGTTCACCTATCTAATCATTTTAATTTTTGTGCACTATTCAATATTCTATCATATGGTCACAACACCGTAGTAATTTTCATAAGAACAGCCGAAGAAATGAAGCTTAACTTTTTTAATTATATCAAAACACCATTTTTGTGGGAAAAAAAAATGTGTATATATCTGTTTTTTTGCTCAAGATGTATATATGTTTTTTTAATTACAAAAGTACAATGTGTGTGTGTGTGTATGAGGACTAGGTCCTGGTTTCTAGGTTTAAGATTCAATTCAAGCCTGTTTGGTAGAGTTTTCTAGAAGCTACTTTTGGCTTCCAGGTCCAAAAGCAACTTCTGGAAGTGTTTAGATGAGTTGTCAGAAGAGCTTCTAGTCTTTAGAAGTGCTTCCTATCAAAGCCAAAAAATGTGGCTTCTGGTAAAAGTTCTTATGAGTAAATTTTAAATCTTATAACAAAATTTAAATTAATTATAAACTTTATTTAATATTTTTAGTACTTATTAGAATATTTAGAGATCATTTTGACCTCAAAAGCTATTTGGTTCCAAACACTTACTGAGAAACAATAGCTTTTGCTTATCTTTTTCTACTGGCTAGAAGCAAAAGCAAAAGCTCTGTTAAACGAGTCCTTGGTCTTTGTAAATGCCAACCCAAACTTATTAACTATTCATTTTGGACACCATCCCCCCTATAATAAAGTTCAATACTTGCAAACTGGGCTTGTCAATACCCAAAATTAATTGGATACCCTGCCTATATATAGCTTAAATGTGTATTACGTTTATTATAAAAGGAAGAGTATCAATAGTACGATTTAATGTTATTTTTGATACATGAGTTTAAACTTATCTAATCTTATTCAAATTGGATTCTTTTCTTTCTGAAAATCCGAATCACACTTATTTTTGTCTGTCCCGAATACCAATTCTCTTCAAATTCTCATTTTATTGGATTAAATGGGTTTGAACTTTGAACCCATGTGCCAGAGGCAAAGGGATGCTAAATTTAATGGTGTCTATGAAATGAGTACAACGGCACTATTTGGTAAAAAATTCTCATAATATTCAATCTCATGTAACATGCACCTTCCGATTTAAAACCTATAATCATGATTGAAAGTTATGCCACCCATATTGTTGGATCTCCCTACACGACTTTTAAGTACTTTTTGGCCTTAAAATATTATATATAAACATAGTTAAGAAATAAGACTACTACTGTGGGATTCAAATAAAAATGTCCAGAATGCCCATTAACCCTTCCTTGAAATCAACAATATATGTTCCAAAAAGGATCTCGAGGGGGGGGGGGGGGGGGGGGGGGGGGGGGGGGGGGGGGGGAAGCAAACAAGAAAAGTATGTATATATATATATATATATTCCTATAATATATGTATATTGATCTCACTCTAAATGAACTTAATTTGATTAGGTCGTTGTTTAAACTTCCTCCCATATATGTAAACCCGTCATGTATCTCCAACTCAAAGCCATATACACTACGTATACAAATTCCCATTAAAATATTACCAATTCCTAGGAATTTTAAAGTCAAACCAAGAGTGTCCAAATCTTACGTAAATTTGTAATATTATACTGGTAAATGACAGTGTAATATGTGTATATACACACACACACTAGTGGAATTGTTTTGGGAACATGAAATGGTATCTACATATAATTAATTAAATTATGTTTTATCAAGTTGCCCTTCCTAGGGTTCCCGACAGTATTGGAAGTCCTGTACTAAACACACAGTTTCTTTAGTAAATAACATGTTTTTTTTTTTCTCTGTACATGTTTCACCAATATATACATATATAAATATTATATAGTTGTTAAACTGTATATGAAATATATTGCGGCGACCAACACGGAACAGAAGTAGAACACTGACATTTTTGTTTTCTGTGCGACTGATCTAGTTATATTATAACATAGTTTAATTAATTAACTTCTCAGTACGTACTACATGATGATTAAGGTGTGGGGATCATTAAGTATTCATATCGATGTCCACACTATATATATCTCGGTTATGGAGATTTGGGATTTTAAATACACAATTATTTGAATATTTGTTTGTATATATCTTATAGATTAGTAGTATTAATGGAAGCATCTAAAGTTTTTTCTGCATTCATTAGTACAAGAATTTCACACTCATTCTGCCGGTCTTGGTCTGCTAATTGGTTTTCCCAGGCTACTTGGCTAATGCTTGAAATATATATATATAGTAGAAAAGCTAGAGTCAAGAAGGAATCTTACATTAATTAAATGATGCCTATATATATATATATATATATATATAGTTGTCTAGTCTTTATTTTGTATATGTATATATAAGTAGTTGTCTTGTCTTCATACTATATATATAGGTTGTTGATTTAGTGTCTTAATTCATTCCTTGATATTATATATAAAAAAACTTGGGGTATTTTTGCTATTACATTCTATATATACATATATATATATATATGTATACGAATCTAATATACAAAGAAGGCTGAATCAGATGAGACGGAGCACTACACAGATATCAAGGACATTTGTTAGTCATGCCCAACGTCACTGGATAGATTGTGATTAATAATTTCTTGATAAATATATATATAGGAAAACTAGACCGATTGTTAATTATAGCAAGCTACAAGTTTCATTCTTGTCTTATACAAATTATAAATTTTATAAACTAAATTGGGTTTTTATTTTCCTCTTGCTATCTATCCATCTTTTAAGAAAATTGTGTTTTAATCAAAGTAAATTAAATTCCAACTTAAATCCAAATTTTGCTTACGGAAAAGTAAACAACATGGCATGTTTATGAAAATGGAACTGAAATTAATCATTTTTTTAACAATATATATTTTAGTAATAGCAAAATTACATAGCTATGTTTATAATGATTAATGTAGTTATTGCAATGATTTTAATTTTACTATTCATAAAGTGTTTAAATATTTACTAGTAAGATTATAATATGTATCTAACTCATCCGCAGAATAATTAAATGATGTTAGAGAAGTTACGCAAGAACAATATTGGGAATGATTTATTAAAGCACATAATAAGCATCAATGTACTTATAACATCTTGACCTTCTCCTAGTCCTCCTAGATGAAATAAGGTGCCTCAAGATTTGCAAAGAATTAATATTAGCTTTCCATATATATAGGATAATAAACCTATAAAATTAAGCGGCTAATATTGACCCATAAATCACGTGATGGGTATTAATATATGTACAGAATGTGAACTGATTGTGACGTATATGACTTTAAGATCAAAGTTTTAAACCCAAAAAGTAAAAAATAAAAGATTTATAGTTTAATTATTTGAAGGGTACACTAACACGCATACCGACATGAAATGCCACGCATATATATATATATATATATATATATATCCATCAACTTGAAATAATAATTAATATTATTTGTCGTTGGTAGATGCAAATTGTCAACCTGTTTTCTGTTTGAAACTACAATCATTGAATCCCAAATATTACTTTTCGAGCAAAAGAGAAAATCGTGGGATGTTCCCACAGTTCTAAAGATAATTATTATTAGCTGTATTATCCAACACATAATTGTTTGCACTCTGTATAGATTTAAGAAACATAATTTAAGTGATCGTAAATATAATTTAATAATAATTTCACATTTAAGTTTAAATTTATCTCTAATAAGGAAGTTGACATCCTCTTTAAGTTCTCACTTTTGGTTTTTTTGCTCAACAGAAAATATCATAAGAGTAAAACTGATGTCAGGAAATTTTAGTATATCACAACTTGCCATTCACTAGAGTTCTTATTAATTTGTTAGGTTTTTCCCACTACATTTTACTAACAAGGATTTTATATATGAGGTTTATAATAGTAACTGATTTTAAAAAAATATAGTCTTGACAATTCCTTTTGATGTCAATTATTATCGGTCTTATACCTACAAAGGCAGTTTTTTCCTGTTTTCTTTATTTAATGGTCCTTATGGGTGGTTTTCTTTTTTGGATACTTTGTATTTTTTTTTCTTTGATTATTAATAAAATTGGGTTGAGCCGTGAGGGCTTGAGTTTGGGAGGGAGTTGCTAGTCGGTGCCAATCTAATTAGGACGTGCTTGTAATTCGTGATGTTTTAGCTCCCTCTCTTCAAAACCAAACTATGTGTTAGTTTATCTATGTATAGAATTAGGTTGTTTTTCGTCAACTTGAATAACAAACTAGTGATCGCATTAAGGGAAGTAGATATTAGGTCATATGTACTTTACAGATATTAATCATTATCCTCAAATTCTAAAAACAAAAAGGAAAAAAAGAAAAGAAAATAAGAGAGAGAGAGAGAGACAATATGTAACATTATTAGGCAAAAGATGAGAATCATTAATTATTCAACATTGAAACTTTATTAAAAGAAGGAAAGATCCCTTCATTCTCGGAGAGACAAATATGTGTTCTCCACAACAAACAAATCAAAAGCCAATGATTTCTATAATCGAGTACTATTATTACTACCTTTTCATCTCTTTTTTTTTTTTTTTTTTTTAAAGGGAAATTAATCTTTGTGGCTTCTTCAAGTAAAAAAACACATCTAATTGTTAAAGTCGGTAACTAAAACCTAGCTAATACCGTGACAGGAGAACTACCTTAGCTTTTATTATTGTTGTGCGTGTATCAATCTGGAAAGTTATATATATATATAAAAAAAAAAAAAAAAAAAAAAAGGGATAATAAAAGTTAATTGGCAGGAAAAAAAAGAGAAAAAAAGAAGAACAAAGCGATAGAGATTTTCATGGAATTGGATGGGAAATGCATATATATATATATATATATATATGCATATCTCTGAGCTAAGTAATAAGATTAATTATGTATTTAAACTAATTGAATTTCTTGGTTTATAATTGAACTACCTTTAATAATTCTATTCGATCGAAAGCAAAATAAATAAAAATAGGAATAGAAAATGAATAATAAACAAAGCACGCGGATACATGAGTTACAATCGTTCGCTCTCGAAAAAAAAAAAAAAAAGCTTTATATGCATGTCCATTTGCTACTGCAAAATTTTAAAATTATTATTAAAAGAATAAGTACAAAATGTAATCACTCAAACTGTCTCCCGTAATCTCTAAGTGTTTTCTCTACAAAGAACGGTTACCCTTTTATAGTCCCTTACAAAGCACGGAAATTAACCTAAATTAATTCAAAATCAATCCGCATACTAAATCTGCATCAGGACGATAATTAGTCTTCATAAACGCAACACTTCAGATTGTTTTAGGAGGGTGGGGGAGAACAATATGCTTGGAAATGTCTTACTAGATACCTTGATCACTATTTAACTAGCTTGTGTACTGAAGATTATGCTTAATAAATAAGGATGTGACTAGAAACTATTTCACTATATATAGGTGTAGCTAGCCCTATTGTCCTTCCTTTTTATTAGCTGGCCTTTTATATCATCTATAAACATTGCATCTCCATATATATAGTTTGGACATCAATAGGAAATTCTATCTACTTTGTTGAATTTGAACCAAAAGCATTTGTGTGCTTTGTGTTGTTAAACTAATTTTTTCAGCTACCTCAACATTTCTTTTTGTCAATTAATGATCTCATTTTACCAATATTATACACAATTACCCCTATTATATATATATATATATATATATGCATATTATTCTTTTATCACAAAATTAATAACTGATTGTTACAGTTTTTGTTCCATTAAGGTGATCAAGAGGGAATCTGGTAGAGGAAATAAGTGATACTCTTCACTTATTGAATATTGGTGAGTGATAGCATATCTCTCCAAGATATGTCTCTATCTCGCTTTTTTTTTTTTTTACTTCTCAATATTTAATTTTCTTCTCTCTATTTATGAATGGATAAAGTTTGTACAGCATTAACCATGATGTATTCGTCCAACTTCTCTAGTTCGACCAGTTACCTAATCCATAACAAGACTTTTGAGCCGTTTCTTTTACAAATTATTTTTTTTTTAAACCCCAAAACATAAGAATTATATGGACACCACTCTTATCATGTAATAAGGACCCGTTTAAATCGTGGCTATATTTCAAAAGTAAATTCAAAATTTTTTTGTTAGAAAAAACAATATTATAAAGAACTTTTTAAACAATACTAAAAAAACAATGTTAAAACGGTGATCCAAACAGACTATAAAAACTTAAAAGTGTTTAAAAAGTTTAAGTTATTAGAATTCTTGTCATATCCTAAGTATTAGAATATATAACTCAATCATATTAAAAATAAAAAAAATAAAAAAAAATGGAAACTATCCTGTAAATGATATGCCAATTGCTAGTATATTTTTCCCACCACATACACGTGTTTAGCAAACTAAAAAGGTGGTTACGTGTGTTGTAATTTCATCACAAAATTTTTATGTGTCAAAGTAAAAAAAAAAAAATATGTAGGTAAATTTCAAAGAAACAATTTATATTTAAACAACATATACTGGTAACAAATATAACTTGACGGTAATTTCACAAGTGACGACACCTTAAAATATATAACTTCAAATCCGGATTCAAAAATATATCAATATATTTATGTGCATATCTGCATGTCTGAAATGTCATGATGCAAAGAATTAGGGACATGATCTTGGGACAAATTTGTATGTTCTAGAATAAAATCTAAAGTATATTTAGTGGGAGAGACTTCAGAAATGTTCTCTCTCAATTGTATGACCAAGGATACCTCAAAAAGAAATGATACTAGATTAAGGTCTTTCCAAATAAGAAAAAAAATTAATATAAATATGCTCAAGAAAACAAGCACAATAAAAAGAAGAATTTCTCCAATCAAACTCACATATAAACAAGTTTTGGGGGAAAAATATTAATAATTTAGAAAGAGGAAGTAAAAGTGATCTCTTTTCCTAATTGAGCCCCAGCTATGGTATAGGATCCTGTTCTTGGCTAGACTTAAACCAAAACAACAAAAGATGAAACATTTTGAATCTTTTCCAACGACTTAGAGCAAAGGAGAGCATGGAGAAATGCCCTACAAATCCAGAGAGACTAGTGATTGAAAGACATATCTAAGATTTTTGACAAGAACCCATTAGCATAAATTTTTTGCTTTGTTCCCCTTTTTTTCTCATTCTCTACATTTTTCTTGGTTTCACTTTCCACAATTCCCACACATTTATTCTCTTCAAATAAAGGTTGGAAATGATTGTAGGGTAAATATTGGTCCCACAATCCTTTTTAGTCATCCAATCATGTATTGGAATATGGTGCCTCCTGTCAAGTAACAGTGCAATGGAGGCTCCCACCAAATAGGAGCACTTACTTTCCCCACAAGACCTCCATCTTAACCTATCCTTTAATTGTTTAGTGATATTAGTTATGCTTAACTTAATTTTGTTTTTGGTCCGGTTTAATCAGATTTTAGTCTTTGAAACTTTTAAAACGTCTCAAATCGGTCATCAAAGTATAAATTTATCTCATAATAATCCTTTGGTGCTCTATTACAAGTTGTATTGTAGCCAATCATGTTATAGATAAAAATTGACTTTTAGTCGGGGTTAATTTTGTCCTTTTCACCTCTCCTAATTTTTTGTTAAATTTGGGTTTTAATATTGAAAACTGTAGATTCTCAAAATATATGTAATCTTAGACATATGTAATCTTCACATGATAACTACAACATATTTTTTAATAGTATTTTGAACGGAATGACTATTGCGGAGTATATTGATAGATTAAAGGATTGGTTCTGGGATGTTTTGAAGTTCAGAGGCTAAAATGAGGTTAGACCTATAGTTCAGGGATCAAAAATAAAATTAATCTTAAAATTTACTACAAAGTTAACCTTTTCTCTTATTTTTCTGGAGAGATTTATGTGGTTCGACCCTGAAGATGCATTACCAACTGGGTTTTATTTCCATAAACGAGATTGTATTAGAACTATATGTCATGCCTATTTTTTATTTTAAGTTAATTTAACCAATGATTAAAATATTGGTATCTATAAAAATGTAGGTACTCTAGTTTTATAGAAATTTCATAGAAAATATGGATATAATTGGATTTATCGACGAAATTAATGGAAACATGAAAATTTGTTTTAAAACACACACATACATAAAATATATAAATATATATATATGAATATATATATATATATGTGTAATATTTTAGGATAAAATAAAAGATACGGTTTTACATAACAAACACAATACATATTAGAATACAGGTTATATTACATAAAAGTTCGTTTATCTCCCTCATATGCGTCTTCATTAATGGAAAACTTTGAATTCTTTGAATTGTTTGTCTATGATGGCAGTACTCGGATGAAAAAATTGAAAATTACAAATCCATTATAATTATCAAAATTACGAGTATAAGGATGCTAGACACGATGAGCCTCATTGCAGGAGTTGAAAATATTAAAAGATTGAAGAAAATTAATTGTGCAACTTAAAAATATTAATAAAATAAATAAACAAATAAAAATACATTGTTAAAATTTTCTGATATTTTCTGATATTTCTGTGAAAGATTTTGATATTACACTGAACAAATCCCTAAATTTTATACCAATTACAGTACATGTTTAGTGATATCAATATCTAAGCCAATATCTTGTGAAATTTGACCAAATAATTTTATAATAAAAAGATATTTCGGTACCTCTCAAATATTAAAACAACGATGAAGTTTCCAAAATTACGACGATATCCTTGTCCACAGTTTTAATCAGATCCAACAATTAAAAATGTATACTATTGTGACCCTATTGTTGAAAGACCTTCTTAAAAATAAATAAATATATATATATATACACACATATATATATTATTTAACTTGATTAATTTGCTGACAACTCAGTGCTTGCTTTTGTTGATACCCCGTCAAATATTTGCTTTACGCAACCAAACATTCCATATCTTGACTAGCGCAATTAAGCATAATGTGAATGTGACGTGACAACTCAAATGCAAATTAAGTAATAATTATGAATAAAAAGAGTACTGTGAAATAACATGGTAGATAATGTTTGTATAGGTTTCCAATCTACTATATGTACATATATATATATATATATATGTATATTATCACATTTTAATAGAACTTTTAGATACCTCTCTATTATTTGCTCTCCTAATATGTTGTGAGTATCTAGTCAATTTGGAAAAAGAATTTCAATATTGAAAACATTGAACTGCAAATTATAATATATTTGTTGATGAATTAAATATTTCCTGAAGTTATAAACTAGTTCTAACTATTTTACAAACCACATAATAATAAATTAGCAAAGGTCCTCTCAAAAAAAAAAAAAGAGAGAGAGAGAGAGAAAGAGACAAAAAATCATAACCATTCTTTCTACATAAAGAGAAATCCAACCAACCTCCCCAAAATCTTAGTTATTAGCCCTTCTTTCGACAACACATATAAGAAAACAAAAATAAAAGGAAAGAAAAAGGTTATCTTATCACAAAATCTACTAAATCTGACAACTTATTTATTAGCATGAAAGGATTTTTGAAAAATAAATTAGTGAGCTTACTTGGACCTTAACTTGTTAGGCTTTTCAAGCAAAAGGAAAGGGAATATATACAATAAATAACATATTTACCAAAAAATAAAATAAGTAAATAGCATATTATAAAATTGTTGAAATAAATAACATATTTACCATAGTGAATGCAAATAACATATTTACTCTTAATACAGAATATGTTTTCTCGTGAATATGCTATATATTTCAAATATATTTACAATATATTGTTTACTTCTTTCAACTTTCGTAAATATTTTGCAAGGTATTTTATTTGAACACAAAACCATATCTCAACCTTTCAGCAAAATACACACACACACACACACCACCATATCTCAACCTCCCTCAAAAATAAAAATAAAAATAGCATTCTCCCAACTATATCTTTAAGCCTACCTACCATTTGGGGTCATCATCGAACGACCCAATTCACCAAAACAGGCCATGGGCTAAACTTGATAGTGGGCTCTAACATTAATTGGGGAAAGGAATTATAGCCATGTGACTATTTCTCATCCACAACACCCTTTATATGAAGGATTAATATTTGTAAAAAATTAGTGCTCCTAGTACACCATCAATTTCTGAGATGACAAATTTAGCAAAATTTAAAAAAAAAAATTCTAAGATGACAAAAGCAGATTACCATTTGTGGTGAATAAGAGGAACATCATTTCTAAAGATTTGAAAAATTTTATGAAAATTATTAGCCTAATTTTCACATCATAGTAATATAAATATAGAAAATAACTAAATTTCAAAACCGGTCTACACCCTAATCAACACTACCGTTTCCCTGAACTCTAATACCACAACTCATTACCAACCCAAAGCTACCTCATTACGGAATTACTTAATACTTGCAGTGGGCAAAATTTAAGTCAATCTGTTCTAAGAGTCTAACCGATATAGATATAGTTTGATAATTGAGCCGGTTATGAGATTAATTTGGCGAGTTAGCAAACTAAAAATAGATAAGAAATTTATTAAGATTCACTTACAATATGAAAGCTATTCCCACTATGGTCCTCGGGTTTATGCTATGTATGAATACATTGGTGTAAGAAAGAAAGGGGTGATCTGTGATATGTACTTATTAATTTCTTGATCTGAGTTAGACTCCACGATGATTAATTTTTTGGAGATACTTTTCTTTTCTTGATTAAATGTCCAATTTTCCTTTAGAATAAGCATCTTTAGAGACCAAGAAAGTTTCATTCTTGAGCTGGATTTTCTTCAATCGTCAAAAGGGGAACTTTTAGAAGAATATTTTAAGAATATCATGGGGAAGAGACGCACAGAGTATTCGACTGAAATTATAGTGCAGTCACAATCGACTCCAGGAGGTTGAAATCACTTTCAATCGTTTTACTGTCGAAGTCTTATTCTGACTTGTGCGGCTTGATCTTGAATGTTTTTTTAGTCCCTCTTTTCCTTCCTTCGTTGATGTGGTTGACTCAAGGTTACATAAGAATATGATAGAATTAAGTACTTAAGATAACATATGATGTTCCCAAGGCTTCATATCCATCTCCGACGTTAAAGTTATAAGTTTGAAGCCTTCTAAATCAATACCAAAAAAAAAAAAAAAAATTGTACTGTTAACTTAATTGTTTTTTTTTTTTTTTAAAGTATGCACAGGAAATAAAAAGGATCATGAATTATCGAACTTAAAACTAATTAATTAAGAAATTTTTAATTAAATCCAACAACTTTACAATACTCGTGCATTTTGTTGGTATATATAACCTCATAAATATAAACGTGCAAGTACATTTACACGTTTCCATGAAAAATAGATGTATATATGGGTCTTGTTTACGTCTTATGATAGTCTTCTGATATGAAAAGTTTTGTCGTTACAACAAAATTAAGGTTGTCACACAAGAGTTTGTTTGTTTGTTTGTTTTTGTTTTGTTTTTTGTTTTTTGTTTTAAATAAATTGCGGTAAGAGAGATCAATATATGCATTACAACATCCTAATTAAGTCGACACCCTCTAGTACCTTTCTCACTTTCTCATCCCACCCACTTTATTAAAAAGAGTTATCGAATTAATAGTTGGCATTAATTCATGGTTGGTGATCAAGAAATCAACAATGTTGTGCAATTACTTGCTGTTTTGAAGATATAGCTGTTTTAATTTTCCCCCCTCTTTATTTGTTTATTTATGCAAATTTTATAGAGGAAATAAAAGTCAGTGAAAAAAAAAGAAAAAAAAAAAAAAGAGGAAACTAAAGCGGTGTAAATTTCTATGTTGGTTCACTTACCCTTCTTTTTTAATGGAATTGAAATGGGTAGGGGGTACGAAATTATGTGATTGTCTCGAATTCTTACCCCCTAGTTGAAGTTGAATGGCAGGTGAAAAGAAATTAATTCTAGCTAATGCCCACAATGATTAAAAACAAAGGAAACCTCCGTTTTTTTTTTTTTTTTTTTTTCTATGGCACCAAAATATGTATAAATAAAATAAAATTTAAAACAAAAAAAAAATCTCTGAAATGGATTTTAAAAAATTAAAGTGGTAGTATATATATATAGTTTTTAAAAGGATATTTTCATGTAACCAATGACAAACGTAGTAGTTTCTTGAATAAAAGCCAAAAGCATAGAAAAGATAGAGTTGGTAAAATAGATCAGTAGATGACCGGTGGTCCTCTAATGAGTGACCCCGCGTGACTGGCATCGTTGGACCGATCATCACCTATTGATTTCAGCAACCGACTCTGGCAGATGGTCTGTAGTCATAAAGTGAATGACTCCGGTGACCGGCGATCAACGCCGGTGATGACTAGTGGTCATCGATTTCAGCTTCTGACTCCACTGAATGACTGGGGGTCATCTAATTGATGACCCTGACAAACGGTGATCGATTGTGGTGACAACTAGTGTTCTCTTCTCGACTTCGGCAGGCAACTAGTGCTCATCTAGTGGATGACTTTGGAAACCAATCCATGTGGCGCGCTCTGAGTGCTAATTATGTGACAACTTACAACGCGTTTTACTTATTAGGAGTGAGAAATGAGAGTCAAATTTCATATTCACTTACTATTTTTATATCGAAACGAGAGTAAGATTGATGACCTCTTGCAAATTTGAGATTAATTAATAAGATTGGCAATTTCATTTCCTACCTTCACATTAGGATCACAATCCTTAAATTAACAGTAAATTACTATGTTATCTCCTAGTCTACTTGCAAAATGTTAGATTAAGAAATACAAAAAATAAAGTTACATTATCATCCTAATTATGGTTAACTTCATTATAATAATTCTATAAATTATTTTTTATTAAATGTATTTGAATACATAACACTTTATCTTGTTATTTATTTATTTAACATAAAAATAATTGAGAGCTTATGGTTGTTATTTTATTGTTCTAATGTTATATTAATTATTTGAATTTCGTTAACATTATTATAGTTATAGAGTTTATATTTTTAGTCAGATATATATAAATTTATAATAATTTATTCTGATTCTGTATTTGGAAACACATTAATGAGATATGCATGCATTAACTTCAATTTTGGATCTTGTTACCTAAGTAGACAATTTATTTAGAATCCCGAATCCTGCCCACTTTAATTTTACGTGAGTAATTATGCCATTAAATGCTAAAGGATATTGAAAGACATCAATATAAGAAAATGAGAAGGGACTCACTAAAGGGTATTCTTATGATTCTTCTAGGAAAAAATCACTTAAATAACCACCTTTTTAATTTATTAATCAGCATGACATAAATTCCTCCTTCTTAATTAATATGACACAAATGTTAGTTTTATTTATGTCTGATTTGTATCATATTGATATAATATCAAATTTTTATATAACGTAGTTGTAATGATTTTTAAATTTGTGACAGATGCTTTCTCCTTTTTCTATTTCTATTTTCCAGACCCAAAAACATGAAGAAAGGCCTAAAAGAAAGCCCTTAGTAAATGACCTATCTGAAAGGAATGAGCTAGATGTTATACTGGACAACTTGGAGAAAGACTGTAAAAGAAGAAAGGCCTAATAATAAAGCCCTCCGTAATGACCCATTTGAAAGTCATGATCCAGAAATTAAAGGGTTATTTACATAAATATTTAAATTAAAAATTATGATTTAAAAAATATCTATTTTTTCTTTTATTTACAGAATATCTAAATTGATACTTATAAAAACTATATTACCTTTTATCAAGAATTGAAAATAAATAAATAAATAATATATTAAAAAAATATCTAAAACATTTCAGATTAAGCAAATATTTTATAAAATGAAAAAAAAAATATCATTTTACTTGATTTATTATAAAGAACAAAAAACTGTAACAGATATTAGTTGTATGAAAAATAAAAAACATTCATTATGATAAATAATTCATCATTAAGATAAATTCACCGTGAATATATCAAAAAATGATATTATAAAGAAATATTAAACACTTTAAAACCTAAAAAAGACATTATAATAATACACTAATTATCATAAAGAAATAACATCATAATAATATAATAATATCGTAAAGAAAAAAAACATAGCACATTTAAAAAAGTATATCATAATGATCTAGTAATTACCATAAAAAAAATAAACAATTTCATATCATATTTAAACTTTAGAAACTATCTCTTTATCAAAAAAAAAAATTTAGAAAACTATCTATGAAAACAACACCAATAATAATATAAAAAATAAATTATCATAAAAACGTAACAATTACTTAAGAAATATTATTATAAAAAAAAAACCCCTAAATCATACTAATACACAATCACTGTAATAAAAAACTAGTCATTAAGATAAACACACAAAAATTATGAACAAATAAGGAAAAAAATAATGAATATGCTGAGGGAAAATAATGGTAAATATGGTAAAAGGGTAAAATAGGTAGTATAAGTGGTTGTTTCTTTGAAAATGGACATTTACGTAATGCTATCAAAATACTGACATATTTTAAAATAAGGTTCTAAAATGGACTTTTTTTTGTAATTATTTCTTACAACCACTCAGCAAATGGGCAAAGAGCAATTTGGACAACTTTCTATCACTAGTGATTGTGGTATAGTGATTGAGAGATGTTCACCTAAAGCTCTCAATTAACTCAAGTTTGATTCTTTCTCGTCGTATCTCTTACCACTCCACCTATTATACAAGTAGAATCCGATACGCAAAGACACCACTGAACTTCTTTGTCATCCAAAAAAAAAAAAAAAAATTGGACGGCTTTCTTTCTTTTCCTATTCCTTTTCTATTGTGGCTGCTAGGGCCAACTTGGACAGCTTGATACAAAGATGTTGCTTCTAATTGGACTAATTGAACAACTTGGTGCAAATTCCATCTGCCCAAGTAGCAGTTTGTTCAGACTGTCAGACTAAGGTTGATTTATGCCCTGTATAAAGTACCTCAAATCCATGAAGAATCATCCTCAAGAGAAGTCTTCACACAAGCAAATTTGCCTCTGAATTTTTGAGCTCACTCACTACAAAATATATTACCTGATTTGGGTTCGTGATTTTTTTTTTTTTTTGAGAGGAATGGGTTCGTGATTTGGGTTCGTGATTTTAGCTCAAGTAAGTTCCAAATTCATGTTGAAAGGCTTTAATCACTTATTTTTGTGTGTTTTGTTATTTTATTGCAGTAAAAGTGGAGAAGAAATACTAAGCTGAATATTAAAATAGGAGCTAAAAAGCCATTTACAATATGAAATTTTGCAAAGCCCGTTTTCTGTTCTGAATAGGCCATTTCAAGCTAAATATACTCACAACAGACCCACCTAATTTGATTGTTTTGATGCAAATTTTAAAAAATAACTAGGCGACAGGTCTATTGTTAGTTACATCATTTTTTTTTTCCCCCCAAAATTTTAAGCCACCCACTAGGACTAGCTAACAGGTTTGAAGGGAAGTTTTTTGATTAATAACTCTTGTATTCAAAATTTGAACCAGTGAAAGTTACAAATCCCGTACAGTTATATATATGTATATGTATGTATATGTTGGTCAACAGCATGCTACATTTTCACTAATGTAACACATTTTTACACACATGAAGATGTAGGCATCTACATCATACACATCATTAGACCTATTTTCTACTTATGTTTTTTGCTTTTTTCACCTTTATTTTTTTGACCAAGCAAACAAAGGAAAATTCAAGATTTTCTTTTTCCTTCTTTTCTACTCTTCCCAAGTACCAAACACAGACCTGATTTGACAACTCAACAATATAAAGAGCAAAACAAAACAGATACAAAATTAGAAATTAAAAATTAGAGAACATCATGAAAGAAACGAAAAAGGAGTATAAAAGAGAGAGAGATAAAAAAAGACATTTCTCTGCATTTATTCAAGTAGTCAAAGGTACAAGGAGTCCCCTGGCTACAAAAAGAATAAAGAACCTAGAAGCAGCGTTAAAAACCTTAAACGAGGAGCGAGTGAGAATGCCTACTTTCCTCACCAAGAATTTTAGCAACTAACCCCCAAAAAAAAAAAAAAAAAAAAAAAAAAGGGAAATTTACATCAAATTCTCACTAAAACCCAAATCCCTCTAAAGCATTAAAAAGACTTTGCAGGAAGGTTCTCCTGCCAAAGACAGAAAAATACTCCGGCCTGAGAACCTTAAGAATCATCACCAACCATGCTTATCGCCCCAATTCGAGGCCTGCACAAAGAATATGAATTATTCGTAACCTAAGGTTAATCTGTCACTGCTCCCAGAATCAGAATCGATGTTTAGCTTTCCTTTTCCGTGTTGTTAGGACCCCATTAGAGAAAATCAAGTTAGCTAAGTCAGGCTCTATATGATGGCTCCAGAGGGCAGGCCAACCAAAAAAACTTTCTGTCATTTCCTTGATATCATGGGGTATCTAAGTCATGATATTCTTCTCAATCTAACCTGCTCTCGGACCCTATAAATGACGGGCCTCTGACTTTCAGGCGCTTTAGCCCGATCTCCATCGGGGGTGGTTCCCTTATGCTCTTGCTCGGTTCAAGATGAAGCCTATCCTTTCTTGGTTGTTGTTCTCGCTGTCTGTTAACATCGTGGTCACTGGCCAATTTCTTGAACTTGATAGAGATGGGAATGGTACTTCCTCTGGCAGACCTGTCCGCTGAAGCATTCTCTGGAGCTCTATGATTAGTGGTGGTTAATTTAGAATTTGATTCAACAATTCTGAAGCAATCTGACGAAGTAACCCGCCCGGTTCTTCCTTCAGGTTGGAATTTCTTAAGACGTTTAAACCCCTGCGTAGCCAGCATATGGCACATAAGATGGTGATAATTGAACCACATTTAATAACTAATGAAAAAACTAGCAAAGGCTTGAATATAGGATAATGGTTCAACAAATTCCGGACATCCGACTCCCGTTGTAAAGGTAATAGGCCGATCAACAGTTTAAATACCTGGTGGTCAGAATGCATTGATGAAATGCCATCATTGGTGTTTCTCTTGTCCACCTTTTGTGTAGAACGACGCTTGACCCTGAATATCTCCGAATCAGAATCATCACTGTCCTGATCTACAGAAGGCGTAACCTTTGTTCCACGGAAATTGTCTGGACATGCATTCAAGTGTTCATCACATGACTGGGAGGATTGAGAAGATTCAACTGCACCCCGTGATGATTCTTCTGGCGACTTTCTAGAATCAAGATTCCTTGTATTAAAGCTAGTGTTACCATACACCTGGATGGCAAAATATTGTACAACTAATTAGAGTTTCAAACATACTCGTCATCCATTTTACTCCTAAAGCAAAAGAAAATCAAGTGCAATGTATATAAGAATAAACAAGGCAGTGTAATTACAAGAGAGCTGAATCTTACATTGTTGGGAACAGATGCGCTCTCCAAACGCTCTGCAGAAGAACAAAAAGTTGATACAACACAAGAAGTTGAAGTTTCCGACACTTCAGAATTTAAATTTATTGTCTCACTATACAACAAGTCTGCATAATGGGAATTAGGCTCGAACTCTTGTGATTCATTCAGAGTAAGATTGCCATATTCAGGGATTGACTCAAATTGTATGGTACAGTAAGGAAAATATCCATCCTCTTCAATTCTACGAGACATATTTGACGATGGATATGAATACAAGCCATCACCACCCCTTTTAGCTTGCTGATTTATCTCCTCAAGTATTCCACCTTCCATTTCAAACTTCTTTGCTGCAACTTCCATTTCGGAAATATCATCCCTAATAACGAGAGTAACATTTCTCCCACACGTCAAATCAAGAGACCTAACATCTGCAATAAGAAAAGGATCAATATAAGCAAGAATCAGATTGAAACTGACAGCATCAACTTGTTGGGGATGGGAAAATTAAAGGACTGGGACCCATTATTTTTAGTTTCAAAGTTCAAACTAGCGGCTCAGAGTTCCTTTATCCCATTAGGATCCCGTTGGAGATACCAATTGAATGCAACTCTGTCCATTTAAATTCCGCTGCACATCCAAATAAGCTCTTTTTTCTTTTTTCTTTTTTCTTTTTTCTTTTTTCCCTTCTTGTTTTTGGAACGAAAATAAGATTTAAAATGAGACTTCAAATTAAGAGTATAAAATTAACATAGTAGAATAGGGCGTACCATGACGAAGGCAGATAGGATGCATGTAACAGCTACAGTTGATATAACCAATATAACAATCTCGTTTGCACAGGCTGCAGACAATAGTTCCATTAGGATTTGGCAAAACACCGGAGCACACTCCTGATTTCATTAGCAACCAGCGAGCACGATGCTGGAAACGCATCAAGTTCACAAAAGATGTCTTTATGCAACGATGAGAGACTATGTCAGCAGAAAAATAATCTGAATCTTCAAGCTCTAAACTCGTGTAGAGAATCATTGCTTCTTTGCAAAGTAATTCTTCTTGAGGAAGCAAAGGCACCCTGTTAAGAAGTGCATAGCGTTGGCTGGCAACAGCACCCAAAGGGAACCAATTGCCAATTGCAAAGTTCACTGCCTCCCCACAGTTGAAGCCTACAGTTTTATTTACAAAAGGGGGAAAAATAAATAAGTATTATTTTCTGCAGTTCTGATGCACTAGTCACACAAGATCAACGAAATATGTACAATTGTCTTGATGTCTCATTTAATTTCAATTTGCTGAAAAACCAATATTCAACAGTAAGTCGAGTTGCCTACCATGACTAAATCCAGCATGATATGCTCCAGGGAAGGTAACTATGAACTCTCCCGGCTTCTGTACGGCCTTATAGACAGGGACACCATGTTCCAACAAGATGTTTGGAGGAAATAAAGTTGTCTTCCCTAATAGGACATCAAACGCCCCATCCTCCCCGTCAGTAGAAAGGATATCATGGGTGTACACGTGTTCCCTGACAACCTTTTCAAACTGCAAAGCAGCTTGACCTGGAATGCCATACCAAGTTTTTGATGCCCCACAATGATGGTAATTAATACTGCCATAAAAGAGGAAAATATGAACACAAATGTTGGATAGAATAATAGCTTCACCGCAATTAAAGCATGACTAACATATACCTGTACAAATAGTGATCTTCCACGTGCCAAGCAAACATACTAAACAACATGCCAATGTACAGCATCGGATCAGTTACCCCCTGTAATAAACAGAAATCAGTAAACAAATGGAAAGTTCGATATAAACAATAGCAAGATTCTAGAAAAGCAATATTGTCTTACTGGAATTGCTGTTTCTAGAAGACGCAACACGGACTTTGGTAGCCTTGACAGTCTCTGAAACCAAAGAATGAGATTGAAATCGAATTAGTTGATGGGCATGCAGACATAGAAAAATAAAATACATACATATATGTATAAAAATTAAAAAAAAAAACAATTTGAAATTAAATAAATAAATTAATTAAAAAAAACTGAAACGGAGAAAAGAATCAGCAGAATCAACACCTTCAAGTTCCACTTGCTACCTCCAAGCTCATCACCGGGAGAAGATGAAAAGGCACTCCCATCAACATCACATGCATACTCAACAGTTTCTGTCTTTCCACAAGCAATTTCATGCCAAAATTCCTTTTCCAAATATGCGGCCGGGAGACAACCAGCACTGTAATAACGACGAGCAAAAACCTTGTTTGCCATTTTCTCGAAATCACGAAAGGTGTAGTTCCTGAAAAGTTACAGTCATACTCAGAACAAGAAGCAAAATCCAAGTTCAGCCTTCATCCTTCTATTTAGTAAGATCACTCACCTTCCGCTCATGAAAAATGTGACCTTATCATCAGTGTCCCACTCAGCAAGACGCAGAGGTTGCACTCTGGTTGTGAACTTGAATCCTGCTTTCTCCTTCATCAAAACAACCCCGGCTGGAACAGAAGCAGTCAAAGGAGAAACAATCTTGATCATACCTGAAAAGATCACAGTGGATTTCAAAAGACAAAGGGTCATTCTTCTTTTCAGAAAAACAGTAAAACCACAAAGTTTCTATATCTTTGTGGTATTTCAGCCAAAAGAAAAATGTGTTTTGCGTGACTACAGCTGCTAGAACAGAAACACAAAGAATTAATGAACGACAGAAAAAACAAAAAAAACCAAAAAGACAAAACAAAACAAAACAAAAAACAAAAAACAAAAACAAAAGAGAGAAAAAATGAGCAATACGATCTTTCAGAAATACTATTTTCAGCAACATTTCGCCTTAATATGAAATCCAGATCTTTTTCAAAAGAAGTTTAATTAAAACTGCAAAAAGACAGACCTATTGCATTGCATCAAAGTTTGGTAGCACAATCTTTTTTTTTTTTTTGGCACATATTTTCTAGCTCAATTTTAAGTACTTACTTCATTTAAAAACTTCTAGTCAGAGTTTGCATGTAAACCGAAAATGCGTTCCTAGACAATTTCTTCAAGTGAAGATATTTAAACTACAGCAAAGTTTTTTATGAATAATCTTACACAATTTTGTGTACTGATGCCAATGATTGATTTAGCTCAAATAATACCTGGAGCACAATTCAGCACCTCTAAATCTTTTAACTGTCATGTTATTTACTGAAATTAACTCCACCAATCATTGATTTAACTTTGTAGCAATAGCTAATTCTATTTATGAAATTTAAGAGAAAAGTCCAGACCATTAACTAATGCAGGTGCAGCATTACCATACATTTCCAATATTTTCAATTTACATTTTCCAAACAAGTACTATACGTTTCCATTTTTTCTATTTACATTTACCAAACAAGTACAAAATGCATATAAAAGTCAATAATGTGCACCAAGGGCATAGAAAATTGTAGGTATGTGCATGTAAAGGAGCGTGCATGCGGCATGCATGCAACAAAATCAAACGTTGAAAATCATCGTCACCATACTTGCAAAATACTTAACATGGAAGAAGTTACAAAGAAGCTTACCATATCTTGAAGCTTCTGGAGCTATCTTCTGCAAGTAAACCAAAGGATCGTCAAACTCATCCTTTGTCGGGCAATATACAGGACACTCGGGGATTTTTTCAGTCCATTCCAGATCGCTTGTATCAAATTTATCCACCTTACGCTTTGAAATAACATCCTTCCCATTTAAAGCGCCATTAGGCTGAGAAAAAACATTGGTGTTACTGTGTAGTCTAACACCACAGGATGCCGAAGCTCTTAAAGCATCCCCTCCACTTCGAGCCATCATATTGTTGATACTTACAGGCCCTGTAACAGTTTCAGATTTCATACGCTGAAGCCTTTTGCGCTTCAGAAATTCTAATCCATTTTTAACCTCTTTTGATAAACAATCCCTTCGCTCCACCTGTCATGTAAGCAAAGAGATATGCTGCGTTAGAACATCGATACACAAAATGAAAGCAAACTAAAGATTTCTGTTAACTAGCAGGCAAGAAACAATAAGCCAAATAAGGAGTTTCTGCAAATCCTAGTCCACCCAATGTCGGTAATCAAAGTAAATCAATCTCTGCTGCATCAGCGATCTACTAAACTATTATAGTTCGAGTTTTGGCATGAAAAGTAAGCCAATTTCATTTAACTATGCTGACAAACTGATGACACAATCCACCAAATACATGATTATAGAATGAAACCCAAAAGTAAAGAATTAATAAGACTAGCGCTTACAAAGTTGCTGAAGAATCTAAAGTAGTTAAGTTCGGCCCATTAATCCCCAAGTAACACTACCAAAGAAGGCAATGAAAACGACATCAAGTTTGATACGTCATACCCTTTCATGATTCCACCTTTTTTTCTTTTTTGCCCTTTTTGGTACGAAGTGAAAATTGAAATTAAACCATTCAATAACTAGCACATAGGATGGTTGTAGAGGGTGCAGAACCAAAAAATTACACATGGGTCTCCGGGTATATAGAGTTGAATTCAAGAGAAATGAGAAAGGGACATATAAAAATGCCCGCTCTTATTTTAAGAAGCAAAATTGCAGGTATCGCAAGGTCAAAGGGGAGGCTATAAGAGCAGAAAAAAGCATACAAACCCAGAAAATCTCAGCCTGTTACATAGTTCCAGCTAAACAAAGTTGATAATTTACAGGAGAAAGTCTCAGCCTTATCCAGATGTAAAAAAATCATGGGAAAACGTATCCCACCCAAAGAAGTGTATACATATATATATATATATATATATATTTGTGAACAAGTACGAAAAAAAGAAAAAGAAAAAGAAAAAAGCGGCAAAAATCAAAAGCCGTATTCAACAATTGCATGCAGTCAAAGTTGAGGAATCTTCGTCAAAATAGTTATTACTCAAAACCCAGAGCACTGGAAACCTTAAATTTAAGCAGCACGTATGGAAATTAGGGAATTAAATAAAAAGCATAAAAAAATTACCTAAATAAGCTTTTACATTTCAACGACTTGATTTAGAATTAACAATTACACTAGGCTTTCTAGAATACCTTTACACGTTTCTCTTCAGAAACATCTCATGTCAAAAAATTGTGAAGCAAAATTCAATAATACATTCAAATTTTCAGATATTTCCTCCTAATTGCAATTCATGCAAGATTCGTACCTTGAACTCTACGAATCAAAGAGCCAGAGAGCAATTACAAAAAAAGAAAAAAAAAAAAAAAAACTGAAATCTACCTATACGTAAATATAGATATAAATAGAAACACCTTTCCTAAAAAAAATAACGAGAATGTATAAAAAAAGAAGGATTGAACACAAAAAAATGAAGAAGATAAAGGAACAGAAGATGACAAATTCACCAGAACTCGAATTAAGAACCACAAAATATAGAAAAAAGAAAAGAAAAAAAAATTAGAAAAGCGAAAATCACGAATCACGTACCATTTCATTCCGAAGTTGCTCTCTGTACGCCTCCGTCTTTGTTTACTTCGCCGAACAAACAGGGGAAATCCAAAAACAACGCAGAAACCAACAGAAAAAGAATCGGAATCCAGAACACCAAACCCTAGATCACGATCCAAGCCACGGCCGACCAACAACAAGCCTCCAGAGACAGCCAGTCTCGCCACATTCTCACAAACCGTCGGGAACAGCACCGAACGGGCTCAGACTCAGAGATCCGGAGCCTCCGCCGAGCCAAGCCGACGAAACCACCGACAAACACCGAAGCAAAAGAAACCAGACGGAGCCAGCAGTTTTCCGGCGACAGGTGGACGCGATTCGCCGGAGAAGAAGCGGTTTTCCGGCCTGGAAAAGAGGTTTTCCGACGAGAAGATAAGAAAATTAAAAAAAATGAAAAAGAAAAAAAAATTGGAGGGAGAGAACAGTAGAAGAGGAAGAGGAGAGAGAAAACAAAATGAAGGCTTTAGAAAACCGAAAAAGAGCAAAGGAGAGGATAATTTATAGTTTTATACCTAAAAATAAATAAATAAAAACCGCTTTTATAATATTTAATTTCTTTTTTATTTTTCTTTTTACCGTTTTCCTCAATTAATTAAATAATAATAATTAATTAGTCGAAATAGAAGGTGTGTGAAGAAGGAAAGTGGGTGGTTGTTAGGTTGGTTCAACCAAACGTTTGCCGGCAAAACCGCGTTTTTTAAAAATTCCTTTTCGCGTTTCGCTGGTTTTGGAAGCTTTCCCGTTTTCCAAAAGACGAAACTGCCCCGCGGGGACCAGATGTTCTTTTACAAAATTAGGGGTAGTTTGGTTAATTATGCAACGATGTTACCAAAGCGTTTTTTTTTTTTTTCCGTTTCCACTGAAAGAGAAAAAAAAAAAAAAAAAGGGAAAGTGTCAGGAAAGACGGAATTATCACGTGCGTTAAATCACATCGGTGTCGTGTACGCAGCAGGGGAATCTGACCGTTCATTTGGTTGCTGATATCGGATCTGAACGGTGAGCGAAAGTTGAACTGACCGGATCTGAAATCCCCTTTCGCATGTACTTTCGTGTGGAAGCTGCTGACTTGTACAGGATTGCTTCCACCTACCTCACAGTTAGTTACGCATCTTTTCTCGTGTTGACGATTTTCTCCTCGATTGGACACACAATCACCACAAAAGCTTGAGGGTGATTCCGTCTTTTCGTGGAGTTCCCGTATGCGAGGCACTTGAAAAGAAGTCACTTCCCGCAATGTAAGCAGACTAACAACCCCTCGTAAGTGACCGGGGGTAAAATGCTAAAGTCCAAACGACAACTTGGAGCCGACACGTGGCTCGACTACTGAAGCAAGGAGTTACACGTGACAGTTGAATAGGCTGCGGAGTCTGGGAACTTACGTATTACTGTGGGTGGGGTTCGCTACTGCCAGAGGCGAGATAGCTGGCGGTTACACCAGGTTTCACGCGCCCATATGACCGGCCACAGCCCTTTTTTCTATTTTTTTTTCTTTCTTTTTCCACTTCCATCACGAGAACCCCAAAGCTCTCCCAAAAAAAAAAATTTTAAACAAAAAATCCAAAACCTCTGTGGTTTCCGGTTTCCGGTTAATCCTGATTTAAAGGGCAAAAAAAAATAGAAGTTTCTCTCTCTTAATCCTATTGATTTAGCAAGCGCTTTTAGCTTTTGTTACGCGGGGGTTGGGCCTAATGATTAGTTTTCCACAGTCAGCAAAAACGAGCCTCCGAATAAACAGAGAAAATTGAAATTAAAAAGAGAAAAAAAAAAAAGAGGGAAAAAAAAGTTAATCACAAATACTAATTACGTGTAATAGGGTCTTGGCGGCTCGGCTGTCGCGGACCGAGTCAACGTTCACACTGGTCTTCGGCTGGGCGGCTAGGCTGTCGCGGCTTGGTTTAACTTTAGCCGGCTTAAGAAATGACAAAAAATCCCTTTTATTGAAAAATTAAAAAAAAAAAAATTTGTATGTGAAGTAACTTCTGCAATAAATGAACCTATCCCATCACGGAATTTACTCGATCGTACAATACGGGGAGATAAAACTATGCTACATGCGCGCGTATCGTGAACATTGTGTGGTCGAGGTGTCGGGTTTGGACAGTTGGGGCGGAGGAGGGGTTGTTTCGGAAATTCGTGTGCGGAGAGGCTGGATTGGAGTTGGGAAGGGTAAAGATTCTGTTTCTGAAAAGTTTTGGAATTGACGAAATTGCCTGATGAACAGTGCGTAATCACTGAAATGCCTTTCACTTTTTGGGTGTGCGTAAGTTTGGAGTACAAGGTGTCCTTTTCTTTCGGACCACAAAGTAACTTAAGCTAAGGCAACCAAAAAATAATAAATTAAGAAAATTCGAAAATAAAAATGACAAATGAAAAACTTAGGAAAAGGAGATCCAATGCTTGATAATCTTTAATGATCATTCATGCTCAGCCGTCCGATTCGACAACTTGTGGTCTCCAAATCATGCTAAATCTTGTTTTTTATGCACATACATCTTGAGCGATTCTGTTGGTCCACTCGGGTTGAAATTTTAAATATATTTTTATTCGAATTAGGTTGAGTTTTGAAAATATACGGACGTGTTTAGTGTGTAAGTTTGAGTTAAGATTTGTAAATTTAAATAGTAAATTTTTTTGAATTTTTTTAAATTTTCAAAAAAGACAAACAACTTTTTAGAGAAAAAAATAAAAAACATGATGAAAAAAGTACAGTTTAGTTTAAACAGAGCTTGTTGCCAAACAAGCCCGTTTGGTTAAAAATTTGTTGCTTGGACTTTGGTGTTAAGCATGTTGTTTAAGGCATCCATTCGAGTTGAAAATTTTGAGTTGTGTGTGTGGTTGATTAAAGTTGAAAAGTGTAAAAACTTAATTTTTTTTTTTGGAAAAAGAAAATATAAATATGGATTTGTTTCGCTCGTCTTGAAATTATTTGTAATTTTTTGTAAATCATCTCATTTGAACTTATATATACAAAGTTAAATTTTGAGTTTTTAAGTTATAATTGTAAATAGTAAAATTGAGTTGACTTTTCAAAATATGACAAAAACTGACTTTAATCTTTTCAACTTGAATGAAGATGTCAAACACATGCTAAAAAAAATATTAAAAATTTGAAACGTGTAAAAACAAAATATATCGATTTTTTTTTCATTTTTCTTGAAATTCAATGTAAATTTTTTATAAATTGTCTCATTTTGCCTTTAAATAATCAAGTTATAGATTTTAAAGTGTGAGTTTATAAGATATTTGAATATGTAAATAGTAAAACTATATTTATTATACAAGAAAAGGACAAAACACTTTAGAAAAGTATGTGTTTTTCATTTTATGTACATATATATACACACACGGACATATATAATACCTCATTAGCATTGTATGAGTATATACACCATATAATTTTTCTCTTTTTTAATTTTTTAATTTATTTTTTAGGGTGTAGGTGATAGAGTTATTATACCTCATTAATAATCATCACCTACAAAAAGTGAACAACCCAGCTAAAAATGGGTTACCACCTAAGTCCACAATAAAGTTGGATATTTACTATTATTAGTTTTCTATTTAAATTTTTAAGGGTCACCAAACCTTTATTTATTTATTTATTTATTTATTTATTATTATTATTATTATTTGGCAAAAAACTACAACATAAGATGGTTTGGAAGGACAAAAAATAACTACTAAAAGTTGAGAAGTGACAAATGTACTAAATGGGGCACGGCTTTGTTCCAACTCCAACTTCATCTTTTTTCTTTTTTTTAAGCTTAAAAAAAAAAAAGAAAAGAAAATTGGAGAATGATTTTATTTTCAAAGTAGACCCACTTGTCTTACATCAAGGTTGTTTCTTTTTTTTTTTTTTTTTTTTTTGTACATCAAGGTTGTTTATATAGAATATATCTGGTATAAAAATGACTTGGAGAGAATTGATCATTTTTTAACGAGATTTAAAAAAATAAAAAATAAAAAACAAAAGAAACATAAATGGATATATTTTGGATGTTAAAATTTCCAATTGGATAATACAAAGTCCAAGTTGGGACAGTATGCAAATGGCAAATCGATGGTTGACTGTGTTAGTACCTTGTACACTAGTTTTTTGTTATTATAATAATTATCTTTTCAGGGAATCATTCTTTTTTTTATTAAAACAATAATAATAACAATCTTTAATAATAATAATAATAATAGTATTATTATTATTATTTGTCGGCTACTTCATTCCACGGCTAATGTGGCTAGTGGCTTATTGAGAAGTACTAAAATAGTTGACGATTAGCTTTTATAGAAGTGTCATAAATGGTTGAGAATTAGGTCAACCTACATGAAATTTGTCACAAGATAGACAGATTCCAAACTGATTTTACACTATCAACATTTTAACCTCTCGCTTAATTTTTCTTAGAAAAAGTAAACTTTGGTATAAAGTGATTATTTGAGATGAATTGATAAACAGATGAAACAAATTTAAAAATGACAAACAAACAGAGAAAAAAAAAAAAAAAAAACTGCACTTACTATACTTGTGTCCTATTGATATGAACAGTTGAGTTATGGTTTATTATAATTTTACATTGTGCGTTATAAATTTTTAATGCAGATACTCATAACGTTAAGAAATTAATCTAATAGTTTAAGAAGTTGTTCTTACTGACAATGAAAAATAAGAAGTCATATCGGGAAAATTCTCATGAAAAATAATTCGATACAGTTTTTAAATGTTACATCTATCATGTTATGTGAAATTATTATATTTATTTTATCATATTTAGTTTGACAATATTTAAAGACGATATTTTATTTACAGTGTTATATATCTAAATATATGGTTGCACACATAATGTAATGATGATTCCACACCTGACTCTATTAAAAAGTGTAGAATTCGAATCTCACATCCCAACTTCAAAATATACATATATACGTATCTAACATTCCCTCAAATATATATATATATATATAATACATGTTTTACATGAAATTGAATTAAAAAAAAAAAGTATTCTCACTTGCAAAGGCTGAAATACTGAAATCTTACTTGCATCCCTGTTATTTCATCCAAATGGGCAAAATACTGAAATCTTACTTGCAAAGGCTGCACTGCACTTGAAATGCAAGCAAAAAAGAGACTTGTGCATTAAGATTCATGCCAAAAACTGCTATTATACAATCAAACCCCATGTTACCAAATCTTATCTATATTCATTTTTATTTGTGTCACATTCCCACTGGCTGATTCCTTGTCAAGGAATCTTATTTTAAGACCTAAACCAATTTCCTTTGGCCACAACACAAACAAAAAATAGTAATAATAATAATAATAATAAAGCATTTAACTATATATAATTCAATCATTCAGCCTTATCATATCATATACAAAACTCCCACACCCACACTTTTTTAAATTATTAGACAACAACACCACCACCACCACCACTACTTCATAACAATATTTTGGGGAATCTAGTTGATATATAGTAGGTATCCTTTTTATATTCATTTCAACACCCTTCACATTATTTAACTAATTGGGGGTAGTACAAAAGTGGGCCAACAATCCACCAATAAGCATTGCAAATAAATCAAAAGGTGCATTTTTTTTAATATAAAGAATTCAATGGTAACATCTGAAGAAATACATTTTCGGTGGAGCTTTTTTGCTTTCATTAATCATCATATTCGTATCAAAAACTGCTCATTCTATATATATATATATATATATATATATATTTCAAAAAAGAAAAAAGAAAAAAGAAAAAATTAATGTGATTTTAATCAGGTTCAATTGTTAAAAACATACATTATCGGTACGAGACTCTATCGTAAAAAGACCTAAATTATTTAAGAAAGAAAAGGAAAGGAAAAGTTGGTGATTCAAAATATTTTGCACCAAAGGGGCTAGTGAAGTCTTAATCAACTAATTTGTATGCAAATTGTGTCTCATAGAGTAAGACAAGAATTGTATCAATGTCTTGTCAAAGTGGTTTTGTCAAAGGCAATGAGAGGGATGGGCAACTTGACCTTTTTGCTTGTCAATTGAAAGGAAATTGGAGAAAGAAAGACAAAAAAAAAAAGGAGAGGGGATAAAAAAAATGAAATGGAAAAGTTTGGGGGCTCCTTAAGGAAAACTTAGTGCACTTGAAAATTTATTACTTTTTCTAGGAACATATTTTGTATGGAAAAGTGGTGAATCCAATTGGAATGTACTTGGAAATAAATCTTAAAGAATAAGGAAAAGATGGTTGCTAAGTAGAGGAAGAAATTATATGGGTGAAATATGGAATACTATACCATGGTCCTAATTCTAGCATTTTCCAACTGGTTCCACCCACGCTTGCTAAGCATCCCAAAAGCCATCCTACAAACCCCATTTGATTTACCCAAGTTAAAAGAAATAAACAATATATTTATAAAATTTACTTCAACAGATTCGTAAATATATGCTATTTACTTATTTTAACATCTGTAAACATACTATTTACTATATAACCCCTTTGATTTTCAACAAAATTTCGGCATAATACAACAAATTAATTGTATCCCCAAGGTTCTAAGCTTCAATATTTTTTTGTATATTAATCTAGTGAACTTGATTGTTAGCTGTTTTTTCAAGAACTTTTTTACATTTTTTTTTTTGAAAGAACTTTTTTACAATTAAGGATTTATAAACTATAAATTCGATTTCTAGATTATACTTGGAACCATCTAATTTAATTAAAGTTACAATTATATTACAACTTCACTTATATGGAAATTTCCTAAGTGCTCTTTTACTTAACACTAACATTCAAATTAACATATTGGAAGCTTAATCAAGCCAATAAATATTTTTTAGAAACCATATTATTTTTCTCCCAAGTATTGGAAACTTAATAATAATTTTATAGCCAATTTTATAACATTTATATGGAGATTTTGTTAGTTCGTTTTTTTTGTTATATATATTAATTAAGCACCAATAATTGGCTGCATTTGGTACAAAACCCAGGTGGAGGAGAGGACAGGTATAATTAGTTGCTTGCTTTCTAATCATTTGGGTCAAAGGAAGACATATAAAGTACAAAATGGAAAGGAATACAAACTGCAACTAATTAGTACATGTCTTCAAAAAAAGGGTCAAGAGTACTCCAGAGCAAAATCCATTCTTGAAGAATATGACAAACCTAGAATGCTAACGGTATGATATTAGTTTTCAAACCGACGCTTGTACTGATCCGATAAATTTAAATTTCTTTTTCCTATATTCATATAATTACTGGTTAATCTTTATGTAATGTTGTGCAATTTTATATATATAATATTTTTTTTTAACTTTTATTATTAGTTATAAATATCAACAAAAAAATATTACACATTAATAATATCAATGACACATCATTAATCAAAATGTATAATTTGCCAGATTGTAGAGTTTACCTATATATATATATAGGTACACAATCCTATTATATTATGGAATATATAATATTATACTAATTGGCATTATCAATGCTTGCCATGTGCTGACATTTATGAATGAGATATAAATATTAAAATAAAGCTGGGGTCCTCTGGCTGCAACATGGCTAGAACTATATGATAAGCACAACTAGAAGATCAAGCAATATATATCTATATATATATATATATACATATATAAATCAACATGTGTATATTTTAAAACCAGAAAAGTTGTTCACAGCTAAGGATAATATTGATTTA
This sequence comes from Ficus erecta, assembly GCA_008635985.1. Taxonomy (NCBI): domain Eukaryota; kingdom Viridiplantae; phylum Streptophyta; class Magnoliopsida; order Rosales; family Moraceae; genus Ficus; species Ficus erecta. The sequence goes on from BKCH01000568.1 coordinate 136,183, forward strand.
AGAATCATGACCTTGTGCTGCCGCCAAGTTTAATTTCTTGCTAATGTTTGTTTGTTAAGAAAATGAAAAAGAAATATATATTATATATATATATATATATATAAATTTTCCAACATATATTTAGAAAGACCATAGAATGAAAGAGTCAACTCATTTATTGGAATGAAAGTCCAGATCATTACGAATTACAAGTCAATGAATCATTACACATCAATTATTAATCCTGTAAGAGAATAATTAACGTGATTTAAAGATGGCCACGTCTTTGCTTAATTAGTAACTGAAATAGATAATTAAGAGAAAAAATATATAAACATACAATTTTAATTTCAAACATTACTTAATATAGATGGCCAAATTTTTTATTCAGGAAAATAGTGGTTATCATTGATTGAATATATACTAATATTAGTCAATCATTTGTTCATCATGATGGAATACCATTTTATAAAATGATTATTTTACTAATTTTATAAAGAAAAATGCTTTATTAAAATATCGGTAATAATAAACATCATACTACTAAAAATGTGAGTTCCACTAGTGAACATGTTCTTTCTTCATTTATGAATAATATTTAACATTACCAATATTTTCTAATATTATTCGTATTTTTCATATCTTACTTTAACAATTTTCTTGTACTTCCCCTACAATTTTCTTGCCCATATTTGGTATGTGTTTGGTATTTTTTTTCCCTTTCTTTTTTAGTTAATTAATTTTATTTTTATGAATAGACACCTAGCCAAGCCATTCACATTCTTGAAAATGAGAAGTGTGCACTGCTTTGACTTTAAGTTATGCTGGATCTCTGAAACGTACCCAAAAAAAATAATAATAATAATAAAATAAAAAAGTGTTCCCAATAATGTTATTTGGCACCTGAGCTTTAAATTATTGTTTTGACTTTATCTAAAAAATAAAATTGGCTTTTTTACATTAACTCTATCCATACACACACACATATATAGGTAATACTCACATTCCAAAATATTGCCCAGATCCGTAGAAGACATGAAAAGTTTTTAACTTTTCACAAGTTTCAACAAAAACTTATTATATTGTTAATTCAACAAAAAAGAAAAAAAGAAAAAAAAAAAACAAAAACTTATATTATTAAACTTTAATTCTTTATTAAACTTATATTATATTGTTAATTCAACAAAAAAGAAAGAAAGGAAAAAAAAAAACAAAAACTTATATTATTAAACTTTAATTCTTATCACTGTGCTGTATGTTTGCACTGTTGAAGTAGTGAATTTAATTATTATACCTCCGTTTAATAAGTTAGTTGAAGATGAAATTTTTAAGTTAAAGTTGATTGACTTTTCAAAAACTAGTTATAAATTTTGTTGAATTTTCAGAAAAAGACAAAAATTTAGATGAAAAAATACAATTTAATTGGAGTTAAACTAATTTACCAAACATAACCTAAGTTTCACCGTGAGTGAAAAAAAAAAAAATTAATGAGAGGGATCAAAAAAGAAAAAAAGAAAACTTTTCAAAGTTTTGAGGGTTTATACTTGATAAAATCGTTGGATAGTAACTAGCAAGTGACAAGCTATATGCTTAATTTTTATTTTCAATATCTATTTGTTGAATTACAATAAAATTAAGTAGAAAATCAAACAATTGCACCCTCCTGGAAATAAAAATAAACTCCTTCTAAAAAAATTAAATTATAAATGGTCGCACATTTTTTAAAGTTTTTACTTTATTATATTTTTATTTTTAGGTAAGTTCTTTTTTTATTTTTCTGATTTGTTACTCAATTTCTTTTTATTTTTTTTTTTTGTCATAAAAGAAAATTTGTTTCTCAAATGTAAAGAATTTCATAAATATTACACTCATTGATCAATAATTAATATGTTCAAGGCTCTATTGAAAGGGTTTACTCAGTAAACTCATCCATTAATTAATTGCGAGGTAGGATTATTAATTCCATCTCACTACTTGTTTAATGAAATTAAAAGTAATTTTTTTTAGAACATTTCGAAATTTAGTGGGTACTTCTTTACTTAATAATATTTGCACCAACAATTAATGTTAGGGAAAATTCTATGATAGGATATTGGAAATAGCTTATATTATGTTTTTAATTATAATATTTGAACAAGATTTTTTATAATACTTTTTGTTAGAATTATTTTGATGTGATTTTGATAATATCTAATATTCATAAACATACATTATTGGTAGGGTATCCTTATCATAAAAAACTCTATTTTTAATTTATCAATTATCCTAAAAGTTTAAGATGTTAGAAGCTAAGATAACTGTAGTATTTCATGAATGAACTCTACACCCAATACCTTCTTGACTCTAGACTTTTGGTTTTGAACATCTTACTACTTTGAACTCTAATAATCTATAAAAATAATACAAAAAAATTTTTTTTTTGTTTCAGGCTCGTTTAAAATATATATATATATATATATATATATATCTTAAAAAACAATCCCACTTTTGGTGGCAGAACCCTCATCAAAAGCAAAACTTTGGGGCGATCAATGGTATCAGAAAAATGTTTATTGAAAGTCATATTCATAACTTATATGATAGTTTTCTATCAAAATTTTGACAGATTATTGACGAATGGTTCATTTATGTAATAGCATAAAAGTTGAGAATAACATGATATTTAAACCTAAAAATTAAAGGTCAATGTAAGATTGAGTGTAAAATTCAAAAGCTATTTTTGAAAATAACGTCCTTCTAGCAATTAGCCACACAATATATTATGATTCACTAATTTTGTGTTCAAACATAAGCTAGCAAGCTAGGTGGAATATTTTTAGAATATATTGAGAGGATGACGAATTTTCAACTTGGGATAATGTATAAAATTTGCATGTAAAGCTCTAAAGGTGGATGAATTTTGACCCTATCTATTAAATTCAAACCGCGGAAATAGCCAAGAATTCCCATGTGGGCAAAAAGGGAAGATCCAAGGAAGACACATTTCGTTTTCAAAATGGATCCAAAAATCTGATGCAGTCAAAGGTATATTTATGCCCAAAAGGCACTAGTCACTCGACAAAGTGGAGAAATTGTTGAATATAGACTTCTTCTTCTTCTTCTCTTCTTCTTGAAAGTTGAAATATATATATATATATATATATATATATATATATATTCGCTTAAAAGTCTCTCTCCATCTCGAATCATCGAAAAGAAGTTTCAAAATTTTCAAAAAATAAATTAAAAAATAAAAAACCAAACTTGGAAAGGTTACACAAAGGTAGTAGTAGTTTTCTACTCCGACCTAAATACGCGCCATTTAGTATTCACACTGAAAAAAAGGCCCAAAAAAAAAAAATAAAAAAAATAAAAAAATAAAAAAAACCCCTCCCTCCTGGAAAGAGTCTCTCTTTTCTTTCCCCAAAATTTCAGCCACCAAATGAAGCCCACAATTGACCAAAGCTTTCTTTTTATTCATTTACTGGTCTTTTTATTTTGGGTAATACCAAAAGCCTATGACTCCACCAACCCCATGACCAGGACCTTTTCATTTTTTTGTCTAAAAATCTTCTCTAGTTTTAATGGTTTTTGTCATCTTGGTTTTTGGCTTGTGGGTCAATCTATTTTAAACAATGGAAAAGGGCTAATATATATATATATATATATATAATATATATTCTCTGTATATACTATTTCTTTTTCACCATGTTAAAGAAACCAAGTAGTAAGGTTTTATTTATTTATTTATTTAGCCATGTGGTTTTGAGGATATATAGTAAAATACAGAATAGAGAAAATTAAAGGATTTCAATTGGGGAGGAATCTTCCTCAAAGCATCAAACATTGAATACGTAGTATTGACCATTGAATTAAAAAACAAAAAGTTTAACGACACAAGTAATTAAAGATCTGACTCCAAAATCTCTTTATTTCTGTCCTTTTAGGGTTTGTTTTGATAGAACTTTTACTTTTGTTTCTAGACAGTAAAAGAAGAGAAATAAAAGCTATGACTTCTTAGTAAGCGTTTGAAATCAAAGAACTTTTGATGTCAAAATGATCTTTAAAATATTCTAATAAGTAATAAAAGTATTAAATAAAGTTTATATTGTTTAATTTAAATTTTGTTACAAGTTTCAAAGTCTATTTAGAAGAGATTTCTCCAAAAGTCACATCTTTTAGCTTTGATAGGAAACACTTTTGAATACTGAAAGCTCTTTTAATAGATCATCCAAACACTTCTAGAAGCTGTTTTTGGACCTGAGAAGCCAAAAACAAGCTTCTAGGAAACTCTGTCAAACATACCTTAATGTCCCTTCAATATATTAAGATATTCGATACGTTAACTAAAATGTGTAATGTCAATTAAAAATAATGTTAGTTAATATATTTAAATTGAAATTATATAACATTGTGGAAATATTTGATAAACTGACTTTCAACACTTATTTAAATAAATAGTCAATTTTTATATTTAAAAAATAGTCATAATTAATCAGTGATTGACCATATAGTAAATCAATGAAAAATCAGAATAATATTATTGGTCAATCATATATTAAAAAAACAGTTATTGTCATAATTTTAGAATATTTTGGCTTTTTATGAAAAAAAAAAAAATACTTAGGCTATGTTTGGAGTCACATTTGGAAACATGTTTCCAAACATTTTTTTTTTTTCATTTTCTTCTAATTTTATTATTTACTTTTCCAAACATTTTTTAAAAATTCATACTTTCAAAGTCTAAAACTTTATCATTTTAAGTCAAAATGAGATGATTTTTTTTTTCAAATTGCATAGAATTTCAAGAAAAACGAAACAAGATCCATATTGCTAATTTTTTTTCCGAATAAGTTTCAAGTTTTTACGCTTTTTCACTACAAATAGTTCATTTTCACCAATCATATATTTCCAAAACTCAAATCATATTCAACCTCCAAAACACCGTATCCAAACGTGACCCCAAATGGAGCCTTAAAAAAAATGCCATTTATCATCAAATTGAAGGACACGAAAATTGATCATAAAAAAAGTGACATGTGATTCAAATTTTGTAACTAAAAGATTATAAATATATCTATATATATATATAGGTATATATATGTGAAATCGACTTAGCGTAAACAAGAATAACATGACGGCTGTTGTTTAGGAAACATGCCGAAAGCATGTAGCCGAATTAATAATATTCTGATTTACATAGTATGCCAACATTCCTCATTATGGAATAAGATTTTCGGCTCATTATAGAAATCAATTCTTGTGATGTTTTCACATCTCTAATTTCATTATAGCCTCCCTTTATTCTCTGTTGGTTTAGCAAAACCTTAGAGAGAGAGAGAGAGAGAGATAGGCAATGGAAGCAACCACGTAACATACCAAAAAGGCAAAAAAACAAAAAACAAAAAAAAAAAAAAAAAAAAAAAAAAAGCAAGTCCAACTTTTCCACTTTCATTTTTGCTGCTAGTAGCTTTGGTGCAACAAAAGCCCTTTTTTAGTTCTCTTTTTGGGGTTTGGTTTTTTCTTTTACTTATGCAAGCTCATACATGTTTTTGGCGCGAATAAAAGCCACCGTGCTTTGCTTTCATATTGCTGAGAAGGAAACCTATCTTTCAGCGCCCACAACCTGATAAAAAAAGATTTGATATATATTTTTATATTTTATTCACACACAGATATATAATATATATATATATATATAGCATCACCACATGGCCAGCTGCTTTTTTATCCTCTAAACGTACTTTATTTTACTTTATGTTTTCATGGTTAGCAAAACCTGCCTAATTGTGAATTGCCTTTATTTTTCTTCCTTTTTTAGTTGTATGGAATGTGTAAGCTGCCAATAGAACATGCAGATTACCATTTGTCACTTTGTCGGTGGTCCTTTTAATTCTTACACACACAAACACACACACATATATATATATATATACTTATATATGGACCATTCACACATATATATAATCATTATGCATTAGGTTAATGTTCCTCGACACATATCAGCATCTTCAGCTTTTTTTTTTTTTTTTTTTTGTCCCTCTAAAACCTTATCTTTTGCACACCCTTTCATAATTTGCCAACTGTTTTCTTTATTTAATTTAATTTTTTTTTCCCTTTAGTGAGCAATAATATTTATTCCTTAATCCCAATGCTTTTGATTTTTATCTTTTTTTTTCTTTATTTATAATAATTTAAATTTTATATTGAGAAATCTGTACTAATTAGATTACTTAGCTGCAGCAATTAGGGGTTTGGAAAATGAACAAAAAGCACAAAGAACTTCGCGTCAATAATATTAATGATGACAAAAATCTCAAGTCTAGTCCCATCTCTTACGAGTGTTTGCTTGTTGGCTTCCCCTTTATCAACATCACCAACAATATGTTGGCAAAAAATGAAGTATTGAAGCTTATTTTGGGGAAGAAAGTTTATCCAAAATAGACTCGTGTCATTAATTAAGAAAAAAAAAAGAGAATTACCGATTACTTTATAATTATCATCAAGGATTATTTTATAATTGTCATCAAAAGAAACTATAATAATTATCAATGAGTAATAGGATTTCAATATATAGCAGTCCTTTCCTTATTATACATTTATATATAACTAAAGACACTAAAGAATATGGATAGGATTATATACATATATATGATATTTTTAGTATAGGGCCTTATCCTAGTAATTTTTAATATTAGATCTGATCAAGATCATATTAAAATAAAAAAGTAATGAGTAAAATAATTAGTTTTTGATACAGATCTGACTGTTGAAAAACCTAATCCTACCATTATTATATTTTTTCAGACACAGTCTAGAAATCTCATTTATTCATATGTATGTATGTATATATGATCTGACTGCTGAAAAACCTAAACCTACCGCCATTGTATTTTTTCGGATGCAACCTAGAAATTTCCTTTATTCATATATGTAATGTATGTGTATATATTTGTATATTTGAGCGACATTAGACATGTGGGGTTGCAATTTTTTCTGGACCCAAAAAGGAAGATAATGAGAAAAGAAAACGTAAGACATTAACGATATCAGAGGTAAAGATTCTATGGGTGAGACAAATCTATGGACCTCCCCCATACAAAACTTTCCAAATGGGAAGCCAAAATGAAGTAGTTGATTTTGATTTGGACTGATTCAAACCCATTTAGAAAGAGAACATGCATCTTATTCTTCCAATTAATTAAGTCATGGTCTTCGCCTAACACATCACTCTCACAGTCCCATTCAAATACGAGTCAAAGACTTGTACACCCAAAAAAAAGAAAGTTCGCAAAACATTGTTTTTTGCCATTTTCTACTTGAGGTGTTCAAACAAATCTGAACATTGATTTTATTTTGGTCATAATTAATTAACCCCCACATATCTTCTAAACAACCGAAAGCAAGTGCTTGGAAAAAGGGGAAAAAGTACTCGGATTGGTGGAAAATCTATGGGTTCTTATTGTTTGATTAGTACCGACAGAAATATGGTCAAAAAGGGAAAAAATAAAAATGAGAGACACATGGATTTAGAAGTCTTCCTAAATTTAATCTAAAAAATGAAATCTACTATTTGCATACAAAGGTCATATTTTGTAATATTCCAGCAATAAATTTTTTATATGTATAATATATTGTGATAAACAACAGATTGAGGCCCAAATCAGAATAAGGTGGGTTTATTGGACACAAAGGAGTTTGCAAATTTCACAACCACAATCCTAATTTGAATTGAATTTTACCACCGGAAAAAAAAAAAAAAAAAAAAAAAAACTCCTACAGAAGATGTCACGCTAACGTTTTGCAAAACCGAAACTGCTCCCTTATGGTATCATACTAGGATACTGGCTGTAATCAATTGGTCACGGATGGTATCCTACCGTGATACGGAAGGTAACAAGCCATGCTTCCAAAACGATAACCTACCATGTTATCAGTAGTAGCCTATTGTGCTACCGTTAGTTTTCTATTAGGAGTAGGGGTGAACATCGGGTAGATAGGGTGATTTTTTGGATTTTTCAATCCACCCAAGTAGTTGGTGGGTTGAAAAACATTTCAACTTTGTTTTCCACACCTTACCATGTTTTTAACCTACCCAACCACCTAATTAAGTCAGATTGAGTTGGACGAGTTATGCAAATTAGACATTATAAAAAGAATTTAAAACTACTAATGCAAATTTAACACCCGACAAAAATTCAAGTTAAGTAGACTAATCTAATATTGAAGTTGAGTTAAATTGGGTTGTGTTATAAATTTGAGATAAATTAGGTTGAATACGATGGGTAAATCGAATTATACAGGTTTATTATTCACCTGATTTGAAAAGTTACAAGGCTTTATTAGCTTAAATTAACTTCATTAATTTAGGTCATATAGATTATTCTTGTTTTCAAGAGAAACTCCTCGATATTAATTATGTCCTAGTGTATGTAAATCATGATTTATCATGCATATAAAACAAGATAAACTTGTCTTGTTGAGAGGTTAAATATTATTTGTTGAGTTTTTCTAACAACAAATAATAGTACTTTTGAAGAGTAATAGGTATCTATAAGGAGCATGATAGACTTAGACTATATGGACTATATAACTAGTTAAATTGGGTTGGGGCTAACTCAGCGGGTATAGGAGCTCTCACGTTGGTAACCTGATAGCGTTTTTATTTGTTTTTAATAAATAAGAGACATAGGTCCCATGATGTAAAACGTTTCGGATCCTAGTGTTAAGGAACTGGACCGTTGGATACTATATATCTTCCTAATTGGATCCAATCTTGTTTACTGAAATTCAAAGAACACAACATGCGCAGTCTCAAGATCTAGTGGTACGTACATGTCAGGTTTATATACAATAGTCTTGCAAATTTGGTTGTTCAGATAACTTGGATAAAGTCCTTGCTCTTTGAGTTGTAGGTCACGGTGTAATTAGAGGTTCTTTTTATTTATTTATTTATTTATTTAATTTTGAAGTAATGATTAGAGGTCTTTTGCTGTCTGCAAATCTTGTGTGTAATGTAAGGGACTAACAAACAAAAATGAGTTGGATCTCTATTTTGCGAGAGAAAAAAGTCCATGAAGAAATTTTATTGATTCAAGTTTCATTCCTAAGTTAAATGTTACAACAAAGTGTATATTAGAAATTAAGTTAGTAATTTGGATTATTCTTTCATGTACTCTCTCAATTTTATAATCATTTATAATTTTTCTTTAAACTTTAAAACCTGATACTTTATCCTTTGAATTTGAATTAGTTCTATTTAACTGGCCATGAGTTAGAATTTATGACAAAAAAAAAAAAAAAAAAAAAAAGAGAAAGAGGGGGGTTATTAAGTATGATCATGCGGTCTTTTTAAACTTGTTTTCAATAGAAATTTTAATAAAATAGGTTAAATACATTAGTTCTCTTAATTTTCTCGATGTTTTTAACAAAAATTCTAATAAAAGGAGTTAAGTGGATGTAATTTAAAAATCATGGGGCAAAATGAGATATTTAAAGTTTGTTCGAAAAAGTAATTTGGACTTTAAAGTGAGGGGTACATGTAAGTATAATCTAAATAATTTTTTAACAGCTAGAATATTGCTTTTATATATCCTTGTGTATCACTTGAATTGGTTATTTTTAGATTAAGTTGACAGAGTTCAAGTACTCAAGGGCGTACTTTTATTACTCCCAATTCTCAGTTTAACTCAATGCGTTACAAATTCACCGAATATCAAAACCTAGTATAAATGATATTGAGAATCAAGTTTGTTTTGTTATTAGAATATTGCTTCTATCCACGTGTGTCAGTACCTATATTGATTAAATTATAGATATAGCTGATAGAGTTAAAGTACTTATAGCACGATTTCAGTTTAATTAACTCCGAAATATAAAAACAACCTCTTCACAAGCTGCAATGTGCTATAAAATGGTTCTGCTAGCTCTACAAACAAAAGAGATCTGAAGTTTCTTTTAGCCACAAAAAAAAAAGAAAAAAAAAAAAAAAAAAGAAAAAAAAAGGAGAGAGAGAGAGAGTTTTGAAGTAAAATTCTGTTTATTATGTAAATTACTTGATGTGAAAACATATACACCCAAAGGTTTTGGGAAATTGGGTACTCTGGGTATTGGTATACAATGTAGTTTTTTTCCTCGGGGATGAAAACTTGTATATAAGGACGAAACAGCTAAAAAAACTTGTTACATTTTCTGTAAGAGTACCAGTGCTGTGAAAATAACTAACTTTACTCTCAACATTAAGTACCAACTCATGCTATATATGTATATGTATACATATATATATATATATATTTTGGAAATCTCTCCCATTCAGTGACTGATTTGTCCGGAAATACAATTCAAACAGGAAACTGACACAATCAGGGGAAGAGAGCAGTACAGAGAGAGAACTTCCCATCTGGCAATCCGACAGTGCCGGATAGAAAAGTTCTCCTATATTATGTTAATTTGGAATGATGTACTCATAATTTATTAAATACCCATTAATTAAAGAATGAAATTCATGTTATCATATGTTTCTATATTGTTTCTGTACACTTGACTAATCAGTTATATAATTTCTTCCGCGGAAGGTCAACTAATCAATTAAGAACACTAAACTTCATTGATAGTTTTTAATTCAAAGTTTAATTATAAAGTTACAAGGATAAAGATAATGATGACTTCACCTCATCCTAACATATATAAAAGAGTCAATATTATTCTTTTCTTCTTCTTACGCTTGCCAACACATGGTTCTTTCTAGTCATTTTCCACTTTTTTCCCTTGTTTTTTTTAACCTTTTCTATCTAATGGTTACATTAGTTTTTTCTTTTCTTTTCTTTTCTTTTTTCTAATCTCATCATTAGTATTCTTTTTAACATGTTGTTCTTTTTTTTTTTTTTTTCCTCCCTAAAACATACTATTTGATAATTAAAAAAATATTCTATATTTAAAATAAAATTTTGCCCTCACTTTTATTTATTTATTTATTTTTATTTATTATTTTTTTTGTAATTTTACTATACTCTCTATATGTATTTGTTTCAAAAAAATTTATATTTTGCTTCCTATTTTTTCACTTACTGAAAGGATGTTTGAGAGATAGAAAAATGAATATAAAATGAATTTTTAAAAATTGGATTTGGCTTTTAAATAAAATAAATATTTTGAATTTGAATGGTATGACAAACACACCGTTAGTTTGATTCATATACATTAAAATTATTATAATACATTTTTATGATAATTTAAAATAAACTTTAATGCTCTTATTTTCTCTTTCTTTTTCGAATCTCCTCTTAAAATTTTAGTTTCTCTTTCAGTATTGCTTTTTATCAAATACAACATTCATAAATATTTTTTAATCACCATACTGAAATAATTTTTTAATGATCTATTTAAACGAATTTCTTGTATATCCACATCAATTCATTTTAAAATATATACATATTTTATCTTAAATTGAGTGGTCGTTTGATACACTATCTTCAAATGAAAAAAAAAATTCAATTTGAAATAATAATTTAAAATAAACCAGTGTTTGGAAGGAAGAAAATAAGTGTAATATGGATTTCAAATTTTGGATTTAAAATTGAATTATTTTTTATTTGAAATAATGTATCAAAACACACCATTGAGACTCACACGTGCGGAGTACGTATTTCAACTAGTTAAATTTAAAAAAAAAAAACACATGAAATAATACTTCAAAAAGAAAAAAAAAACATGAAGAATACTTCATTAAAAAACATGAAGAATACTTCAAAAAGAAAAAAAAAAAAAGAAAAGAAAAAAGAAAAAGAACGTACTTTATAATGAAGGATTAAATAACTCAGGACATGAAAAAAGAATAAAAGAAACTATATGAAGTATAGAAATATCTCAAGATATAATGGCCTTGAATTTTGTCAAGGACACGACTTTTTGGTGAACCCCACAACTAGAATTATTATATCAATGATATAGATTTTTTAATTTGAATGAAGCTTTTACCGCAGGTAGTGAATATATATATATATATATATATTGAGGAATGAGGTAGTATATATACTTGAGATTTAAACTGGTGATATCGGATGAAGGACACACACACATATATCTCAATTTTAATAGCGTTCTAGTTATTTTTCTAATTAATCCACAAGAATATGTATCAAGGGACATGAACACCAAAATATATAGCATCCATTTGAGGGTTTGTTTTTTAATTTTAATTTTTAAATCATGAAATAGTTTGTATTTAGGAAACGCCATACATGGAAAAAGACTATATCCTAGATGATAAGACATATATGTTACCAATTAATGCAAAAAAATTACTTATATATAGATGCTTATATTACATGTATAATCACTAAAAAAAAAAATTAAACTTTTAATCACAACATTTTTATCATAATACTTTTAGTCACACAATTTCGTGTTACTAAAAATCATTTTTAGTTATAACTTTATGATCAATATGAAATTGGTTACAAATTTTTTTTTTGTGACTAAAATTTTTAACCACAAGGGTCTTGGAAAAAGTTTTAATCATGCCTTGAGAAAAATCTTGTGGTTAAAAATTTATCACAATTAAAAAAAAATTTGTGATTTAATACATATTAATCACTGTCTTCTGACTAAACTTTGTTACTAAAAGTATCATATATGACTTTTTTTTTTTTTCAAGTGGAAGACAAATATATAAATAATCTTAATCCCTAAAACGACATTTGGTTCTCTATGAAAGCTGTGTGAGCATATTTGATATGAATGAGATCCATATAATAAAGGATCGAAAACGTAAAAGAGATGAGTGCGAAAAAGGAAATATGTACTAAAAAGAAATAAATATAACAATATAACAATATTTCAAAAGGAAGTCAATAGTCAGAAGAGCATTGAATTCACATATCATAATAAAACACAAAAGGACAAAGAGAGAGACAAGCAGGAGTCAATACCCGAACCACCCCTTGCTGACTGGTTAGGCCCCCATCTATATATATATATACACACACATATACATATACATGTGTGTATATATATATATATATATGTGTATGGCCAAAACTCTCTATTTGAGCTATATAGCCTTACCAGAAGCCAAGGATCTTATCTGGTGCGCTCTTGACTCCCCCTCCATGTTGTTCCCCTTCAAATTACACACACTACTTTTTTTTTTTTTTGAACAATAAATTTCTACCACCTACTTCTCACCCACCAAAACATAGAAATATATAATAAAAACACTTCTCTCCAAAACCCTACACAACCCAAACACTTCTTCAATATCCATTATTTTCCAAAAGGACAACCACTACTACTGGTACTATAAACATATATTTATATATATATATGTAGTACCACCATCACTAGACCATTTGACCAAATTACCCTTGAGAACTAGAAATCATGTTTGTTATTGCCCTCCTGATGATCCAAGCTGGTGCTACCATTTTCAGTGGTGCAATTAGTAGTGGTGGCTGCGGTGGCTGCGGTGGTGCTGCCGAGAGCAGCCACGATCTGCTGCACGGTGTTGCTCAAGTGGTTGTTGAGGGCGGTCACGCTTGGGAGGCTCAGCTTGGCTGATGGGATGGTGCTAACCAGGACATGGAGTCCAACGGTGAGCAGGCAGCTAGGTTTGGTTCCGGAAGCAGTCGCAGCCTCCGAGGAGCTGCCGTCGGAGGTGGCTGCGGCGGTTGGCTCCACGGGGACGATGGCAAAGCCGATGGGGAGGATCGGGAGGCAGGACGGGTCCTCGCCGCTCATGGCGAGCTGGATGGCGTCCACCTCCATGGTGGAGTAGACCACTAGGCTGCCTGATTGATCAGTGCAACTCTCTTGCAGCATCAGCTCTACATGTTGAGCTGAGTTGCTCGCCACCTACATTATTTATGCACAAAAAAAATGACACTTTTTTTTTTTTTTTTTTAACAAACATTTGAATGGTTAATACCTAAAAATGTTAGCTAGTATTTGGCATCCCTTTTTAATTCTCTTTTCATACTTTTTTTTCTACTGTCTTTTCTCTAATAAAAATTTGAATTTACTATTTAAATTGTGAATTTAAACAATGATCCAAACAGACGCTTAATGTAACATCTAGAGCAGTTCAAGAAATATGCTTACGTTGATTCGAAGAAGAGAAATGCAGTTTCCAGGATGAGAGCCATTAGCAATATGAGCCACTTCATGTAAGGAATTCCCATTTGAAAGAACTTCGAGCTGCAATATTCAATACAATGAAAATCTTTCGGATTTTGAACCTGAGACATAATATCCTGAACATATAAACATATACATTGTATATAGATATACATATATACACTTATGACAAACCTGGCATCTGCGGTGTTCATCCCGCAAGAGGTCAAAGACTTGGTTGTGAGAATAGGGGAGCCAAGTGGTGGAAACGGCGCTGAGAATGAGGCCGTTGGGTTGGCCGGGCCCGGTGATCTTCCTGGTGGTGATTCTCACAGTGTCATCAGGGGAGTCAGATAGAGCAGTCCAGGACTGGCCACCGGAGGTGCTAATATTGGCACAAAATGTTCTTATCATTCTCTGTGCCAGCTTCATCATGTTCTTTCTTGCTTCCGGAGAAGGTATAACTGCACATCACATGTATATGCCACATATCAAAGTATGTTAAAAATACAATCCAACAAATTAATTTGCAAACTGATAAATAACTTAAAATTTTTGACTAATAAACCTAAATGGTGAAAAAAAAAAGGTTGAAATCCTATCTATCAAGTGTGAAGGAATGAGGATAAGACATTTGTCACTATGTTCAACAATTGGACAAGGACTTGGATCTTTTGTTCAATTTTTTGTATACCAAATTATGTTGAACCAGCCATATTATGTCATGTCATTTTAGAGAATTTGAATTGCTTTTTAACTAACCTTTTTTTTTTTTGTTACTGATCTCATATTATATTTAAGACACTAAAATTGGACAGAGGATTTGAATCAATTAGACAATACTTTACATGATTAATCATATATCTACTAATCATTGGTGAACATATATACTTGTAAGTATACTTTTTTTTTAATGCGAATTAGATTAGCAGAACAAAAACAAAGAAAAAAAAAATACTGAACCTCCAAGATCAGAAATATTTCTGGCCATGAGACTTGCAACCCTTTCACATTGTCGCTGCAAGACTGCCAACCAGCGAGACGCTCCAAAAGCCATCCCGCTATGAACAAAGTGACTAAAAATCTGTTGAACTGGCTTCACCTCTATCTCAGCATGTTCCACCCAAGTCACCTGCACAAAATAAACGATAATTATAAGGATAAATTTTGAAATTCATACTGCAAATCCTCATCAATATTGTCTTCATATTGTTAATTTAAAAATATATAATACAAGTGCAAGTGTTTTTTATATACCCTAGAGTATCCATTGGGCATGTCTTGGATAACACAGCCAGAGGGACGTCTCTTGTATCGGGGAAGCGAAGGCTGATGAAGGACATCATGAAAGCTGTCAATGGGGTAATCCACAATCACCCAAGTCCCTTCCTCCGCGTTTTGTTGGCAAAACCGGAGAAAGTGAGCCTCCCGAGTCGGCACCAACGGTGAAGGAAATTGAAGCTCTGCAAACATCTGTCCACCAAACCAAAAAAAAAAAAAAAGAAAAAAACAGGTCCCCAACAAAGTTCAATGAAACAATTTAAAAGAAAAATTTTCTTTTAATTTCACACAAATTGGTTTCAAATTTTGCAGCCATGTCTAATTATAAGGACTAATTTATGATGATCAATACCAGCTGAAGGGAACCGCTTGCTTGGCCAGAAGCATCAGATGAAATCACTTGAAGAGTTTTAGCTCTACAAACAATAGATGGAAACATGTCCATCCACTTATTCTGCGCATAAGGGAAAAAAAAAAAAAAGATGTCAATACGAATCGAAGAATAACTAAAGAAAACTGCATGAGAAACATTTTTCAAAATTTATGGTGTGTTTGGCACATAGGTTTGAAAAGAGAAAATAAGAATATTTTTGGATTAGTTTTTGGGAGAGAGAAAAAACTAATGTAGTGCGGATTTTAAATAGTGAAAATTCTAAATTGAATTTTTTTCAAACCTATATATATATATATATATGTGCCAAACACATCATAAGTAATTGAAAGAAAATATGTTTATATGCTTTGGTTACCTTTAACAAAAAATTTGTAAAATAGAAAAATGAAATGATAGAAAAACTCACAGCATCAAGGAAAGCATCAACAAGAGTGATGCTATTCATGATAACAACAGCACTATCACGAGTGGCTTCAGTCCTGAACTCACTGGCCTCATTCTGGTTAAGCTCATTCAAAGGCCATGGAAACATCCTAGCATGCTCCTCAACATTCAGCACTTCCCTTCCGTTTTCGCCCTTTCGCATCCAAAGAGGCTGGCCGGACTGGCACATCTTCACAAGCTCGTTCACCGAAGACATGGAGAGCTCCATTGCAAGCGACTTCTCTTCCTCGAGTAGCAAGCCATTTTCCACCGCAAAGTGAGAAGGCTCCGCCCCCGGCAGCATTGGGACCGGAACCATGTTATTCGGGTCGGGAAAATGCCTGGAATAGATGTTCATGTCCAGGTCCAAGGATGGGGGCATTAAGGCAGGAGCCTGAGGTCCCATTCCTTGCATTGGCCGGCCGGTGTACCGAGAAGTAAGACAACAAACTCTATCCAACTGCAAAGATAGTTATTTTCAGCGTGTTGAGCACATGTATGAATTTGGAGACTAGGAGCTGTATGATAATATATACATATAGAACAAATTCGACCATTATTTAGTCGAATTTTGAAATTATACAATTGAAATTTTATGTATGTAACGGGTAAAAAAGAATGAAGTAGTGTATGCTTAATTTTGGAGTTCGTAGATACAATGAAAGTTACCAGAATATCAATTCAATATAAACTAATATTATTGTTATTAGTATTATTATTCATATAAAATATTAAGTGAAAATTATGCGTGAGGCATATATTTATGTGTAGCAGGAATGTTTAATATGCTTTATAATTAATTGGCACATTTAATCTTTATGAAAATGACCTAATGAGAAATCTCATTTGCAGAATGAATTTTTGAAAATTTTTGTTTTGCATAATGACTTCGGCACTTTCAAGGCGCTCGGAAAAATTAAAAAGATCATTATGCTAACTTGACATTTTAACATTGTCATTCTAGCAAATAGGGCATGAATGATTTGTCTTACTTAAATTTACTTTAATAGGTTGTCCTTAATTGGAATCTAATCACGGCAGATTAAGTTAAAAAAGAGAATTAAAAAAATGACATTTTTTTTTAACATTTTACTTAAAAAAGAATTTCCACTACAAATGAATCCCATTAAATACCTCTTCCCTAAGTCGAGCATTCTCAAGGCGAAGTTGCTGTTCGTCCAAGCAAATGTCACCGATCATCGCCGGACCACCACAGTTAGGGCATATAACATTGCGGAGCGCTGCTTGTAGCCGATAATTCTCATTCTTTAGGCTATCATTTTCTGCTCTAAGTATTGCATTATCAGCCCGGTCTTGTTGTGCCTAAAAACATAATTAAGATATACAAAAGAACTACCTTATAAAAAACAACAAACAAACAAACAAACTTGCAAAAAAGAAAAACGCTACAAGACAAGTTAGGCCTTCCCTCTGAAGATTTCCTATAAACACTAGAAAACATAGGGAAAACGTTTCTTGTGAACAAAATCTTTTGGCAACCCTAAATGACAAAGCATTTATTTTGTGCAACATTTTGGAAACACAAGATTAGGTAAGGAGTTTATTGCGCATCCCAAGTTCGCATTTATGGGATATGCAGACTATATATCAAGACGATTATACACACATACACATATATATGTATTTGTTGTTATATTATCCAAAATTAAATAAGAGATTCTATGATTTTCTTCCACAAATGAGCGTGATTATATGGCACCCTAGTTTGGGCGTTCAGGAAAAAAAAGGACGTTTTAAGAAGAGCATTAAAAAAAAACGCGTTTTCTTGGGAAACGTGCCAGAGCGTCTTTAACAGCTTAGCTTCATTTTAGGGTTACCATGAAAGCAAAAAAAAAAATGATCTTCGAAAAAGAGAGATATTTTTTTAAAAAACTTTTTTAAGTAGGAAATTAACGACCTTCATCTGGGTTCGCCGGTTTTGGAACCAAAATTTGACCTGCCTCGGCTTGAGCCCTAGCTCTTGGCTGAGTTTCATCCTCTGCTTGTCATCCGGGTGTGGACATTCCTTAAACAAGCTGCAAAAAATGAGATTAAAAAAGAAAAAAAAATGACACTAATTAGACAAGAAATGAAAAAAAAAAAGGTTTAAATATATGTCGTTCGTCGAGTAAGAATTGTTATGTAAAACTGCGCGAGTCGCTTACGCTTCCATTTCTTGGATCTGGCGAGCGGTATGGCGGTGATATCTTTTCTTCTTTTGTTGTTGCAGCTGCAATTGTTGATCGGCACTCTCTTGCTCGTTGCCGGACTTGTCTTCCATTTGTTCGCTGCCCGAACCGCTCTCCAACATCTCTTCTTTTCCCCTCAATAGTAGGCCGTTCTCGTCCTTCTGTATAAAGAAGAAAAAAAATTAATAACCCGAACACCATAAAGGAAAATAAAAGAAAAGAAAATTAAGAAAGGAAAATTGTAAGAAAATTATTAGTACTTACAGGGACTAAGGAGGAGAAGGGTTGAAAACTAGGCATGGTGGAGATGAAGTTGAAGTTAGGGTTTTGGATCGGCGACGAAAAGAGGGTTTCTGAGGGAACCACGTTCCCTCCCATGGATGACATTACTTGACAATCTCCATACATTGTTGCTTCCACTATATATATATATATATATCTATATATATATATATGTGAGAGAGAGAGAGAGAGAAAATTTCTAGATAGGGTTTTGGTTTTGGCCCTCTTCACTAGAACTCTTCCTTTGAGCCTGATTAGACCTGAGTTTTAGTCATGACTTGTTAGTACAAGAATAGTGTAACAGAACTACTAAAAGACAACATTTTGGCCCATAAAAAAATGTACAAAATAATTTAAAGCTTTTTGAAATACAAACACTGATCAACATGCAGAGATAAAAGCTTCATCTCACTGAGAAAACCTAACGAGTAATTGGAAAAAGTAACAACATGAAAAAAAAACTATTTAAAAAAAAATCTAAAATTCTTGATTGACTTTGATTTAGAAAAAAATAAAATAAAATAAAAAAGTCATGACCTTCATACTTAATTAAATAGTAATAACTTCATGACCTTCCAAGTTCAAGTCAGAAAACAAAACGAAATAAATCCAAACGGCACCATAAACGCTGATGAAGAATTAAAGAAGAGAGTAAAATAAAACCCAAAAGCAAAAAACCAAATTAACCAAAAAAAAAAAAAAAGAGGGAGAAGAAAAACACACAAGTAGAATAGAGCTGATCAGTAATATAGTACTAGTAATGGCAAAAGAAAAATAAATGAAAGTTTGAAAATATTAAAAGCAGAGAGAAAAGAAGAGACGACGAATGATTAAATGCGTGAGGGCTTGTAATAAGAGAAAAAATAAAAAATAAAAAATAAAAAAGAGTAAATTAATATCATCACCATGCAACAACAACACCCTTTTCTTGTGTCGGTGTGTTTGTCTTTGAACAAAACCAATGAAAATGAAAATGAAAAAGAAAAAGAAAAGAAAAGAAAATGATTTCCCTTTCTCTCTCTAGTTTCTCTCTCTCTTACCCCTATGGCTTTGATGATCTTCTGCTACTTTCTCCAGAGACCCTTTTCTTTTATCTCTCTCTCTCTCTTACAAGTTTTTTTTTTCACTCTCTCTCTCTCTACAACCTCACAAACATATAACACTCTCTCTCTCACTCGGCTCTCTCTCTCTCTTCGCCATAAATCCGCAATTTAATGAATTATTACTGAGGTTGGTAAATGCGAGGGGAAAAGCTTTGACAGAAACCGATCTATCATCGCCCACTTTACTCGTCGGCTGTTTCGTTACACGTGTCGTCATCCGAACGGCGGATCTCAGTGACCTTTTTAACCCAAAGTCAAAATTTTCACTCTTCTCTTTCTTCACTATTCAATAAGCTGAAGTCGCGCGTGTGTACACGAGGTTCGTGATTGCTCGGTGTCATGCACGCGCACTTTGATTGGATGTTTGATGTTTTTACTGAGATGGTAAGTCTGCGTTGGGAAATGGAAATTGACTTTGACAAATTGGAGGGGAAAGGGTAAAAGGGCGGAGAGAGAAAATATAGAGAGAGGAACGAGAAGATTTTTGAGAGTCAAATCAATCACGGCCGTCCATTTATTGGGGGTTATGATTCACCCCAATTTGTAACGTTTTATTTATTTATTTTTATGGGATTTTTTTTTTTTGAGAAAATGGAAATTTCTTTTTGTGTTTAGAAAAAAAAATTTTTTGGGGGAATTACTTCAATGGGTTTGACCGTTACATACATGTAAATCCAAAGGGTGTGCTTAATATTAATTATGATTTTTAGATAATAATATTGAAGATGAAGATGTAATATTATGTTTAGTGATTCTTCTTCCTAAGAGTATCTGACATATATTTGTATACATTTATATAACTTGATATACATATATATAACTTCATATATAGGAAGATTGTATAGATTATATTTGTGTGGATTGAGTGATAAAAGCCTCGGATTCTTTCTTGTTAGAGAATATGGGAATTATTGGATGAATGAGGTATATTAATGTCTTGAACAGACAAACATAGGAAGTTCAAACGGTTGACTATTTAATGAATCTTTTTCCCTTTTGGAATGTTTATGGTGGGATGTATCTATATATATGATTTGATTTTCTTGGAAAAGAAGGAATTAATAACAATATAGGAACCTAAGCATGGGCGATGAAATATTGGGATTGATTAGCGTGGGATGATTTATTTACAAAAAAGATAAAATGTGATTAGCACTAATTTTACTCATTTCTTGGAAAATATGGTAAAAAATGTGTATTGTATAGGGTGTAAACCGAAAGGAATCGAGGAGGAAAAAGAGGTGGGGAAAAAAGAAACAAAGAAATAAGGAAAGAGATTTTGGTCTTGTTTTCAAGCATAGAATATCAAAAATAGTGTGAAATTCTCATCGACATTGTATCGCTCTATCAATGTCGACGGATAGTAATCTTTTATGCAAAACATACATAATATGAAACATCAAGAAATTCAGAAAATATCCATATTTCATGAAAATTGCATTTTTCTATTAAAATAAATATATTGTTATTCGTCAAAATTAATTTTGGTAATTTTGGTAAATTATGGACAGAATTTTTCCATACCTGAATTGTTTTTTTAAAGTAACCAAATTCAAATAAATAAATTTACTACGAGTTGCCTTTTCATTGGACGTTAAGCCTCCGCCATGAAAAGTCTAAATTCAAGAGAGAGAGATTTATTATTATTATTTTTGAATAGAGAGAGAGAGATTTAAGATGGCAAGAATACCAAATTATTACCAAAACCTTACTTGCTCACTTTAGTTGACATACATTTGGTTCCAAATTCTTTTAATTAATTTATGCAAATTAGTCAACAGTTGGACTAAATATTAGCATTTTCTCTTATTATCTTGATGTACTTTCAATGGGACCAATTTCACCGAACTTACTGGAATTACTTTATCAAAGACTTCGCTAAAACCAAAGGACAATAGATTCTGGAGGTGTTATTTAAGTTTGAACATTTTTTAGATTCATAATTATAGATCGACTAATCATGCACATGATGATCATGAGTTTCACCTGCGGTTATATTTTCCTGTTTTACTGACTATTACTCTAATTAAATTTTTAAAGATTTCGTTAATTATTTAATAAGCATTTTTAATGTTTAACACTTTTATTTAAATTTAGAAGATCGTTGTTAAATTTAGATAACATAATAATCGTAAAGAACGGAGGGATAATCAATAACATAGAAAAATAAGAAGATCCATAAAGAACATATCTGAACTGGATTTCATGATGATATATAAATACACACACATTACACATTAACACCTACGGAAATATGATGTGGACTAAATCAATGATGTGTTTTATGAATAACCAATGGCGTTAAACACGTTTCACTGCCAAAATTCAATTAAATATATCTTTATACTAATTTGTTTACTAGTTGATCATATGTTGCAATTTATAATTTTTAGAGTGGGGCCATATTAAAAATAAATAAACTGGGAAGTGAGCACAATGGCTGCTTGATTTGTAGTAACAATTTTAACTTGATTAAAGCAGATTTTTTTTTTTTTTAAATTGATCCTATTTTTTTTTTTTAATTTTAACTTTCCTCTTTCTTTCTCTCTCTTACATGTGAAGATTAGGGTTTCTCAATCGTTTCTCTCTCTTGAGACTGGATTCCAGTGATGGCCTTTGGCCTATCGTGAAGACTAGGGTTTCTCAATCGTTTCTCTTTCTTGAGATTGGATTCCAGTGGCAGCCTTTGGCCTATCTCTGGTTTCCCAACCTTAGAGATGAAGGTGAGAATCATATGGTCAGAGTTTTGGCAGAGGCGAACTCGTGGTAGGAGGATGTGCGTTGTGCGAAGGAACAAGGCAGTAATGAGATAATTGTAGTGTGTAGTCGTCACAAACCGGGGAGGTCCTATAGCAGTTCGGCTTTGGCAACTCACTTTCTTCCAGCGATGTGGTTCGTTTTATCGGCAAAGACTCTTTCTATGTGATTGGTTTTATTGTTTTACGGTATGTAGGTTTGTGTATAATAATGACGATGTCTTCGTCGTCTTTCTTTGAGTGTTTTATTTTTGTTTATTATTTCTAATAATAGAGGTGGTTTATTCATCGTCTGCTTGGTTGTTTATCCGTCAGATTTGAGTCTTAACGGTGTTTTGGTCCCCCTAGAGTTATTTCTATGCGGAGTTAGTAATGACCCTTGTGCTACTAACTCTTGATCCTTGATTGATCTGGAAAGTCCATCAACTGTCAGGGTTTTGTCAAAAAGAGCTTTACATATTATCGATTTTAGTGTGCCGAAGTATATATACGTTATCGGGTCTAAAGTATAGATCTTTCCCTTTTAGCGTCATTAGATTTCACTGGTGGATCCATTCTTATTTAAAGGTTTTGTCTAATGTAATACGGTGTTTGTTATATTTGGTGTTTTTTCTCCTTAATGAGAGTAATGAAATTTCACTTTAAAAAAAAAAAAAGATTTTTTTTTTCACTTATAGTAAATAGTTTTTTTAGAAAATAATGAAAGTAAATTGCAAGATTTTAAAATATTTAAAATAAATAGCAAATTTACTAGGTAAATGATAAATTTATAAGACATAAATGAGTTATTTACATGATAAATTTATATTACTATACTTTTAATAATGTCATCAATTCCACTTAGCTTACTGGAGCTTCTGTATCAAAGATTTCGTTAAAACCAAAGGACAATAAATTTAGAGGTATTATATTTAAATTAGAACACATTTTAGATTCCTAATTACATATATCGACTATTGTACATGATGATCATGAGTTGGGTCATATTTTCCTGTTTTATTGGCTATTACTCTAATTAAATTTTTGGTGATTCAGTTAATTATTTAAGCATTTTTAATATGTAGCACTTCTTATTTATATTTAGAAGATCGTTGTTAAATTTCATGACATAATAAATAAAGAGTGGAAGGATAATCAATAACATAGAAAAATAAGAAGATGATAAAGAACATCATTACACATTAGCACGTACAACAATACGATCGATGTGGACTAAATTAATGATGTGTTTTATGAATAACTCATGGCATTTAACACGTTTCACTGCCCAAAATTCAATTAAATATAGAAGAGGTCTATTCATCTCTCACTTTTTGCACATCCTTTTTAATCAATTTTATTATTACTAATTTATCCTTGAATGAAATTACATTTGAGGACATGAAATTTAGGTCTCGGCTTTTCTAATCTAGTCCATTATTTTCCACTTTTCTTGGGCGTTTGTGGTCACATAAGGTATTCTCATAAAAAAAATAATAATAATAACTTACCTGATGATTTTTTTTAAAGGAAAAATTTCATTACTCTCACTATCGAGATAAAAAAAATATCAAATATAACAAATCCCATATTACATGACACAAAATCCTTAAATAAGAGCGGATCCACTAGTGAAATCTGATGACACTCAAAGGGAAAGATGTATGCTTGAGACCTGATAACGAATATATACCTCGGCACACTGAAATCGAACACATATAAGGCTCTTTTGGACAAAATCCTGACAGTTGATGGAATTTCCCGATCAATCGAGGGCCAAGACTCAATAGCACAAGGGCCACTACTAACTCCGTATAGAAGTAATTCTAACCATCAAGACTTAGATCTGACGGATAAAGAACCAACGTAGAAGGTGGATAAGCCACCTCCGTTATTAGAAATAACAAATAAAAATAAAACACCCAAAGAAAAGACGATAAAGACTTTGTCATTATTACACACAAACCTACATACCGTAAAACAAAAAAACAAATCACATAGAAAGAGTTATTGCCGATAAAAGAAATCACATCGTTGGAAGAAACTGAGTTGCTGAAGCCGAGCTCTTGTAGAATCTCTTCGGTATGTGACAACCACACACCACCACCAACAACCTCATTCATGTCATGCTCCTTCCCACAATGCTCATCCTCTTGCCACGAACTCGCCTTTTTTAAGACCTTCCCCATATGATTCTCACATTCATCTCTAGGGTCGAGAAACTAGAGACAGGTCAAAGGCCGCCACCGGAATCCGGCCCCAAGAGAGAGAAATGACTGAGAAGCTCTAGCCCTCACGCTTTAGAGAGAGAAAGAGAAGAGAGAAAGAAAGAGGAAAGTTCATCTTCTTCATTACAAACTTACCTGATGATTTGGTTGTTCAAGGCAATGTTTAAGTTTTGTGAGTTTTACAAATCGGATTGATAGTTAAGTCATTTAGTTGTTCCTAATCCAGAAAACAAAAACAAGAAAAGTGTAATCTAGCAATCATTATTTAAAACACATGATTTCTGGAAGAAAAAAAGGAGGAGGAGAACGAGGAGGAGAAGAAACCACGGAATAGTGAAAACAAAGGTGAAGGAAAAATAATGTTTGGAAGGGAAAAAAAGGTTCTCTATTTTTTAGCAGGTGAAGAAAATGATAAAAATTGCAATTTAGCTTAGGGATTTTTTCGGAATAATAAAAGGGTATAACATGTAATAATTAAAGTTTAAAATTCATTAGTGGGTGTTTAAGAAATGGTGTGGAAAATATAGATTTAGAGATGTCAATAGACCTCCTCTTAAATATATCTTTATAATTTGTTTACTAGTTAATCATATGTTGCAATTTATAATTTTTAAAGTGGGGCCATATTTTAAAAATAAATAAACTGGTCGGTGAGCACATGACTCGCTGCTTGATTTGTAGTAAAACTTTTAAATTGATTAAAGCAATTTTTTTTTTTGGTCACTTACCGCATGATATTACAAAAATACATAAGAATAAACTAAAATCGTACTAGATCGTATTTTTACAAAAATAATTAAAGTAAATAATAACGTTTTAAAATATTTAAAGTAAAGTGATTGCAGATATAGCCTAGCGGTAATATCATACCTGGTAATATTACATCCGACTCCAGCTCAAGGTGTAGAGTTCAAATCCCCCCACCCCTAAGTTCAACAAAAAAAAAAAAAAAAAGGTAAAGAGTAAATTTTTTAAGTAAATGAAAACAATTTACCCAGTAAATAACAAATTTATAAGATGTAAATGAATAATTTATATGATAAATTCATTATTTAATCCAAATATTTTGGAAACTTACTATTTACTTTAGTTAATTTCCGAAAACTGTTATTTAGTTATTTTTCTCCCAAGAATAAATAGGTCGATATTATTAAATGGGGTGTAATTTATAAAAAGTGGACATAATTATGGTTTGTTTGGTAATGTTTTTGCTTTTGTTTTTTGTTAGTAAAAGAAGAGAAATAAAAGCTATGTCTTTTTAGTTGTCTTTTTAGTAAGTAACTGAGAACCAAATTTTTAAAAGAGCTTATAAAGTAATAATATTTGTAAAGTTTTCTAATAAGTAATAAAAATGTCAAAATAAAGTAAATGATGTCTAATTTAAACTCTGATTCAAAATTTTAAATACTATTCAGAAGAGTTTTTTTTCAGAAGATATATTTAAAGCTGGAAACTCTTTTAACAAATCATCTAAACACTTTTAAAGGCGGCTTTTCAACCCAAAAAACTAAAAACATTTTTTAAAAAACTCAGCCAGACAGATAGAGATGGTTATATTATTCTTAGGAAAGTGCTAGCACAGTTTTAATTTGAAAAAAGAAAAATCTTTATGTAATAAATGACCTTACATGTGTTCCCATTGAAAAGAGCATAGTTTCACCAAGAATGTGGTACATCAGTAATGTTATCCCTCGTTGCCAAAACTAATAATAGTAATAATAATAATAGTAGTAGTAATAATAGTACTAGTAGTAGTCCAATTTTCCTTTGATAAAGAGATGAAAAATTGGTAGTCATATACATAATTTAGCAATAATTCTGGTGTAGAGTTCGAATTTTCACTTTTAAGTTTAAAAGAAACATGAAGAACTGAATCACCAACTCATTTTCTTCCAGTTAGTTTGTTAGTTAGTTTAAGGCTTATATATATATATATATAGACACACATATATATGGTTAAGTTGGAGATGGAATTCTCTCTTCCTAATTGCTTGACCTAATTCTTTTAGAGCCATTGACTTGTTGTATTCACTTGATTTAATGCAATGTTATAATTAATAAATACCTATGTCATATATATTATTAATATTAAGGAATTGAATAAGAAGATCAGAAACAACTTAGTACTATGATTGTCTGCCAATTTATACCGTACACATATATCTCTCTCATCAAGAGCAAGAAATAAATGATGAGAGATTTGTGGGATATCAAATTAATACATAAGAACAAAGTCTGTCTAGCTAACAGATAAAGAGTACCAATCAGTAAGCTAGCTGCTTTGATTACTCATTGGGATATATATAATTAAGCTATATTTATATATATATATATGTATGTATAATTAGTACTTGAAAAATGTATCAGAAATTTCAGCAAGATTTATGTTGATAGTTCTAGCTTTGTCTTTGCACAGTATACCTAATACCCTTTTAACTCTTGGGCAATTTTGTTGTGCCACTTCTTATTTATTAAACAATGCAAGTTCAACAAACAGTACCATCAATCCTTATCCTTAATTAATGAACCTTTTGCATTTTATTGCATTATTCATAACTTGTAGTTATTTATATATTTATATACACATATATAGATGACATGTTATCGGCCGGTATTGTTACAAAACGGCGCTTGTAATTTTATTTTGTGTGATATTGTAATAATTAGATGATTTTAATATAAGATTTTTCAAGTATATCACGTTACAAGATTCAAAATAGAAAATTTTATATAAATTAACTAATAATCACAAGTTTCTAAATAACGAGTGATAACTGCTAATGTATCTGCCGTTGAATAGAAGAGTACCTTTCTTATGTATGGTGTCTAGCTAGGTTAAACACATGATCATTTAGATGAAAAATGTAGCTCCAAATTTAGATACACATTAACAAGACGATTTTTTTGGTGGGGTTATAACGGGTTTATTGGTTTTAGAGGAATTTGCTCATATTTATGTGAGATGCTAAATTATAAATCTAATCATATTAGAATCTTGGTACTTCGATGATTGGAGGACAACAATCACTAAACCTGAAGATGCTCCACAATGATCTTTCATCAAAGTTTTATTTATTTATTCATTTATTTTTATTTATTTTTATTTTTAAGATTAAGGCAACAACTAAAATGTCCTTGAAAAGAGAGGGACCAAAAAAAAAAAAAAAAAATCAAAACACTAACAAAATTAAAAAAAGAAAAAAAAAGAAAAAGAAAGAGAGAGTAAGAAGTAAATAGCATTTTTACATAAATAAGTGAAGTAAATAATAGGAATTAAAAATCTTTCAAGTAAATAGCTGTAAATATAATCAGGTAAATGATTTATTTATTTCTTCTAACTATGTTATTTACCTTGTAATTAATTTATTGTTTATGTGGTAAATTTTATATTTAATCCAAAAAATTTTAAAAACTTGTTGTTAACTTCAATTATTTTTGTAAACATGCTATTTACTATAATTTTTAATTAAAAAACAAACAAATAAACCCCCCACACCCAAAAAAAAAAAAAAAAAAAAAGAGAGAGAGCGGCGGGAAGTGTGTGTGAGAGATTCGATGGTGCCTGTCGCAGGGGAATGTGGTGTCTCTTTTTTTATTTTATTAACATTTTGGTCATACCATATTTGATAATTGGCATTGATCGGTCCGGGATATATATAAATTTTATCTATACTCGAAATGATTTATATATATAAATTGATGAAGTCGAAAATATATAGAATACTTTCTAATTAATTAAATCAAAATTACGATGCATAATATATGTAAGTCCCTTTAAATCAGTGGTCATTAATCAAATTAAAAACCAAATATATACTTAACAAATTAAGTATAAGCTTTTATCAATGGCTGAAATTTGTGATCACGGGCTCTTTTACTTACTCTTTCATGATCGACATATGGCTGACTTCTCTTCTTCATGATCTTAAATTTCTGACAATATTAATGAGAAGAAACTTGTTACTGTTTCTTGGGAATAAGATTTGCTGGAAATTGGAGGATGGTGGCTTAGGAGTTCATGATAATCTTTCTTTTGCTAATACTGCTTTTTCTCAAGAGGTTTACATGGGATTTTCACATTTCGTTTTCCCATTAATTTACGTCTTATATATGTGGGTTATATCTTGAAGTATTTGTCTCACTTAAGCATTACTTATGTTAAATCTTCCATATTGGTCTGTTTTACATATAGTCCCAGTTCAATCAATTAACTTTTATCTTATGCCCAGATCATGGTTGATCAATAATTCTTCTTAATTAAGCTTTTCGAATTCGAATTGGCTTTGGTGGGTTTTTGAAAATATTTAAGTTCATTTTTCAGCCTCCAAGGCTTTTATTATGGTAGCGCTATTCGGGAAGGTAGATTTCTTGAAACATGTACTGTAAAAAATTCCAAGAGCGATCTTTTTATCTTGATCAAGTTTGGAATTTGGGGTAAGCCTAGTCATGCTCCTCATATCATTCATGTTTGATGGCTTCCTCCTCCTCCTGGTTGGATTAAAGTGAATACTGTCGATCAGATCTTCTTCAGGCTCTCCTAGTAGAGCGGGTTATGGAGCTATTTTTAGAAATCGGCACAGCTTCGTTAAGAGCTATTTGGCGGCTCCTCTAATGCATGCTTATGCACTAAAAAGCGGAATTGTGGGTGATTTTGGTTATCGATCGAGCTTGGAACTAGGATAGGAAAAATCTCTAGGGAGTGTGATTCTACATTGGTAGACTTTGTTTCATTTGTGGTGGTTCCATAGCATTTTTGTAAGAAATGACTCTAAACTCGTCCCATTTATTGTGTTTGGTTTTTCCCCTTATTTGGATTTTTTTTTCTTTCGTGTTTTTTCCATTTTATCTAGGCCTCCGTTCATGGAATCGATCCTATATGAGTTGGTTGCTGATTTACGACAATTTTTCTTTGTTAATAAGCTTTTTCCTCTTTTGCTTGGAAGTTTCCTTTGTATGACTTCTATTTATTTATTTTATTTCTAATGATATCAAAGTAGGAGTCTCGTTGTAAAATAAATTCCTTGAGTATACAGTAATGTCAATCTAGTTGGAATGTTCTCAACTTCTTGATGTTACTTAATTGACGCTTCTCTTTTTTATTTTTTAAAATTAGGTAGCTACTTTGTTTTAAAACAAAAAACAAAAAACCAAAGGTGGCCGTGATGCTATTTTGATGTACACCATGTTGGAATCATAAAGAAATAAAAAGGAAGAGGAAGAGAAGAAGTACTCGGAAATATTTGTACATATATACATACAAACATATATATATATACACAATTAATTTCTATATTAATATGAAGCATTTATGAAAGAACATAAATATAAATACGCAATTAATTTTTTATGCTCAATTATTTCAAAGATCAATTTCGGCGTCCTTTGGTTCACTTCATTCAATTCAAATATAACTTGAAATTATTTCTTTTAGCATGCGTTTAGTTTATCGGTTGAAGATGAATTTTTAAATTAGAGTTGATAGATTTTTTAAAAACTAATTATACTTTTTATTAATTTAAAAAAAAATTAAAATTAAAATAAAAAATATAATTTAATTAGAATTAAATTAAAATATCAAAACGAAGTATTAGTTTATTTATTTATTGCTATCTCTTTGTCTGTTTTGTTTTGTTTTTTGTTTTTCTGTTTTTGTTTTTGTTTTTGTTTTAGGCCTTTTATTAGGGCGCCATGATAAGGTATCCCAACCACCGTTACAGGTAGAGGGTGGGCCCACCACTGTCACTAGATGGTCTCCTTTTATTGCATTGACATCAAGTTGTCCTGTCTTAGAAGCCCAAGTTGCCCTTTCCATCTTATCTTCAAATATTATTTTTTTCTTTTGAAAGAATTTTGTCTACGGTTGAAATTTGGATGAGTCTGGAAAATTATTAGGGTATGTTTAAAACAATGGTCAGAGTTAGAGTTTTAGAATTGAAATATGTATTTGATTGAAATATGAATTAAAAATAAATTGTGATATCATTTCAAAATAAATAAATAAATAAATAAATAAATAAATAAATAAGCTGTGATATATGAAATAATGTAAAAATTTAAATTAAGGATCTTATTTCGTTCCTCTCATTATTATGTGTGATTTAAAAAAAAAATTTTCATTTTAATTTAAAATAAGAAAGTTATGAACTTTTAAAATTTAAATTTTTTGAAAATAGAACAGAGAGAATAAATGTAAATTTGAGAGTTTTGAAGTTGATGTGGAAATCTTCAAGAACTAATGTACCAAATGACCCCTTTGAAGGCTGATTGTCTTTGCCTAAGTGGGAAGATTGAGAAAACTCCGTTTTAAGAAAACACAAAGACAAAAATGTCATTTTCTTAATTCACTTCCCAAATTCTTTAGTGGATAAACAGAATGTGAAATCGTCTTTTTCTCATATGAATAATGTGAAAATGCTACTTTTCAAACCATTTCAAAAATCTCTTACTTATATTCAAAAGAGTCAATGGTCATGGTTAGGGTTGTGTACAAAACACGCAAACTCGCCTAAACCATCCGGTCCCGCCCCATCAGTTTGAACGAGTCCACGTCATCATCCGTTTGTTTTGGGTGGGTTTACCCGTCATCACTTATGGGCGGGTATGGGTTTCACTTTTTGGCTTATTGGTTTAACCCGCCCACCCGTCATTTTTTTAATTAATAATAAATATATTTTTCTTTAATAAGAGTATAAGACTCTTTGACGAAATTACTAGTAGTTTAATTGCTTTTTTGATTTTATTATTATTATTATTATTGTTGTTGTTGTTGTCATTATTTAGATATTGTGTTTGCAATTAGAATCAATCTTACTCTTTTTTTTTTTTTTTTTTTGTCTCTCTAAGCTTAACATTATAGTAGGTTCGACAATTGAATTGAAGTTCCAAGCTTGTTTCATTAAAAGAAAAAAAAAAACAATCGAAAAGAATAAAAGGAGAGTAAAAAAATTACAAAATTGTTTTCAAAATTCTCTACCCACCCGCCACATTGCACGCCCCCAATTGCAACCAACCCACCCAACCTGCCTTCATGGTGGGTGGAACTAGTTTGGGATTTTGAAAAAATTGTTATCTTGCAATATGCCCACCATCCGCTGAATCCACCCATGCACAGCCCTAGTCATGGTTTTCTTGCTTGCCACTGGCAACCACCTGGTCGCCATGTCATTGCCAAGTGATGATCGCATCATTGTCACGTGAATTTTTTTTGTTTTTGTTTTTTCCTTATTTTGCTTGTCTATTCTGCACGCGTGAGTGCGAGGTGGACAACTAGCCAATACAATATAGAAAGGAGAATGGGGTTGAACTTTTTTTTGTTCTTCAACCTCACATCCAATGGTTAAGAATTTATGTATTTTTCATTTCTTTTAATTCAATGGCTTATATTCATCCAAATAGATATTGCTTTTTTGGCACCTTACACTTGAATTTTATATTTCATTTCATTTTTTGTCTTTTATTTTGCAATGACCAACACTCCTCCTCCTCCTTCTCCTTCTTCTCCTGCTCCTTCTCCTTCTCCTTCACCTCCTCCCCCTCAATTTTTTTTTTGAAGCATATGACTTTTTGTTTGTAACATAATTATTATGTTATTCTTTTTCTTCATATTATTTTTTTGATTTTGCATTTTGAAATGTTTCTCAAAAGAAAAGTTTGTGTTATCTACGTTATAATTTTAAATTACTTTTCTTAAATATGCCCGTCTTTAAATTTTATTTTATTTTTTGTATAGTCTTCTAAAATATTAACTTTTTCAAATATGATTCCAATAAACTTTCTTTAACTAATTTTTCCTATATAGATAATTTTTCTCAAATGTGTTCATTTTTTTTAAAATCTTATTTTTATTTGCTTATACGTGTTTTTCTAAAACTCTACAGCTCTTACTTTAACTTTTGACGTTGAACGCTGCTTTCTTGCTTGGCCATTTTTTTTAAAAAACTAAAAAATCTTTGATTTATTAAATGTTTTGCATTAAAATATTCTTCTTGGATTTTTCTTTAATAGATTTATTTTGTTGAAAGTCCTTTAAAATTTTTATCATCAAATATGTCAATAATAAAACAATTTTAAACGCAGTTATCTAAAAGATCATTTTTCTCATATGCAACTTTAATAAATACTTTTTTAACCTAATTATCATATTAAAATAGTTTTTCTCAAATTTTTTTGAAAGTCTTTTTTGAAAGCATATATTAGTATTTAAGTATGTCTCCCAAATTTCATGTTTTGGTCTTCGTAATGAATTTTAGATTATTTAAATCTTGATAAACATGGTGGGGTACACTTCCTTTTAGATTTCAAGTTTAGAGTGATAGCTAAATTATGACTCATCACGCCTCCGTATTGTCATAAAAACTTCAAGTTATGAATCTTTATACAAATAGTATCAAATACATATCTATAATATATAAAGAAAATGTGCATTTGGTTCTTCATTTTTATTTATGTGTGTTTGTGTTTAACATTATTATGTGTAACTAGTTGCATGGTTCACTCGTGCAGAATATACAAATACAACAAAATAATAAAATAAAATTTTAAAAATAAAATTTTCTTAGTTTTTTTTAAATTTTTTATTTTATTTAACAGGAAAAAATAATTTGACCAAGTTTTTGAACAGAAAAAAAGTAGCAACTATGCTTTATAAGATAGTTATAGATATAAACTTGTAAGCTTTTATTCAATCATATTTTTACGTTTAAATTTGATCTTTGAATTAATTTATACTATTATTTTAAACATTTTTGATATCGTAGTTTAATATGTAAAACATTAAATGTAAGGTATATTTACCATATATATTCCTGAACTTGAATGTTTAAATAGTGTTAAGTATATTTGGTAATTTTAAATGAATTGATTATAAATGAAAATAGCAGCAGGGAACGTGCCTTCCACAAACTAGTATATAAAAATTTGTACAATGTGAATAACTTGGTTTCATAAGTGATATTGGGCCCAATTTACAAATTGAAATTTGAGAAATTACAATAAGGTTATTTGTTTGAAATTCTTAAATTAATTGAAGTAAATAATATACGAGAATTTTTTACGATAAAAGCTTTGTAAATAAATTGTTTACGAGAAACATTAGAAGATCACAATGATAATTTAATTTAGATATTTAAGAGGCTCATAGACCAGGGAATAATAGTAAGTGAAAAGAAAATGAAACTAGCACAAAAATACATAGAATTTTTAGGATTAAAGATAGGAAAAGGTAAATAGTCTTGTATAAATAGCAAAAAGTATTCTAGAAATGCCAAACAGTTTCTCAAATAAAGGGCTCGTTTGGCAGAGTTTTTGCTTTTGTTTCTAGCCAGTAGAAGAAGAGAAATAAAAGTTGTAGTTTCTCAGTAAGTGTTTGGAACCAAAGAGCTTTTGATGTTAAAATGATTTATAAAATATTCTGATAAGTACTAAAAATGTTAAATAAAATTATAATGTCTAACTTAAATTTTGTTATAAGTTTTAAAGGCTACACAGAAGAGCTTTAGTCAGAAGTCACATTTTTTTGCTTTGATAAGAAGCACTTATTGAGACTAGAAGCTCTTCTGACAGATCAGAAGCTGCTTTTAGACCTGGGAAGTCAAAAGAAACTTCTAGGAAGCTCTGCGAAACATGCCCAAAAAACAATTACAATCATTTTTAGGAAGATTAAATTATGCAAGACCATTCAAAAAAGATTTAGGGAAGTAAATCGGTAGTTTATATTCTAAAGCCAGTCAAACAGGAACTATACTACAAGAAAATCAATTTTTAGCGGCGACAAAAGTGGTCGCTAAAAATTGGAAAGTCATCGTTGAAAGTTATTAACGACAAAAAATCATGTTGTCGATAGTCGTCATTGTATATGCGTGTCGTTGATTGTTTCAACGATGACTTTCTTACATTGTCACTAAAAGTGTTATTCTACAATAAGTAATTATCGTTGATTAAGCACAATTTGCATAATTGATTACTTTTAGACGACAATGGCATTTTGTCACTAAATGAATACAACGACAAGATAGTCGTCATTGGAAGTACAAATTTTAGTGACAATGTACTGATTTCGACAACCCACTTGTTGTCGTTAAATTCTTTTTTTTTTTTTTTTTGGAAAAACCGGCAAATATATTTTAAACAACTTACTGTTATCGTTGAATGTCTTATCATTAATGGTAATTTTCAAATACTAAATGACAATGTTAACTTTGTCGTAAAAATCATACATATAACGACAATAATATGTCGTCAGTAAAAGTTAACAATCTTATTGGAATATTCATTAAAAATCATTTATGAATTAAATCAAAATTTTATTTTTCCTTCAACGATAGCTATATTAAAAAAGTATTATAGCAATAAACAAAAGAAATTTAACACATACAAATGATCATTTAATAGAAACAAAATAATTTTACAAGCAGTCATAAAGAAAAGACAACATAATAATTTCTAATACATATTAAAATTGAATACATTAATGATCATTCAAAAACACAATATAAATAAAATAAATAGATTGCACTATAAAAGCAACTATGCCAGCTCCAGTTTGTACTTAAAGTTTTACCAACACTAGAGCCTTTTTCAAATTCACCTGCCCACACGCTCACACATTATAAATTAGTGGTAATTTGTCAGCAATTGGAAATATCTATATAAACAAGGGTAGGATTCTTAAGGTCATCTCTAAGAATAAAATAAAAAAAATTATGTTTTCATGTTCAATAATAATTTTAATAAAGAAGTTAAACAAACCTGATCAAGCAACAAAGCCTTAAATTGCAATTTTCTTCTTAGGCAAAGTCGCAACATTCCGGGAGAGTGTCAAGGCTA
The DNA here is from genome assembly GCA_008635985.1 of Ficus erecta. NCBI lineage: Eukaryota > Viridiplantae > Streptophyta > Magnoliopsida > Rosales > Moraceae > Ficus > Ficus erecta. Next base: position 171,712 of record BKCH01000568.1, read on the forward strand.
AGCTTAGATAATGGAGGCACAAGAGCTGGCAATAGAAAACAACAGATAGTCAAACAAAGTGCCCACTCAAAGTGGAGAAACATGAAAGCTTTAAAAAGATTGAAAGAAAAAAAAATGATATTCTCATACTTCTTTCAGCATTAGACTATAGCAAATTGCCTTTAAAAAGATTGAAAGAAAAAAAAAAAAAATGATATTCTCATACTTCTTTCAGCATTAGATTTTAGCAAATTGCCTTTTGTCACTGAAAAAAAACTCAGTCCATCATCAAATTATAGTAAAGTACCACATAGAAATAAGAACTAATAAATTTCAAATATATCATTAATCAAAGCAAAATGGTGAGAATGCTTTGCCCTTCAATTCTCGTATAATTAGAGGATTAGATATATGTATCACTTTGTACAAATGGGGTAAAACTTGTTTGCAACTAAACTTCCAGTCCCAATTTCCTTACCAATTTCACTAGTATTGTAAAGTGCTTTGAAACAAATCTTCATACAATGTGGTTGCTCGGATTCGCTTACATACATCCCATTTGAATTTAAGACTACCAACGTAAATGAATACATATCAGGTATGTACATGCTCCCGATATATCATTCTATACATCTCTATATACATGTCTCAAAATGACTGACCTTTCAATGGCATTGGTGAAGTGTTTAAGCTCTTCCAGTGAGTCATAGAGATCATAAACATCCTCAACTGTATGACAACTTTGGTGAAGCATTGACAAGAACTTTCCTAGTCTCCATTTCTTGAAGAAACACAATCAAACATTCTGCAAAATGTATTTGTCGCCAACTTGTGAGCTTTAAGTATACAACTACAAAATAACAAATACTAATTCAAGAAAAAAGATTAAAAAGCACAAGAATGAATGACCATTAACTTGTACTGTCTCAAAACATGCCACGACATTAGCATAGAAAAAGCTAGAAATTGACAAATAAAATATCAAAATTTCCTAAAAATAAAGACCATATATCACCTCTGATTTTAACAGATTCTGCAATAAATTTTCACCCTTTTTTGTATGGCAAGTCAAGCCTCAAACTTCAAAGTAAAAAAGCTCCAACTGATATTTGGTGGCACAATTACAAGAACAAACATCAATCATTGAAAATGAAGTAAAAAGAAACAAAGACTTGTGTTATAATAGCAAAACCCGAAGAGTACACTAGTAGAAATTAGTCATTTAACGTCGTACAGAAAAGCAAGGCAAGGGATGTTAAAAGTACCAGCCTTTGACATCGATTTAAGAGCGACGTTAAATGTATACTTTAGACGTCGTTTTTTTAAAAACCGATGTTAAATATATTTACTTTAACTCAGAGGATATTAAAGTAGTGAAAAATATAAACGAAAAAGTTAAAAACTTACCAGAATTAAATTTACCATTAGAGAATGATTATAGAGTAGTTCAAACGGATGGAAGTAAAGAAGGATGGGGACCCATTTTTTTAGCTAAAGATAATAAGTACAGTCCGATATCAGAAGAAAGATTATGTGGATGCAGTAGTGGAATATTGAGATAAAAAGATAAAAATATGACCAGTTTAGATAATGAGTTATTAGCAGTGATATATGGATTAGAAAATTTTGGAATACATCTAGATATAAACCTTTTACAGCTAGAACAGATTGTGAAGCTATAGCTCAGTTATATGGTAAATTAAATGAAAAGAACTTAAGTAGATACTTCGTAAATAAATTATTTATCGTGAATATGTAATTTATTATAACCAAAAAGTTTTCTTCTGTTTATTTTTATTACTTGAGGTTTTTGACCTATTAATTCCCTCCTTCTCCCTTGAAATTTTGTGCCTCAAATCAGAATTCCGCATTTAACAATTTCTTGATTTTTCTATTTTCCTATTAACATTAAAACTTCTACTTGCCCTTCTTTTAAAGAAAAACAAAAAAGGAGAAAAAGAAATCATTAAAAGCTTCGGTTGACACAGAGAAAATCCTATATGAATTGTGAATCGCTAAAAAGATATAAATTTGGAAAAGAAAAAAATTAGTAGTACGGAATTCAAACTAATTATGTGCAAATAACCCCTAGGTTAATAATATTATGCCCTCATGAATATGTTGATTCAACATGTTTTTTGTTCACCAATGTTCTTCCATGAGGAAATAGAGTGACAAATCTCATGGTACAAGGCACAAATTAAAGCACAAAATTTTTTTTTTTTTTAAAAAAACTTGAATTTACAATCTGATTGGACGAGATTTAAGTACTCACCATATTGAGTCCTCTTGGCCAAATATAATTGTATTTCTTACACCATTTTTTCTGAAGTATTGTAGTTTTGTGAATGCAAATTCCCAAGATAGTTGGAGTTCTATGAATCTAGTGTAGTGACGAAACCAAACATTTTTATTAAGGGGTTAATACTATATATGATAGATGACGAGAAGATATTATGAACAAGTTTTCATTTTTAATTAGGAGGGGTTATTATGAAATTTTCTTCAAAATTATAGGGTATTTTTTGAAAAAAAAAAGTTGAGGGGGCGCTTAAGCCCCCCTAGTCCTTCGTTAACTAGTCTCTGTTAGTATGATGTTGGATCTACTGATCTAGGCGCTATAGAACTGGAAAGTTGTAGTAACATTGCTGTTGGTATTCATATATAGAAGTCTAATGTGGATATAGGTTAGGCTTGCAAACCGTGCTCCCAAGTCTCATGGAATTCAATTCAAAACAAATGTTTTATAGCCCTTTCTTTCCTTTTTTTTGGTTAAATAGTTGTACTTATTTTGTCATGAAAGAACTTCTATATCGTACGTGTATGCAATTATGTAACGCACGTGGTTACACACTTCTTTGATTATTACATACTGTGATATCATCTGATAAAGCTGACTAACAGGGTGGTGAATGGTTACATAATAGTGTAATTACAAGCATAATTTAATAGTAAATTTATATTTTATTTTTTCACAATAGAGATCGAGACCTTTTATCATTTATTATTTTTTAGGAAAAAAATTCATACTTGTTAGTGATGATAATTAATTATTATTCATTTACTCTTGCGGGAATTCACTCTCTAAATTTTTAATTTTGACAATTTACTACTGTAATGTGACTCAGTTATGTTGGCTAATAGCTGTTAAATGGAAGACGGAAAGACACATACAACCAAAAATCCCTAGATCTCAATTCAAACTCTAACACAAACCTCTTAATTCTCCAAATGTTAATCCCTTAAATTCGACCGAAACTCAAGAAAAAAACTGGGTGTGAGGAATTTGAAAAGATCATCTTCTCCTTGATCATGCAGGGGTGTTACGCAAGAAGATGAAGATTGGCAGAAAAATGCCAATTATTATCAACAAGCATGGGCATGGCACAAGAGGCGACATGCTTTCAAGGGCCACCGATGAGGACAACCTTGTAGGCAGGTGGACCACCATGAAGCCTTTTGGGATCTTCACTAGGTAGCCATTGACGAACTCATTGAAGGCGTCCTCCGAGTTGGGGAGATGGACCTCGCTCACCACTAGGGCTCTTAATGAAAGATCTTGTCCCGCTATCGACTTGTTGGCATTTTGGAGCTCCAACATGGAGGAGGTACTTTGGGCTGACGAGCGAAGAGAGGTCATGTTTGATTTTTCCATCAGTTATTTAACCGCCACTAGTAAAATGGGCTATATTACGATCGTTTACCAAGTTAACAGGATAAGTTGTCAAAATTGAAAGTTTAAGGAGTAAACTGTCTAAGTTTTTTTTTTGTGTGAATATAACGTGAATATTTTTTTATTTTTTTAACGTAGGGGTATAGGAGGCTTCACACTCTAATGTCTATTACAAATAGTGGATTTAAAGACTAATTCTTTTCTTTTTATTAAGGGCCCAAGAACAATAGGGAAAATTTACCAGTAATCATAAAACTTAAAATTAGTAGGTCGGAAAAATACATTAACCTCATATGAACAATACTGTTATTGCAAAATTATAGATCATGATCGGTTTTTCCATAGTTTAAATTTCCTTTAGAGTAATTGGCCTAAATGGTCCCTAAACTTTTTACAAAGTGACGGTTTGATCTTTGTTTTATTTATTTTTTGGCCGAAAAGACTCTGAACTCTTAAAATGTTGCCCATTACAGTTCTTTCCGTAAACCACCGTTAAATTTTTAACGGAATGAGTCACTAAAAAAAATTCATCTCTCTCCTCCCCTCTCTCTCTCTCTCCATATCCTTGGCTTTGGGGGGGTAGAGACTCAGCTCGAGCTCACCAGCGGGAGGGGGGGACTTAGTTTGGCGAGCCTAGATCTACGTGGGGGGTGGGGGACGCCGGGCTTGATTTGGGGGGGGGGGGGGGGTGGGGTTCGACAAGCCAAAATATGGGTTGGGGGGGTGGGCGCCGAGCTCGGCAAGAATGGGAGGGGGGGGCGTTCAAGCTCGCCGTCGGGGGGTGAGGACTTAGTTCAAAGAGCCCAAATCACAGGGGGGGTGCTGGGGTGGAGACTTAGTTTGGGGGGGTGGGGGGGTTCCGGGAGGCGCCTGAGCTCAACGACGGGCGAGGGGGGGGGGTCGGCGTCGGAGAAGACAACGCGAGGGGGCTTGAGTAAGCTCTCTATATCTCTCTCTCTCTCTCTCTCTCTCTCTTTTTAATGTATATTGGATCTTGTTTTTTCAAAAAAAAAAAAAAGGGCACTTTTGTCTTTTAATGATTAATCTAACACATGTGATGTGTCACATAAAATTTTCCGTTAGAAACTTAATGGAGTTGGACGGAAATGACTAGATTGCCATCATTTAGAGAGTTTTGGGTCGTCTCAGTTAAACTTAAAAAATAAGGGACCAAATCGTCATCTCTTCAATAATTTAGGGATCATTTATGCCAATTACTCTTTCCTTAATAAAACAAAATTTACACTCTTCCATTTGTGTCACATGAAAAACATTTTACACTTCAGAAATATTACCCAAATTCTGTAAAAGAGTTACACTATAGCCCTACAGATAGCCATCTCTCTTGTCTTGCTCCTCAGCTTCCTTGTTAGCAACTTGAACGGATTTGAACCACAAAAATGCCTAAATCAAACATGTTAAAAATCCAATTATGAGTCTCATAAAAAAAAAGTATATAATAACAAAATAGGTAAATCGAAATTTTGCACTCCATCCTTTATAAAAAAAAAGCTGAACGGATCTCCTACGTTTTACAAATCTTGTTAAAATGGGGAAGGTTGCAGCAACTCAGAGAGCATAGGGCGAAACGCAGCATTTCGATAAGGCTTTAGTTACTATCCCTCGAAGAATTTACTTGCTCAAACTACTAGTGATGACTAATATCAGATAATTTTCTTGCATTTTTGAGGTGTAGAACCAAGATTGAGAGAATGTGTTTAAAAACCAGGGCAACTTACAGAAGTGGGAATGCCGGTAAATGTGAAAAATCCGAGCAGTGGAACGTAGAAGATGCTGTCGGGGAATACTACTCCAAAAACCGGCCTTTGGTTTGCATACTCGAAAATAGAACCTATCTGCAAGTCCACAATGTCAAAGGAGTTTTGAGAATGAAATTAAAGAGTACGGATTATGCAAAGTCTCCGAAGTATGCAAGAAAAAGATGCTCCTGAATATCTCAAGGAATGAAATCCTGCGAAGGAGTTAGGAAAGATGGCGTACCGCTGCAATTGCAGTGACCGCTGAAGCAAGTAAATAAACAAAAAACGGAACTTCGAATCCACTTTCTGATGCATCTTTCTTTCCTTCATTCTGCGCCCAAGGAGGCGGCTCATCTGAATCCGGTTTGGCCCAAGAGGGCATTGTTTCTTCAGACTTGCTGGACTCTGCAGAACCTTTGGTAACAGCATAAACGGTAAACCGATGAGATACCTTGTTCTGTTCATAACAACGATGGTTTCGGTTTCCCTTTCCGGCAAGCTGCAGAGCCAGTATCCTTCGTGCATCGCCTAGGAATGATTTGGAATATGATCGGTCATTCTTTTTGCAGCCATGGATTACCTTTGAGCTGCACAAATACAAGACGTTTGCAGCCATATCCGTTCGTTTCTCCTGCTCTCAACCCCTCGTTTTCTTTTACGTCTGTTGACTTGCACGTCGAAAATGTTTGATGTCAGGAGCAATGTGCAATTTAGATAGAGCTAGAGCTCAAAAGCGATTTCTACAGAGGTATGTTTAACACTAAAAGCTGTGTAAATTTTTATACGATGAGAAGAAACCGATATGCTTCAGTTTCCTATGATGCTTTACTTTCATAAGAACTGGTTCCATGATTTCAATCGGATTGCTAAACATATCATGTTAATCGAAATTCGCGCCGTTGAGATAGTTTCAGTTGCTATATTTAACAATGCATTGTCATTTAGAAGAGTTTAGACAAGCGAAGATAACTTCCTACTTGAGAGTGCTTAAACATCTCAAGAGAGCTTAACAAACAGAATAAGAAAAATACAAATTACTGATTAAAAACTATCATCCTTGGTCTAAAAACTGTATTTTACTCCTAAATTGACCATACAGATTTATTTAGTCTAAGAATTTTGATTTCTCTAACAACAAGGAATTTGTCTATTGTAAACCGATCTTAAGTTTCTCTGAAATCATTGTTACATAAAAAAGATATCATGTTATACCCTTTTTTCTATATGTTACTGTATAAGATCGATCCAAAGACGGAAAACAAATTCCCCAGGAGTCATTAGAAATGGACTAGAAAAGGTTTAAATCAAATCCTCAATAATCTCTTTAACCAATACATCACTAAAACAATACAATATAAAACACAATGCAGAGATATTCTAATTAACTGAGCTAATTACCTGGACAAAAAAGGTTTCTAGTTGGCTAAAACCCAATGAACCAAAATGTTCTTCAGCATTGAAGATCTTTCAAATTCATATGAAAAGCTCTGTTTTCTGGGTGTTTGGAGGCTCTTTAAGGAATATACTCTTTCAGGTACTCGCTTTAGTGTTCAAGGAAAACTAATGGGCAACTTTTGTCCCTTTTTTTTTTTTTTTTTTTGGTTTTTTTTTTTTCTGGGTTAAGAAATTGAATTAAAGTGGGTTTTAAACTTTGGGAACTTAAAAAAAATCTATTGGGAGTGTGTTTGGCTAACAGAGTACCGGCAGATGATGATTCTAATGAGCTTCTCTTGGTTGTCGTAGGAGAGGATAGAATTAGAAGGAAAAAAACAAAATGAAATAATATCTTTAAAAAAATAATAATAATATCCTTTTGTGATTTTTGACTTTTTATCCACAAGGAACTAGGACCACCCGTTGGTGCCAAGTGTCCAGATTGGGCTTTCGGATATGCTAAGCGCTCAATTCCATATAAATCTTTTTTTTTTTTTTTTTTTTTTTTTTTAATGATTTACTAGCCAAATTAAGATCTTAGTTTTAAAAAATATCTAAAATTGAACAAAAAAATGATACTAACTATTTTATAGTGATCAAAATACCCATAAACAACTGTTTCTCGATGATGAAGAAAGCCGCGAGTAGGATGCCAGAAAAACACCCAAACACATCTAAAGAGGTAACGGCTTCTCCCTCACGGAGATGCTCACCGCGAATCTCATCTTCTTTAGAAGAACAGGTGGTGATTCCCAGAGTTGATTTACAAGTGTTTATTGATTAAGTTAATATATTAATGATTTTGATTATAGTGTTTTTCTTCAAAAGATTTTGATTGTTCTTTTCTGAGTCATTATATATATATATATATATATATATATTTTTTTTTTTGAGTCAATACATCATTTATATGATTTTGATTTTATTAGTGTTTTTCGGAATTTTTTGTTATTGGTAATAATGTCTGGACTCTTCTTGTAATTTTAGGGTTTGCTTTTTATTTGAAATTGCGTAGTTGTTGGGTTTGCTTAATTTTGAGTAAGAAAGGTCATGATATTCATAAGAAAGAATGAATTAACTATGTTGGTCATTATAATATTACTCAGATTGGAGTCCAGTAATTAATCATTTTGATATGCAAGTTCTATTGGCCCGGTCATTGTTTTTATTGCACTTTTATATTTCAATTTACTGACTTTGTTTGATGTTAGTGACTGTAGTTGATATTATTGATCTTATCATTATGGTGAGTTTTTTGTTCTGTTTTTTGTGTTTATTGAATTGATAATATTGATACAATCGTTAAAATTTTTTGATGGTTTATGACTATGTCATTATGGTATTGATCCATATTTGGTGAAAATGTAAATATTTTTTATAGTTATCAATTGAAATACTATAATTACTAGGTCATTAACTTATATTAGTCAAAAGGACTTTATATAATGAGTTAACAATTTCAGGAAAAAGAAAATATGGATAGTTATGAAAATTAATCTCCCACTCTGATACGAGAACAATAACAATGGAAAATTACAAAATAACAAAAATGATTTGCATCATTATTGTGGCCATTATCATTAAAATTAATGTGCTATCTGTCATGTAAATTTCTATATATTATGATATGGTCATTACCATAAAGACCTGATGATTATAGGACCATTATAATATGCGTACATCATGTCAATTGCATTATTCATTTTTAGGTTATAGCAACACAAAAACTATGTTGGCAACGATAATAAAAATATATATTTATATGTATATGGTCGTTATCATATTGTCTATATCTTTTTGTTGATTTATAAGTATGTTCAAACTCAACGATTCTTTAAATCTCTATAAAACCAAAAAAAAAAAAAAAAATTGCAAATTTAATTTGAGAGTGCACAAGCAAAGGAAAAATGAAAGACATCTCTTTGGGGAAAAAAAAAAGAAAAAAAGAAAAAAAAAAAGAGATTATATTCCACAAAATTATGGAGTAACTCTTATTCAAATAAAAAAAAATTATGAAGTAACTCAAAATAAGTGAATATATAAACATACTTTTGTTTTATTGAACAAAAAGGAAAACATTATTCGAAAGCGTTGACAACAAAGTTAAAAAAAAAATAATAATCTTTTTTGGTTTGGGAATGTAACAAACTAGTTGAAACAAAAGGGGGAAAAAACTGTATTTGATGTGGGAAGGGAAAGAAACAAACTAGAGAAAAAAAAAAAAAAAAAAAAAAAAAAAGAGGGTTAAAAACTACTTACTGATGTACGTGAAATGAATAATGCCGTGGAAAAAAAATAAAAAAACCTCCCCCTTAAAAATAGCAACAAGCGTGGAATCAAGAATTCTTAACCTATCAGATTTTTTTCCCCTAAAAATATAAATTTTTAAAAACTAATCAGCAAATAATGTAAGGGTAAATGAGGAACAAAAAAAAAGTGTGAAATTCAAATTTCGTTTAAATTTACAAATAAGTTTAAAAGTGTTTTTTTTTTAAGTGATGTCTAAAAATGTTTATTTTTGATTTTAGGTTTTGATTTTGATTTTGCTTTTTGTTTTTTATTTTATTCTACCGTATACATCCCTAATCTTTCGAACAGTTTTACTTTGCATCTTCCATCTAACTCTGCAAACCATAAGTCAAGTTTTTAACGTACGAATTGATTTTAATGAATGTGTGAGCTGTTGTAAATGTATTGAGTCATGAGTTTAAGTTCGACTCGATAACAATCTCATTTTGCACAAATCAAAGTTTAATTTGTAATAATTTTGTTTTCCGTTATTCTTTACAAAGTAACTCATTTTTTTTATAATATTATTAAAAAATGGTACTTTTTTTTTTTTTTTTTTTTTTATCTTTTGTAGAACAGCGTGGTACCTTGTAATTCAGAAACCTATCATCCAAGTAGTTTACACCCATTTTTTGGATAAAAAATATTTTTGTTTTGTGGAGGTATGGAGTACCGATTTAGTAAATTTAAACACTGAGTTATCAATCATATATGTATATATTTAAAAAAAAAGACAAATTCTAAGGTGGAATTCGATTTTTTTTTTTAATGATTTGCAAGTCGCCCGTAGAACGACCATGATGTGGCTAACGACTTCAACTAAAAACCATTTTGCACAACTTAATTGTCTTAAAGGTTGTCATTTACTTTAAGCATGCTTATGATTTGTATCAATCTCATATGTAATCCTAACTCCTAGCCATAGCCATTATATATATATATATATATATATAGACACACACACATTTATGTGTGTGTATCCATATATCTATACGATGTCTTTTTCAAAGTTCCATGGAAAACGACACCAAAATCAAAATAACAATTACCTGTAGAACCCACCGTAACACAATGGCAAGCCAAAAGAAGACAACGTCCAGAAAAAAATAAAAAGAAAAGAAAAAAAAAAAAGGTCCTAGAAAGGGCATAAAAAAACGACATTCAGAACAGAAACGACAATGACATGAATAAAAGACAAAGGCCTAAAAACGACAGTGTATAAAAAGCCACATGAAAGAAAACAGTAAAGTTAAACGGAAAAACGACAGTCACCGGAAAACGACAACAACAGAGAATTGACAATGGTATAATAGACGAGAACAGATTTAAAATTGACGACAACACAAAACCGACATTGACCTTAAAAACGACATTTACCTGAAAGAACGACAGAAACATTAAAAATGATGTTGTCCTAAGAAAAGGAAACAAACTGAAAAATGAAATCAATGCTAAAGCGTAAAACCAACAAGAACAATAAAAACGACAATCACTCCATAGCGATCACAACATCAAAAGACAGAATTGCACCACCCAAAACCGGCATCAACATCATATAGAACAGTTACATTAAAAATGGCGATAATAAAAACGTAATGACCTTAAAAACGACAATTATGCAAAGAAAAAAACAACAATGTGTTGAAATATAGCAAGAAATGAAGACGACGACGACAACATTAAACAACTAGGAAATGATAAATCGGTGATGTACCAACAAACAATCAAGATTACATCAAACAGTTATTATCTATCCATACTCTACTTTAAAAGGACGAATCACTAATGAACAGTGTCTTTATCCTTACTCTTAAACTGTCACGTAACAGTCTAGTTACAGACACATAACGAGTCCATCAACCACCACATGACAATTTTTTTAGCCTTTGTTTTGCTTTGTTTTTTTTTTTTTTTTAAACGACAACTATCTGGAAAAAAAAAAAAAAACGATAGCAACATAAAACAACAATTGCATCAAAGAAGAACAACATAAAAACACTATACTTATAGCTCATATGAGACATATAGCTCACTTCATTAAAAAAAAAAAAAAATGAAAACACTTGGTGTCGAATAATTGATAGATCGTACACAAATTCCTTCTTTTTCACTTATAGAGTTGGCTCGTCGGGATGAAAAAAACACTGCCAAAGTTATTAAAGAATGAAATCGCAATCTTAAATTTTGGAATGTTTATGTTCCACAAAGTGATTTATAATTCCAAAAACAAAAAAACAAAAACAAAAAATTAAAACAAATTGTTGGAATGTGCAAGTTAATTACTTCATAATTCAGATACTACTCAAAAAGTTTAGTACTTCAGATCTGTCATTGCTGAGTTCGAACTACAAGATCTTTGATCAAAAAGATCATACAACTTTTAACAGAAAGAAGAAATTCAGTACTCATTGCATTGCAGAAATGATTAATAAAATTATTTTTTACATATCTTGATAATCCTTTCTCAACACCAAAAGGAAGAACAATCCCATTTTTATTGTATCATTATGTCCGAGAGATAAATCAAAACTCCCCCATTTTTTCACTCTAACCCACAAAACCAAAATCAACACCAAAACTTTCAGAAATATTTTCTATATCGTTCCAATTTTATCCAAAATCCTTGGATGAACCCTCCAAAATGCATTTAAAAAAGATTACACAACCCCATTTACATCATTCCAACTTCCTAATCAAATTTGGATTCATAACTCATAATTAAATCCACATTTAACAAAAACAAAACGAACAGAAAAAAAAAAAAAAAAAAAAATCCCCAATTTCTCTTCTCAAGTCAACCCCATGAATTATCAAAAGCGGCCGAGGTAATCGCTTGAGAGAACTCGGGGAAACTGATTCGACCGTCTCCATCGGTGTCGGCCTCCTTGATCATCCCGGTCAGCTCCTCCGCCGTCAAGGCGTGGCCTAATCTGGCCATGGAATGAGCCAACTCCGCTGCCGTGATGAACCCGTTGCCGTCCCTGTCGAACATCTTGAACAGCTGCTTGAGCTGGTCCTCCGTGTATGGAGACTTCGCCGATAGAAGCTCCGGCGACACGAGGCTAACGAATTCGGAGAACTCAATTAGGCCATTGTTGTTGGTGTCAGCCTTGTTGATCAAGTTTTCAAGCTCCTCCGGGCCAGGCTTTAGGCCGAGCGACCGGAGGAGCGATCCGAGCTCAAGCTGCGTAAGGCTGCCGTCGTTGTTGCGGTCGAAGGACCGGAAGATCTCGCGGAGCTCGGCGATCTGCTCGTCGTCTAGCTTCACTGGCTGCGGCCGGTTGTTCATGACGAGTTAACGAGAAGTAAACAAAAATGTAACCCACAAGAATTCTAAGAGAAACAAATAAATAAATAAAAATACAATTTGATAGTAATTTGCAAATTTTTGTGATGTAGAAGTGAATTGAATCTAAAATAATCTTGGGAAGATCCAAAGATCTCGTTGGATCTCGTTCAAAAGTGGGTTCACTCAAAAGGCGGATCAGACCAGATTTTCACATTTCCGCGTGGAGCCAAAAAAAAGTACAAAAATTATGGTAATACCAAACAGCAAAAGGTGAAACAAAGAATGTGTATATCTTTGTCTGCAAATCATATGGTTGAATTTTCAAATTTTGTTTCCTTTCATTCTTTTTCTTTTTTTTTTTTTTTAAATTTTATTTTAATTATTGCCTAAATAATTTAAAAAGAAAGAGAAGGTGTTGGTTGGAAAGGTCAAACTTCAACACCACGTAAATATATAGGGACAATAGTTGAAGGCGAATATATTGTCTTTACTAAAAAAATAATAGAGAATATTTTAAAAGTGCAAGAAAAAAATTACGTGAGATGTAGATTAAAGTTCATTCAAATCTATCACCGTTGATATCAACTCTGATCTTAATTTCTTTTATACCAATCTATTTGATATAATAAAATGTTGCGTCAATTAAAATTAAAAGATTATCTATTAATAAATTTGATACAAGGCCTTTTGATTGTTTGAGATGGTGTAAAAATATTAATATAAGAATTGGTGTCCTAACACTTTGATAATAATAATAATAATAATAATAACAATAACAATAAGTAGAATTCCAAGTCACTAGGTTTATAATAAAAAATAATTGTAATTCTGATTAATAGTTTTTTTTTAAATTTTGTCACAAATAATTAGTTAAAAAAAATTAGAGAAGAATTTTCTTTGTTTGATTAAATGGGATAAAATGCCAAAGGAGAAAAAAGCGGGAAAAGTGGCGAGAATTACGTGAGCAGAGGCCACGTCTACCTGCCGGCCTAAGTGTCCACCGTTGGCGTTGGACTTTATCAATTCAAACGAGGCTGATCTCCTGTGGTACTGGTCTTTTGGAGAATGTTTCTCTTCCTATTTTTTCACCAATGAAATGCTGACACGTCCCTGCATTGATAAAAGATTAGTGAATTGTGGGTCGAGATTTCGAAATTGGACATGTACTGCTGACGTGCTAGTGGACGTGTCGAGATGGTAGTGGGTGAGAGATTGTGGGAATTGAAAGAAAAAAAAATAAGATAAAAAAAGGGGTTGAGGGAATGTTTCCTTAGAATTTGATTTGAGACATTCATTGAGGACGGTGTTCTTGGTGTATAGCCTGACTTTCGTGATTTTGGAACAGTTGACTAACTTTCATTCTCATTTTCCTTTTCCTTTTCCTTTTCCTTTTCTTCTTTAATGAGGCAGAAATTGATGTATTAATTATTTTATCAGTGTAATAATCTATTTGGATCATTGATTTGGATAATAAGTTTGAATGGAAAATAAAATTTTTTATGAAAGATAACACATTAAGAAACAAAATTTTTTTTTGAATTATGAATTCGAACTTATGATCTAAATGAATAATAGAGTGAGCATCCAATTGGATTAAATATTTTTCACTTCATCCGATCCGATATGATATTATATTGCATTTTAAAATTTTGTATCCAATCCAATTCAATATATGTAGAAAATCTAAACCAAATTGAATTTTATATTGGTTTTTTCTTACTCTAATTTATAATTTAAGAAATGATTCAATCCGAACAAATATTCATTCAACTAATTGTAGAAAAGTAAATGAAACCAAAACCAAATTTTAAGCAAACGTCTTCAAAAGTATTTCAACAAAATATAAGCCAAGGATAAATTTAAACAAGAGTAAGAAGACTCAGTGACAGATGAGTATATAAAAATGAAGATACGAGGTAAAAGTTAGAAACAATATAAAGACTAAAGTCTCTATGACTTAATTTTGTATGGATAATAATGTGAGAAATATATTAAAATATAACCATTGTCACATTGGATCGAATTCGTTTGAATGGATTTTGGCACTTAAAAATAAAATCTTGTCTAGTTTGCTTCTAGACAATCAACTACATCTAATTTATCCTTTGAACTTATAACTACATCTTACTTGTCCTCTTAAATTTCAAATATGTCCTACTTTACCCCTTAAACATCAATGCCATACCATTTTTACCCCCCACACATATGGTACAATTCCATCTACTTTTGAAAAAGTTGTCCACCTAATGGGCAAATTATGATTCTATGAACAGATTTTTTTTGTTTTTTTTTGTTTTTTTTAAAGATAGAGCTAAATTGGGACCTTTCTAAATTTAGAAAGGGAAAAAAGAATAAGAAGAATCTATCCTAAAAGAAGAAAAATCATAACATCTCTATCTTTGCCATCTACATATGATCACGAGCCAACTCAAAAGTTTGATTCTTTTTTTCTTTTCTTTCTTTTTTTTGCCTAATAACTTTTAGGACTTTGGGAAAAGGAACTATTTGAAAGCTGAAAATTGATAAAGAAAGGGGAAGTGATTGGTAAATAAAAAAAATTAGGAAGTTTCATCCTCAGAACTATGATTATTTGTTAGGTAAATTGCTAAATTGATTCCTAAATTTTTAAGTTTGTGCAATTTTAGTCCCAATTCTTTTTTTCGTAGTGGGAATAAACCTAAACTATTGAAATAGTCATGTTCATTAATTTTTGGATGTAATCTATTAGTTAGTATCACTTTTGATCAAATTACTAACAGAATCCATCCAAAACTAATGGAAAGGACTAGCAATATTTAATAATTTAGGGGCATTCAAGGGTCAAAGTTACACAAACTTAAAAGCTTACAGAGTAAATGAGCAATCTTCCTCTCTCTCTCTCTCTCTCTTTTTTTTTTTTTTTTTGGTCTTAATTAATAGCGATTTTAGCACTAGAACAATAGCTCATGATTCATTGTTGAAAGCTAGTACTCCAGTTAGTTATCTCCTTTAATTTCTGCTGTTGTATTTCTATTATAATGCTTTGGAAGTTACAAAATTGACTTGTTTGGTTTCTAGTTTAAGAGGGCCATCTTTCTCTTTTTAAAAATTATTTCCCATTTTTTTCTGTATTAAGTCAGCACATTGGCAACTCTTTGTGTTAATTTATTTCATTTTTTAAATTCAATTATTTGTGATTACTAGCATAATATAGTGATAATTTCACATCTAAGTCCATCACATGATATATGGTACGTTTGGAATAAATGTTTGAGATGAAAATTTTATGTTGAAGTTTCTTGACTTTTCAAAAACTAGTTATAATTTTTGTTAACTTAGGTTCACGCCTCAGAACCAAACACATTTATAGAGTTTGAATTCTCCACTCCCAAGTTAAATATATATATATATATATATATATCTTGTTATTTTGAAGTATATAAGTACATATTTATATATATTTAATAGGAAAGCAGGAACATATTTATCTAAATAAAGTGTTTATACGTGATTGCAAATATACTCTAATCATAATTTTACATTTGACTCTTCTAAAAATTAAGAATTCAAATCTCCCTACCCCAAAGTGAAAAAAGAAAAAAGAAAAACAGTGTTTATACTCACAGGTCCTTAATTTTTAAACTTTTCAACCCCTTTAAATGAAACTTCATTATTAGAAAAAAGCCCTAAAGGCCAAATGACAAGAAAGCTAACCACTAACAACTAGAAGGGCAAAATTACTTAAACCTTTTTTTTTTTTAATTAATGGTGCATGTGATGGGTACACGGTCTATATGTACTATTATTTATTTATTAATTATTTTAATGAGTTGAGCTATTGGAGTGCAATTTCGAAAATTAAAATTCTAAGGAGTACCACCTTGCCAAAACCATGAAAAGTATATGGGGTATATCCATTGGTTCCCAAAGCCCTCTAAGTATTATTCCCGTTTAAAATATATATATATATATATAAATATATATATATATATATATATTAAAGTGTTGGGGGTGAATGCATTTCAAAATAAGCACATGATTAAGTTCTAGCACATCTGCTCCATTTATATTTGGGCTTGTGGTCTTCTCTTCCAAGACTAGGCAGGAGTTTTGTCTTACTAGTTTTACTTATTATTTCTTTTGTATAGTTCTTGACCAAGGTTTCGATCGATCGAAAATTCGGGAAAAAAAAAGTACTTAATGTAGGACGAAATTTTAGAATTTGACCTTTTTTTTTTATTTTTAATGTCAATAATCGGGATCAATGAGCAAATAATGCGATGAAAAATCGCAAACGGAGTTGTACAATGCACACAGCATCATTATTTTTAGTTGATACAATAACATAAATACCAGAAAAACATTCTTCTTGTATCTCAATTCTCAATTTCCCATATTAATAGAAAGGTCCTCATGGACTGAGAGAGACAACTAAAAAGACAAATTGTATTCGCCACGTTAGGATTGGTAAAAAAACTGAAATTCATTCATGAAAAAATATTACATGTACAGTAACCTTCAATACACGGCCAATAGCCCACAAATCAGGAAACTACCCTAATTGAAATATACAGCTAACTATATAGCTAATATTATCCCTAAAACTCAGGGATTGAACAAAATCTCCCATACTACACTTGGATTCCTTTTTAACCGTGTCTGACAACACTCTCCCTCAAGTTGGTGAACGGATATCCTCCATTCCGAGCTTGCTGATAATGGTCTGGAAAACGGCACCAGACTGTCCTTTTGTAACTGCATTAGACAATTGATCCTTGGTTGAAACAAATGGAGTACAAATTAAGCCACTATCTCCTTAATTAAGTGTCTATCAACCTCAATGTGCTTCATTCGATCGTGTTGCACCGGATTATAGGCGATACTAATAGCTGAATTGTTGTCACAATATAATCTCATAGGTCCTTCCCATTTAACACTCAAATAATCTAGAATTATTTTTAACCATAACCGTTTGCAAACCCTAAGTGCCATTGACCTAATTAAATTCGGACTTTGCTCTTGACCTTGCCACTACACTCTGCTTTTTACTCCTCCATGTCACAAGGTTGCCACCTAGGAGAGTACAATAACATGAAGTTGACCTCCTGTCTACAGGGGAACCTACATAATCAGCATCGGCATAGACTTCCAGTGTCATCCTTCCTTCTTTCTTGAACAAAATTCCTCTCCCGGGAGTGCCCTTCAAATACTATAGGATTCTATACATAGCTTTGAGATGCATTTCTTTGGGATTATGCATAAATTGACTAACAACACTTACAACAAAAGCAATACTCGGCATTGTATGTGCCAAGTAGATCAGCCTTCCTACTAATCTCTGATAGGAACCTCTGCCTACCACCATATCTTTTGGAGCTTCACATAGCCCGTGATTGAACTCAATTGGTGTGTCAACCGACTTACACCCAAGCGTTCTTGTCTTCTTCAACAAGTCTAACACATACTTTTGCTATGATATGAAGATTCTCCGCTTTGAATGAGCTACTTCAATGCCTAGAAAGTATTTTAACTTCCCAAGTTCTTTGATGTCAAACTATCTCTCTAAATATTGCTTCAAGTTTCGCATCCCTTCAGCATAGTAACACAAGAAGGGGAAGATATACCTAAAAACGCCAATGAACATGTACCTGCCGAGGAGGGTTTTTCAAGCGATCCCAACAAGTTCTTCAACTTATCAATTTCCTCTCTGTTCAAATCGGAAATTGAACTTTGTGAACTCCCTTCGCTGTTTGAATGAGTGCTGGTCACATGTGCTTGTTCCCGCTCATTTGAATTTCCATAAAAAAAATTCTGATTCATGTTTGGTGGTCTGCCATTAAGTTTGCAGTAGGTTTCCTTCATGTGGCGATGTCTCTTACAGTAGCTGCACCATAGAAAGTCTTTTGATTGCTTATTGAAAGGCTTCATCATGTCGGCTTGCTTGTTGAATTTGTCAGTGGATTGTGAAGGCACCAAATCTTTACTTGCAGTAGACTTTGTCACCAAAGATGTACTATCTACAACCTGTGTCTCAAGCATAACACTTCTTCGTCCCTCTTTAGCACGAATCATCGCAATTGTCTCATATAATGATGGCAGATCCTTTTTTCCTAAGAGATGTAGCCTCACAGCATCAAACTCTATTAGAGTAAAGTAACAGAGTTAGTTAGTAATTGTAACAAACTCTGTAACCTCCTGTAACAAACTCCAGTATTTATGTGATTAACTTCAGTGACTCTGTGATTAAGAGTCATCATTCCAAAACTTTCTATTTTTTAATTTGGTATCAGAGCCACATCGCTTCTTGCGATTTTTTTTTCTGTCACTTTCTCGAGATTTTTTTTCTGTCACTTTCTGGAGAATTTCTCCATGGATTCTTCTTCCACGCTTGGATCTGCTTCTTCCTCTGCGATTCAAAATGCTGTGCCTCTTGCTCAGCTCACCCCCAACTTCACTCCTTTGACTCTGCGACTGGATCGTCAGAATTACTATTACTGGTGTGCTCAGGTGATTTCCACCGTTCGAGCTCATGGATTTGAAGGTTTTCTGCTTGGATCAGTACCTGCTCCTCCACAGTTTGTTGAAATTCCTGGTGATTCTCCTACCTCTCCACTGATTAGGGCTTCGAATCCAGATTTCTTGATTTGGATGAGGCGTGATCAGTATCTTATGAGCTGGCTTCTCTCCTCCATGACTGAGACTATGCTTGGTCATGTTAATCGCTGTCTCACTGCTTTTGAGGTTTGGTCTACACTTCAACAACTGTTCCTTTCAAATTCAAAGGCTCGTGTTATGCAACTTCGTTTGATGCTTCAAACCTTGAAGAAGGGATCTATGACAGTTGAGGAATACATTTTCAAGATGCGAAGTCTTGCTGATAATCTGAATTCTGTTGGTCAATTGGTCACAGATGAAGATCTGATTCTGTACATCCTTGGTGGTTTTGGTCCTGAATATGAGTCCATTGTTGTCAATCTGACTTCTCGGAATGATGCTCTTACTCTTCAAGAAGTACAGTTTGCTCTGCAAACTCATGAAATGAGAATTCATTATCAGATGGCGCTAGTTCCTCCTGATTTGCAGAATTCTCCCTTTGCTAATGCTGCATTTAAAAAGCAGTTCTCTGGTGATAATGCTCGTGCTGGCTCTTCTACTCCTCGTGGTGGTCGTGACCGAGGAGGTCCTGTCAATCGAGGTGGTAACAAACCTGTGTCAAATCTGTAACAAAGCAGGTCACACTGCTGTCAAATGTTACAGGAGGTTTGATATCAGTTTTCAAGGAGCTGAGTCTCCTGATCATTCTTCTCCAACACAAGCAAATGTTGCTTCTACTTCTAGTGCTGCTGATGCTGGCTGGTATGTTGATAGTGGCGCCACAAATCATGTCACTTCAGACCTGGTCAATCTGTCTCTCAAAGCAGATTACAAAGGGAAGGATAAGCTTGTTATAGGTAATGGTTCAAAACTTTCCATTTCTCATGTTGGAAGTACATCATTACCTTCACTCTTGCCTTCAAAACCTTTACACCTTACTAATATTCTCCATGTGCCCCAAATTACCAAAAATTTATTGAGCATTTCCCAATTTACCAAGGATAATGATGTGCTAATTGAATTCCATTGTGATTGTTGTTTAATCAAGGACAAAACTTCGAAGAAGGTCCTTCTGGAGGGAGTTCTTAAGAATGGTCTTTATCAGGTTGATTTCACTAAGTCCAGCTCATCTTCAAAATTTCAAGCTCTGCTGTCCACTCTGCCTGTTCCTACTGTTTTCCTTGCAAATTGTGATGCTCATGACTTGTGTAATCCAGTTGTCTCCTCTGATTTGTCCAATTTTTCTGTGAATTCCAATAACAGATGTTTAGCTCATGTTTTAGAATGTAATATAACTTCTACTTCATCTGATGTAAATACTTGGCATCAAAAACTTGGACATCCTTGTACTTCTGTTTTGTCATCTGTAATAAAATCTCTGAATACTCCTGTCAAACTCAGTGATTTAGATTTTTGCTCAGCTTGTAAACTTGGTAAACTACATCAAATGCATTTTTCTTCTTCTGAAAAACTACAACAAAAAATCCCTTTGACGACATTTAAAAAATGTCGTAAAATGGATTCCACGACATTTTTGAAAAGGTCGTGGAATGGGGGTGCCGTGGAAAGTATTACATTTTTTACGACATTTTTTTTGATGTCGTGATCCATGTCGTGAATTCTTTGTCCTCGACATTAAAGTGGTGTCATCTATTACCTTCCGTTTGGTATGTCTTTACATATTACAACAATTAAAAAATGTTGTGATTGGTATGTATCACATCAATTCAAAAATGTCGTAATAGATGTGTATTATAGCAGTTTTTAAATGTCATGATTCATACATTTTGCAACAATTGAAAGATGTCATGATTAGAAACAATTTACGACATTGAAAGAATGTTGTTTTTGGAAAACCATGACATTCATAAGACGACATGGAAATAATTTCCATGATATTGGATAAGTGTCATGTGTTGTTGAATTATTATTTTTTTATTGTTAATTATTTATAATTATAAATCCAAATTTTGGAATACACAAATTATTGAAAAAAATAAATTTTACTAAAATAATATTATTGATTATTTACAATTGTAAATACAAATTTTGATTCATATAGTTAAAAAGAATACATTATTACACAACACGAAAAATAAACTTTCGGTGTTAATAAATTTCCAACAGCCAATGCCAATGCATTTGAATTGGAGGTATTGTTCAAGGAATTCCTTGGTTGTCTTTAGCTTGTTCTCATCTTCGAAGAATTGTTTTAGTCTTGACCTTTTCTTTCACCATTTCGGGCAAGCTTCTTTCTCAACTTGGTTCCTCCTTTGGCTGCAATACAATAAAGATTATTATAGTGTTTCCACCCCCTCCCCGGGCAAGAAACACAGAAGATTAGAAGGGTGTTATTTTCTAACCTGATCAAGAGCATAAGGAGTATTCGTGGCCGCGAGAATAAGAAGTGCACTCAAATCTCTACATCACAAATTTCAGAAACAACTAAAATAGAGCTGTAACAGTTATGAGTTACATACTTTTCAACAATTGAGAAACCGTACTGGAGAGATAAAGGCAACACCCCAACTGCACTGCAAACTGAAACCAGAAGTATCAATCAAATGTCAATCGGTGGAAACTTGGTACAAGAACAAGCAAATCACTTACCGCTATACCGTCCACCAACCCAGTCCCAGAATGCAAAAGCATTGTTGGGATCGATACCAAACTTTTCCACAAGCTGCATTAGAAGTAAACCAGAACAGGTGATGAGAACAACTTTCACATGTAACAAAGAATGGTCTGTGTACGTGAATTTCAGAAAAGTTTTTTCACTAACGCAGTAACACTGATGAATCTTTTTTGCAGGAACGTTTCGGAATTAAATTCATTACATTGAGAACTTATTAAATTTACATAAAAGGAAGCATATCCCCTGATATGAAACAAAGTCAGCTATGAGCTGGAGTTCAAAAATATTCAGACAAGCATAATTTTGTCCACAGCGCATCAGTTTTTTAAATGGAAACTAGATTAAAAATGTGATAAATGAACCGAGGTCTCGTGTTGATAACACCCGCGAACAGGGTCTATAATGGGTGAATGGATGCCTGATTAGTGAGTATGCATCAGGAGTATTTTCATTAGAGAAAATAAACTGTCAAATTGAGATTTAAAACACATGATTTACTTCGTAAACCACTCACACCCCAAAAGACCTAAAGAGAAATTAAAAAAGAAAAAGAAGACAACATAGAAGAAGAAGCAGATCAAACGTGATACAATTGATGCTTAATCACCAGATACAGGAAATGAAAGGAATAATACCGTGAGATTTGTACTGACTGCCACCATGTGCTTTGCAGAGGGCGTGAACGAGGGCGTTCGATTTCGATCCAACAGACGATCGTGGACGAGGCTCTGTTTTGGAATTGCAAAAACCATTACTAGAAAATGAAACTTGAAAGCAAATAAAATTGATAAGAGAAATAAATTACCTATGAACATGTTGGGGGGAGATTCTTGTGTGAAGCAGAGATAAAAGAAACAAGGAATGGCGGACGATTGATAACAGCGGACGATTGTGGAAGAGGCTCTGTTTTGGAATTGCAAAAACCATTACCACAAGAACAAGAAATTTTGTGTTAGTGGGAGTGAGAGCTGTAAACGTGTTTGCAGTTAATGTAAAATTTAAAATGAAAACAAAGCGCCAAAAATTTCAATTTTCACAATCCATTTAAGCGCCAAATCCAAAATTTTCGTTTACCTCCGTTTAAGCGCCAACATGTTTTTTATTTATTTATTTATTTATTTATTTTATTTAAGAATAGCAGTACAACACATTTAAATTAAAAAATAGGTATTTAATTATCTAAAAACAATTATTTTTGTGGTTTACGCAACCTTTTTTTTAGGAGATTTTTTTTTCGAAGTTCTGTTTTTCTTTTAACTTGTTTTTACGTATAAATTAATGGATAACAAAATATAAATATAAATATAAATTTAATAGTAAATATATATGTGTTGCACTCTTCCGTGCTTATTTTATGTACATTTTTCACTTTTTTAAAAATTAAAGAGTTCGAATTTAAAAAAGAAAATATCTTTACAAAATAAAAGAGTCCGAATTTTTTTTTAATATTTACTTGGATTAAAATAGTTTGATATGTTCGCAAAAAAAATTTTTGTTTTTTGTTTTTTGTTTTTTTGTTTTTGTTTTTTGAAGTGATATGATTACATGAAGATATTTTGCATTGTGAAGATTACACATTCAAGATTCAAATTTTATTATTAGGATTTATCATTTCTTTATCTATTTTTTAAGATTTACCTTCATGTTTTGATTTTTAAATTCCTTAGGTTACCTTTATTATTTAATTTGTTACTATTAGGATTAGGACTTTACTGTTACCTATATATTGGCTTTGCTTTTAAAATATTAGTCAGCTTTTGGTTATATTATTAAAACGTGAGAGTAGTTTTCCTAGGCTACTTTTTTTTTTTTTTAATCTTTTGTCTAATTATTGTAATCAATCAATTCGGCTGATATTGATAAATAGCTAATCTATGGGGAACTTTATTTCCTTCACGATATTAACAATATTTAGAAAATACATGAATATTAGGAGCCAAGCAAAAATGTTATTGATTGTATATAAAATAAGTTATTTTGTTCAAGTTTCCTAAATTCGTTAGAAACTAATGTTTTTATGGAAGGAAATGTTACTTTTTAAAGAATTAAGAATTATTTTGTTCAAAAATTACAGGAAATTAATTAGAATTTAGTTTACATATTTATAGCAAGTATGACTAAGCATGTAACTTAAGATACAATAGTTGGAGAAAAAAAATATTAGAAGGTTTTGTTTAGGGATCAACCATCAAAAAGTCAAACAATTAGTAGATTGGTGTACTTCATCAACATGATGATGTGAGACACATGGTTTAAATAATTTCTCTTGAGAAAATTAGTAGGTGTTAACTTAATTAGAATGTATAAAATGTTCGTGTTACTCCTTTGAAATGAGACGCATAAATAATGACAAGATTGAGGTATACATCACCATACAAAATGTCAATCTTGATTTGTAGCAATAAATAATAGTACACCTAATTGTAACACTAAGTTTAATAGGTAGTAGTAGTTTAGCTAATACATATTATTAGTTAACTTTCCAGTTAATGGTATTCAACGGCTCGATTACGAAGCCTAATAAGTGATAAATAGCGTGATAAACTATTCTATATAAATGTGTTTTTTAAAAAAGTTTTCACTTTCCATATACTATTCTATGAAAGTAAATAAACATTTACTCACCCGTTGCGTATAATCGTTGCGTGCAACTATTTGTCAACATTTAGATCAATCCATTTGAATGGTCCATCCGAATATTTGTTTGGTTGGTACTATTGGAAATGGAGCATCCAACTGTTATTTCGATTTTTGTTCTTAAATGGCAAAAATTCCTCCCCCAATATTATCTACCTCAACTCTAGTGTATTGTTTATGTCTTTTTAGATTTCTACTTCCAACTGTATATTTTATTTTCGAAATACTGGTTTGAGTTGGAATTTTTATGTTTGAGTTACTTAACTTTTCATAAACTAGTAAGAAATTTGTTGACTTAAAAAAAAAAAAAAGACAAAATTGACTTGGAATTTTTAAGTTGGAATCTGAGTTCCAAACAATGCATAAGTTTAGGTTCAAATATTATGTTCAGAATGTTAACATCCAAAGCGTCAGTTTGGATGACAGTTCAAATACTTATGTTTAAATTTTTCATTTAAATATTTTCATCCCAAATATTTTCATTTGGATGCGTCCCCAAAACGGACCCAACATTGACCTTTTTATGAAATGAATTATACTTAAAATATGATAGAAGACTGAAATAGACAAGATAACAAAGGTAAATATCTTCTTTATATGAGATAAATCTTAAAATAAATATGATTCAAAATCTTAAATTAAATGAAATTTTTAATATTTAAAATAACACTAAGAGATAAAGATAATCCTAAGTAAATCTTAAAATATATAACCCAAATTCATATAATGTATTTAAAAAAGAATACAAACAAATTTTTTTTTTAAAAAAAAAGAATAGAAACCTCTATCCTATCATCTATTCACTTCTATCAACCATGTTTTTTTAAAACTTTCTTGTAGTTAAATTTGAAAAAAAAAAAAAAAAAAAAAAAAAAGACAAGATAACAAAGGTATAAGTCTTCTTTATATGAGATAAATCTTAAAATAATTATGATTAAAAATCCTAAATTAAATGAAATTTTTAATATTTAAAACAACACTAAGAGATAAAGATAATCCTAAGTAAATCTTAAAATATATAATCCTAATTCATATAATGTATTTAAAAAAGAATAGAAACAAATTAAAAAAAAAAAAGAATAGAAACCTCTATCCTATCATCTATTCACTTCTATCAACCATGTTTTTTAAAACTTTCTTGTAGTTAAATTTTTTTTAAAAATACATATAGTTTTTTTTTTTTTAAATTTCATCTAATGTATCTAAATAGTACACACACCTCTATCCCATCATCTACCTACTTCTATCAACCACGCTTTTAAACTTCTTTTAGGTAAGTTTGGGGAAAAAAAAGCATTTACAATATTTATCTTTTAAATTATTTGTTTTAGAATTTTATGATTTTTTTTTTGGTTAAGAACCGCACTATTTTATTCTTGTTGTAAGTTGCTTTTCTCATATTTTTAAATTACGACTACGAAGATTTTTTTTAAACTGTCATTTGAAGTTTTATATATGTACTTTGGAAAAAAAAATAATAATAAAAAACCTCTATCTCATCTTCTTCTACTTCTGAATTTTCTTCAACGGTGAACCTCTATAAATTTGTGTTCACTATTTTCATGCAAGATTACTCTTTCTTCTAAATACTCAAAATATTAAGATTAACATAAAAAAATGGCATTAGACAATATCATAAATTAAAAAAAAAACAAAAGACAAATATCATTATAATGAACCAGTCAACAAAAAACAGTGAGAAAATTGTATAAACAACCTCTCAAATAGACATTTTATGACAACTTTTAATATTTGTTTGAATACTTTTACCATTTATACTTATTTAAGAGTAAGTCTTAAAAACTGAAACTATTATTTAAAATTTAGAGACAAAATAAAACAAAAATTTTTAAAGTTTAAAGAGAAAATAAGATGACACTTATATATGTAGCACATATAAAGATATTCTAAATATATTTAATATTTCAAATTACTTTTATGGATAATAGAATAAAAATAAAAAGAAACCAAAAAAATCTACCACCCTTATTTTTTTTTTCTTTTTTTGCTAAAGTATAAGTATTATTATTATTATTAGTATTAATTAATTAATTTCTAAGAATATTACTCAAAGAAAAAATTAATTTCTACGAATATTTTGTTTCTTATTTTATATATATACGCAAACATTCTCTTCGTTACCCATATCTTCCCAATTTAGATTATCTCTTTTCTTTTTCCATTTGAGTAGATGAAACATCCCAAGATTCTAACTAATTTACTCAATAAACCTCTTCTTACCCCCCACGAACGAAAAAGAAAAAAGAAAGAACCCCCGCCAAAAGCAATCCTTTCTTCCCCGCCAAATCAAGCGCGCCAAAACCCATAACTGTATAATCTCTCATATTCCGCCTCTATTTCTCTTCCTCACATTTTCTTGATTCTCTCTTATCCTCCCTCTTCTTCGAACACCAAAAAAAAAAAAAAAAAAAAAAAATGGTGTTGATACTCTCAGTCAGTAGAACCCGAAGAAGCCACCACCGTCGACAACAGTTGAAGCCACCACCGAAGAAAAAAAAATGGTGTTGATATTCTCAGTCATCTCTCTTAGTCAACTAACTCTCTCGATCAGCTTTTCTCAATTCCAGAGTTTTTTGAGTTTAAGGTGAGTTTCGTCTTCTTCAGTCTCTTTCATCTTTAAATTGTTTCTTTGTTTGGCAAGCCATCGGTTCTACGTTGATTCGTATGCTAGATCCCATCATATGCCTATCAATGCCTGTCAAAATGCCATTATTTGGCTGGTTTACTCTATTTCTTTCTACTCTGTTTTTTTTTTTTTTTGGGGGGACTTGGTGTAGAGGCATAATCTTGTGCAACAGTTACCACGAAACTCAGTATTCTCACTGTCATTGCTCTTTTATTTGATGAATCCTGAATTTTTGTACAGGTCGGGATAAGCACAAGTCGAATTCATGCTCATGGTCCTGTCGAAGTGGAAGGATTGTTGACAACAAGATGGTATTAGTTTCTGATTCAACGACTTTTGTTTACTTGTGTATATATTAGTTAGCAATTAGCAGCAGAAGTAAGGAGCATATAGTATTTCATGTTTACTAATTGTTGAGAGTGGATATAAAAATGTGGACTTGAAAACTTCTATATGCTGAGTAATAACAAAACATTGATCTGCTGAAAGTAACTAATGCCGAAATGCTGCAATTGCAGGATCCTCAAAGGAAGTGGGCAAGTAGTCCTGACCCAAAAAAAATAGCTTACACCATGTTCTGTTTCATCATTGTCGTGATCTTATTTTTTAGGACTGGATTTTATTTTCTTGTCCTTCCCTTGAAATACTTTTCCAAGCCAATATATTGCTATACTAATCACACTGCGCTTAGTAAGGGTGTTGGCAGTTGGTTTATACTAACCAAGCAAATTATAACACATATATGTATTTTAAATTAGTTTACATAGTTTGAGAATGAATTTGCACATATGAATTTATCTCAACTACAGTCGTCCAATCTCTCTTATTCCGCCTCTATTTCTCTCACACTTTCTCTAATTCTCTCTCTCGATTGACTTAAGTTTTCTATCAATTATTTGATCCAAATGTTTTAGTTTTGAATGGCTATATTATCCCTTTTGTTGCTGAAAAAATGTAGATTCAAGAGACAGAGGAAGTCTTAATCCTTCCTGCCAAACGTGCGTACTCACTCAGAATACGTATATGCATGTGTGCGAGTGTGTTTTTGTATTGTTTCTTCGATTTCTGCATAAGAATAATGAGATTGAACTGTTTCTTTTAAGGGTTTTGACTTCTAATATCGTTCGGATTAAATGTTCCTTGGAATAGAATGTTTCTGATGGAGATGAATCTAAATAGGCCACATCTACTCTCAAATTTTCTGGAAAATGTTCTCCTCTTGTTGCCGTGCAGTCCAGTGCCGGAGGAGGTAAATTTCATTCTTCTAGTTCGGTTCTTGCTTGTATCTTGAAGTTACAAGAAAAAGAGGGGAAAAAAAGAGTAAAAATTGATTCATGATGTAACTGTCTAGGCATATGTTCATTTGGAAAGAGAAAAATATTATTTAATGAATATCTAGTTATCAAACATATTGATTTAGTTTCAGTAATTCGCTTTATATTTTATGATCATCAGTTGTTCATGTTAATTCCTCTTAGAAAAGACATAGGAAAAGAGTTGAAAAATTTTATGGTACATCATCTGGCATTGGCTTTGACATTCTTATAGCTATATGACATTCTTATTAATTATTTGAAGAATATCTTATTTCAGACAATCACATGAGAGGTCAGTTCGTAGTTGGCTGGCTAGAATTTGATGATTTGTTCATTTAGAACTTTTTTAAAAAAATATATTTTTAGATTTTTTGTACTTTTGTTTAAAAACGTTTATTTATTTACTAATTTATTTACAGTTTTATAACTTTTAAATGGGGGGTTTTTTTTCTCTCTCTCTTTTGGCTGAAAAAAAAAAATAAAATAAAAGCCAGAACCCCCGAAAACAACACAAAAAATTCTTACAAACTCAACCTACAAAGAAAATAAAAGAAAAGCTTCTAACTTAAAACACTACTCCTCCTTACCTTAAAAAAAAAAAAACCTACTTTTCCACTTGAAGATAATTTGCTCATTATTATTTGATTTTAAGTTTTCCACTTAAAAATCCATCCAACATTAAATGGATCAGCATTGGTAAGACTGGCAAGAACTTTTGATCACTGCATTTTCGTCTCCCCACTTTTACTTCTTACCAAACAAACTACTTTGTCATTCTTCATCTAATTATTTTCTACCCTCTATAGTGTAACAGAATGTAGGCTAAAATTGGAAATAAATAAATAAATAAATAAATAAATAAAATCTCATTCCTACTTAATTTGGCGTTCACTCACGTGATACCAAAATGCAAAATTAGAAATAAAAAACATTTCTTGAAGTTAAGTTTTATTTTAAAACGTTGGCAAATCTAGAGCAACAATTATAGATTTACCCACGAACACCTCTCTGTTCGATTTCTATGAGCGAAAAGGGCTGCAAGGAAGAGTTCGTTCATCAATTCCTCCCTCTGATTTTCTCCTTTTCCAATCTTGAGCTTGGCTTGTGGAAGGACTACTCTTGAAAGGTCCAACCAAGCATTTTAACTCTCAGGATTCGAACTTTGCCTCTTGAACCTTTTTGCTTTGAGTTAGGTCAAGTACTTGACTACCTATCTTGGTATTTTTGCAACAGGAATGGCTCCAATATCTGGCATCAGGTTTCCTTGTTCTTAGGTTTTCATATATGCAGTTTACAGCAGGTTTCAAGTTACACATGCTTGGGAATTTCAGGTATAAAAAATTATGATTGATGCATTAACATATTATTATGATAGAATAGAAAGATATGAAATCAATTTTTAAAGTTAGATGAAAACAAAACAACATGATGAAAGACTCGAATGATTTTTTGTATTAGTATCATACCGTAATTCTTGATTCGTTAGTTTGAAGAAAATTTATATATTTTCATCTATAAGTATTGTATTATAATTTTTGATAAATGGTTTAGTTTGATGTTTTACTTTATAAACTATCTTTAAGACTTCAAGACTATTGAGATGAAAGTGTTGAAATTATTTTTCTTTCTTTGGAGCGGATTAAGTTCGTTAGGTTAATCCACACTTATAATTGTCATATAACTTTGTGCAATTACAAAAAAATTTCATGACATTTTTCCATTAAATGTCATAAAATATACTTTTCAATGACATTTTTCTGTTTAATGTCGTCAAATGATTTCTTCTATGACATTTAAAAATTAAATGTCGTCTTAAAGAAACTTTGACGACACTTTCAGAAAAATGTCATAAATTTTGTGTCGTTAAAAGCACTTTTTGTTGTAGTAAACCGTTTCAGATTGTTCATTCTGATATATGGGGTCCATCTCCTATCTTGTCTGTTGATGGCTATCGTTATTATATTCATTTTGTTGATGACTTCACTAGGTACACATGGCTCTATCCTTTAAAGACCAAATCTGAAGCCTATCAATGTTTTGTGGACTTTAATTCTTTAGTTGAAAGACAATTTGATATCAAAATTAAGTGTCTTCAAACGGATTGGGGGGGAGAGTACAGAACCTTAGTTCCTTTTTTGCTAAAATTAGGAATTCAGTTTAGACACCCATGTCCTCATACTCATCAACAGAATGGCAGGGCTGAGAGAAAACACCTACATATTGTTGAAACCGGTCTGTCACTTCTAGCTCAAGCTTCCTTACCTTTTAAATTTTGGTGGGATGCATTTGTTACTTCTGTTTTCATCATTAATAGACTACCAACACCTATTCTCCATCATTCCTCTCCTTTTCAGTGTCTATTTAGTCAAGCTCCTGATTACAAGTTTCTTAAAGTGTTTGGGTGTGCTTGCTTTCCATATCTTAGACCTTATAATTCTCAAAATTTCAGTTTAGGTCTACCAAATGTGTCTTTTTAGGCTATAGTCCTTTTCATAAAGGTTATAGGTGTTTGTGTCCCTCTGGAAGAGTTTATATTGCTAGAACTGTCAGTTTCAATGAAAAATAATTTCCTTACTCCGAGTTATTTTCTAACTCTTCTACTTTTAAGACTTTTCAAACCATTGTTCTGCCTTTGTCTCCATTAGAGCTGGTTGGGTCTTCAGTTTGTGAGTCAAATAGTAAAGATTTTCTCTTAAGATCATCCTCTGAGACCTCTGTTCCTAATTTACACTGTCCTAGTGAAATTCCTTTAGCACAATCTGAGTCCTTAGTCCCTACTTCTTCATCTCTCACTCCATCCACTTCACCTACTATTATCACCACTGATTCACCTTCTCCCACTTTACCCACTGCACCTCTTGTTACTAATAATCATACTATGATCACTAGAGCCAAAAATGGTATCTCCATACCCAAAGTTTTTACTGCTTCACTTCCAACATGTGATTCTTTAACTGAACCATCTACTGTACTTCAATCTTTATCTTACCCGAATTGGAAGTCTGCTATGACTAGTGAATTTCAGGCTCTTGTGAACAACAACACGTGGACCTTGGTTCCTTTTTCATCAGGAATGAATGTGTTTAACAATAAGTGGGTGTTCAGGACAAAGTATAAAGCAGATGGGTTTCTTGATAAATTCAAAGCCAGGCTAGTTGCCAAAGGATTTCAACAAACACCAGGACTTGATTACTTTGACACGTTCAGTCCTGTTGTCAAGCCAACAACTATTCGTGTTGTTTTTACTCTTGCTGTTACAAATCAGTGGAGTATTCAGCAAATAGATGTCAATAATGCTTTTTTGAATGGGGATTTGCAGGAAACAGTTTATATGTCTCAGCCTGAAGGTTTTGTTGATTCTACTAAACCTGATCATGTCTGCAAGCTTAATAAAGCTCTATATGGACTTAAACAAGCTCCACGGGCTTGGTATGATAAACTTAAAGGCTTTCTTGTTCAATGGGGCTTTATAGGTTCTACTTCTGATACTTCTCTTTTTATTTGTAAAAGAAAAGGCAGTCTACTTCTTGTCTTGGTGTATGTAGATGATATTCTCATTACTAGTGATGATTCAAAGCTTATTTCTCAAGTCATTACTGATTTAGGCAGTGCCTTTGCCCTCAAAACTCTAGGCGAAGTGAGCTATTTTCTTGGTCTTGAGGCAAAACGTTCATCTAATGCCTTGCATCTCACACAAACCAATTATATTCATGATCTTCTTGTTAAAACAAATTTGACTATGTGCAAGCCATGTTCTACTCCCACTTGTTTAAATCAGAAATTAGCCTTGAGTGACAGTAGGCTGTTTGATATGCCTTCTTTGTACCGCAGTACTGTTGGGGCTCTTCAGTATTTGACTTTAACAAGGCCTGACATTGCCTTTGCTGTCAATAAACTAAGTCAATTTTTACATGCTCCAACTATCAATCATTGGACTGCTTGCAAACGGATCCTCAGATATCTACAGGGTACCTCCACAGTGGGATTAGTTTTTAAACCTGCTACTCGAATGTTGCTTGAGGGGTATGCAGATGCTGATTGGGCTAGTAATCTTGATGACAGAAGATCAACTAGTGGCAATTGTGTTTTTCTAGGAGGCAACCTTATTTGTTGGAGTTCTCGCAAGCAAAGAGTTGTTGCTCGCAGTAGTACTGAGTCTGAGTATCGAGCTTTAGCCTCTGCTGCCACTGAATTAGTTTGGTTGACTTCGCTGTTTCACGAGCTTGGGATTATGCTTGAAAACCCATCGGTGTTGTGGTGTGATAATGTTGGTGCTGCTTCACTTGCTTCCAATCCAGTTTTTCATGCTCGTACAAAGCATATTGAAATAGATGTTCATTTTATCAGGGAAAAAGTACATAGTAAGGAGATAGATGTTCGTTTTGTTCCTTCTGAAGAACAAATAGCTGATGTATTTACTAAAGCCTTGTCTGTTTCCAAATTTCATTACTTGTGTTCCAAGCTTTCCCTTGGTATTTCCCTGGTTTAGCTTGTAGGGGGTATATTAGAGTAAAGTAACAGAGTTAGGTAGTAATGTAACAAACTCTGTAACCTCCTGTAACAAACTCCAGTATTTATGTGATTAACTTCAGTGACTCTGTGATTAAGAGTCATCATTCCAAAACTTTCTGTTTCTTAATTAACTCGATATTGAGTATGGCAAGAAAGTCATAGATGCGATCCTTTTCAACAAACCTCTTAAGAATCGCTGCATCCTCGTTGCACCGCATCTCATTACACTGATAGTGGTCTATTTCTTGCCATAATCCCTGCAAGATATTAGAACACTCTATGACCGTACTGGTTCCTTGCTTGGTCATAGAGATTTTTGTCTTGATCTCGTAGATTTGTTCAGCATCATGGACTTTGGAATACATTTGTTTGACAGTATCCCATATTTCCTTGGTCGTTCCAAGAATCATACAAGTATCGCTGATTTCCAGGAGCATCGAATTCCATAACCAAGACATCACTAACAAGTCTTGTTCATCCTAAGTCTCAAACTTAGGATCGCCTTTCTTAGGTCCTGTGCCAAGCAAATGGCTTAGTTTTCGTCTGCCCTTCAAAAAGGTGCGAACTAACTGTGACCACTTCAGATAATTCCTTACGTTGAGTCGATATGCCGCCTAAATATTCTGTAATTCGCTAGTTGAAACTACTACAGAACTCTCGGTTGAAGGCACATCCGAGGTAGGACTGGTTTCTGTGGTTTCTGACATGATTGATGGGAAGAAGAAGGGAGAAATAAAGGGATGGGGAAATCGGATGATAAAGGAGATATTTTTCTGAGGAACTGTAATGATTTTCCAGAAACGAGCCTAAAGCTCTGATACCATGTCAAGAATGGTAAAAAACTGAAATTCATTCTTGAAAAAGTATTACATGTACAGTAAGCTTGTAATACACGGCCAATAGCCCACAAATCAAGAAACTACCCTAATTGAAATATACAGCTAACTATACAGCTAATCTAATCCTTAAAACTCAGGGATTGAACAAAATCTCCTATACTACATTCGGTTTCCTTTTTAAACCGTGTTTGACAACACGTCAAATTTTTCTTGCATGAGCTTTTCCATATGTTCCACCATGGAAGGTGTGAGAAAATTCTTCCAATCTCCCACCTCGCCTTTTCTAAAATACACATTATTCAAAATCCCAGATGGAACAAGATCTTGTGAGGCCTTTCTAAGCTTACTTTCCAATACCCTAAAACATGGTCCCAAAATGGTCCACAACCGTGGATTCCACGACAATATTTATCAAAAAAAAAAAAGTCTTCAAAATCATCTAGTTCTTTGTTATGATCATCATGAAGTTTGCAAGTATAGAATCGGTAGGATATGATCCATTGGGTTCCTAGATATGTAAACAACTTTGGAATTAGAAGTTGTAATGGAAAGTGGCAATAATTGGTATGGCATATGGGTACTGAGAAGTCGTGGTTGATCAAAAACAATTTCTTCAATAATTCGAGATGGAGATTCTATAAAGGGTACTAGTTCATGTGGGTTTGCTTTTGAGGAGAGGGCTATCTGTGGGTGCAAAACGAGTGCAGTTTACAATTGAAAACGTAAGAGCTTTCAACCAAGTGGTTTCTGACTTTGGGCAAGAAGCCAAAATAATTAATGTCATCCTCATGTGCCACAAGGTTTTTCTGAGCAGATATTGTAGATCTAAACAAAAATTCTGGAACCCAAAAATCTTTTATTACAAAAATAAAGACTACCATGTATCAATTGTTTATCTTTTGGCTGCAGGTTCTTAAGAATTGCTTCGAACACTTCTCCAGCAGCCACTCTTCCTTTGGACATGTTTGATTTTAAAAATTAAATCCTGAAAAAGACGCACAAAATCATGAGCTACAATGAAGTTTCTTTCCGTTGTTTGTTTATTTTGAAGGTTCTAAAATTTAATCTTAAAGACAAGGAGTGTTCTATGATCAGTACTTAAAAAAAAAAAAACTTCTTTGTAGGATTCTGTTTTCACAACCGTTCACTACAACAAAAAATGCTTTTAACGACACAAAATTTATGACATTTTTCTGAAAGTGTCGTCAAAGTTTTTTTAAGACGACATTTTATTTTTAAATGTCGTAGAAGAGATCATTTTGACGACATTAAACAGAAAAATGTCATTGAAAAGTTATTTTACGACATTTAATGAAAAAATGTCATTGAAAAACAATACTGCTGTGAAGTTCTCTATTATGATACTTTGGAAATGAGGTGCTTGTAAAAGAAGAATAGCTTTTGTAATGAGAAACACATCTTTCATCAATTTCCAAGATCACTAAATAAGTAATTGAGGACCGTAGTTACCTTTTCTCGCCAATAGGCTTGGCATAACAAGCTTGGATTGTTAAAATAAATGTTTGAACACTGCCAAAATCACAAAAAAGAAACAACCTTATGTAGATAAAAGTGTATATCATTAGCAAGTACAGAAACATAATTAACATTCTATACCAATAAACTTCTGACTAGAAAACATAAGAAGGAAGGGTTAAATAAGCCCTGCAACAAAATAGAGAACAAAGCATACCCGTCAAGAAAGGACGAGAAACAATTCTTCTACTCACAAAACGGAAATCTCAGTTTTTGAAAATCTATTAACCTATTGTTCTGTGGTATGGGCTTGGTTAAAAACAGAGTAATTTTTCATGCAAATCCATTACTATATTTGTAAATCATTAAGAATATTAGCTAATTTCCCATTAAAGAAGAAGATTTCCAAACTAGTGTCCTTTTTGTAGCCCAAAAAACATGGTGCTTCAGCACCACCAATTAGAGGGTCATTAGTCTCTGCCTTTTCAAATCATCATAACAGAAATGAGGCTTGTCAGATACCCATTATTCATTTATCTCCTGCAATATATCAGAAATGACTTTACATCTTTCACATGGAACGACACAAGAATGCAACTATAAGGTATATTGCATTAGAACTGTAACGTTAGATCTGCATTAGAACTGTAAAATATTTACAGCTTTTTTTTTAATCTAATTTTAGTAAGATCTACCATTCAAAAACATCACATTAGGTAAATAGAGAGTCTAATATTGTAGAAAAATCTTAAAGAGAATTGAGCTAAAAGTCAATAAATTATTTTCCTATATATAGAACATGATGAAAAATTCGTTAACGTACTTAGGTAACTAATTGACAAAGCTTAAGAAGATTATATTTATTTACGGTTCCACTTAGGATTTTTTTTTTTTTTGGCTTGTTCCGTTATTTCAAATATATATGTCTAGATTCAACCTTATTAGAAAAGCAAAATAAAGAAATATATATTAAAACTAAGAAAAAAATTGTGAGATTCTTAACATTTTTCACAAAAATATTACCTCAGTTTATAATTCTAACCTATCTCAAGCCCTCATTAAAAAAAAATTATGACTCCCTGCTGACCATATAAGCATTGGTTAACACCACATTAGCAATGATTCTAGATTGGAAAATGAGACGAGTCATTTCAAAAAAAGAAAATGAGACCAATTAAAGAAATAGATTCTCCAGAAATATACCTGTGAGCTGCTGCCGATATTTTACTGGTCAAGAACCGACGGGGATTGCCGAGTGATGATAGCTATATTTAGAGGAAAGAAAGTACAAGTGAGATTACTAGAATTAAACTTCAAACAAAATAGATAGAAAATTAGAAATCAAGAGTGGAAGCTCTGAGAACAAAGAGAGGATGCCCAAATAACGAATGCTGTAGATGGTGAAATCTACAAAGTCAGTGATCAATTTGATGTCGTTAGAACGGAGTTTGAATATCATTAAAGTAAATGCTACAAGTAGATACAGAAACACAAGATTTATCGTTTTTTGTTGTGTCAAGGTTTCACCATTTAGAGGGGGGGAAAAAACATAGGATGCACATAATGCAAAGTAAATAACTCAAGAACCCAGTTCAATTCAATTGGATCTTTAAACATTTCAATCCAATCTAATCCTCATTGGACTGAATTATTGATTGGTTATCTAATCAAATTGGATAATTTAATTAGAGTAATTATATTTGCACCAACCCACTATATTTATAAATACCCCCATCAAATTACTTTTTTTTTTATTGAAGATTTAAAAAATCTATCCTTTTATAGATACTATTTTTATAATACCCCATTTAAATTTTGATTTTGATATGATTTATTAAAAAAAATCGATAACAAATATAAGTAAAAAAAAAAAAACTTTCCCGATTCATTTTTTCCTGAAAAAAGAAGTAAATACCCTGTACACGTTGTTTAACCACTCTTCACTACATTATTTTTCTTCTTGTTCATAATTTTCTTCTCCTTTCTTCTTCTTAAAAAAAAAAATGAAATTTTAACAAACTTCATAATGCTTAATGCTTTTATTAAACAATAGTAAAATTTCAAAAGCACAAAAAATTCTAGATTCACCTACTTTCACTTAGTCAACAATCACAAAATAACATAGATGCTCAGAAAATATTTGCTAAAATGAGAAGGAAAAGTAACAAAAAAAAAAATACATGTTATAATTTTGATAGACTTTTCTTTTTTCTTTCTTTCTTTTTTTTTTTTTTTTTTTGGAG
This sequence comes from Ficus erecta, assembly GCA_008635985.1. Lineage (NCBI taxonomy): Eukaryota > Viridiplantae > Streptophyta > Magnoliopsida > Rosales > Moraceae > Ficus > Ficus erecta. The sequence continues at coordinate 209,014 of BKCH01000568.1, forward strand.
AAAGAGTCTGATAAAAAAAAATTTAGGGTTCATAAAATTGAATTTGGAATAACAAATTATATGGAGATATGCTCTATTTTTATTTGAAAAAAAATTTATCTATAGTAAACAACATGAGGTTTGTCTTTTTATTTCTTAAAAAAAAAAATACTATATATATATATTTATTTATTTATGAAAAATAAAGGAGTATTTTTAATGGGATTTTAATATGGGGTAAAATGGTAATAAAAATAGTATATGATTTGATAGAGGGTACTCATTTTTTGGGTGCAAATAGAATCGCTCTTTAATTACTATGCCTAATCACTTCGGTATCCACAATTAATAAGGAAAAAAGAAAGTTGAGTTGCCCACAATATTTCCCCAAGTTAAAATGTCCGATACAAGTGAAAAAAGAAAAAAATATTTCCAAAGGGGAAAAAGATAGGATAAATTATATTTAATTTACCTCTCTAAACTAATGAATTCACTCATCTTCCAGTTTGCTTCTTGACATTTAACTACATTCCAATTTATCCCTTTGAACTTTCAACGTGCATCTAATTAATAAATTTCTGATATGTCTTACTTTATTCCTTAAACTTTTAAGGACACATCAACTTTACCTAAATACAACTCCATCAACTTTTCAATTAGCTGTCCACCTAATGAGCAAATCATTGAAGGAGAGTTCTGTTATTTTAAAGGGCTAAAGTGGGACCTTTCTAAATTTAGAGGAAAAAAAAGAAAAAGAATGTAATAAGATTTTTTTTTCCTAAAACAAGCAAAACCAATAACATCTTTATGCTATACTCATTATTACATTCAACAATCTACATGATTACAAGCCAACTCACAAGTTTGATTTTGTTCTTTTAAAAAAAAATTTGATTGATTGATTGTTTAATTTATTTATTTCTTCAATTTCTGTTGTTGTATTTCTATTATTGGAAAGCAAGATTGATGACTTGTTTGGTTTCTAGTTTAAGAGGTCCATCTGTGTCTTTTTAAAATTACTTCCCAGTACTTTTTCTGTATTAAGTCAACCACTTTGTGTTCATTTGTTTCATTTTTAATTAATCTTTTACAAATATTAATGGTGCATGTGATGGGTACACGGACTATACTATTATTTATTTATTTATATTTAATGAGGTGAGCTATTGGAGTGCAATTTCCAAAATTAAAATTGAAAGGACCACCTTGCCAAAACAAAACCATGAAAGTATTAGGGGTATAACTATTGGTGCCAAAAGCGATAAATATTTTACTGAGGGGTGTATTTCACCATATTCTCAAAAAGAATAAATAAATAAATGAATGGTTTTTTTTTTTGGATAGAAAATAAATAAATGAATCGTTAAGTTCTACCACATGTGCTTCATTTGTGCATGTGGTCTGCTCTTCCTAGACTACGCAGGACTTTTGTCATCCTAGACCCTAGTCCAAGCAAGAACCCCGTTCTTCCAAGTCCGAGCAGGAGCTCCGCTCTTCCAAATCAGTGGCGGAACCACCTTGGCCTTCCGTTTATTATGACTAAAACTTTTAATCACTGGATTTTTAATCATGGGAAATATTTTAGTCACTCTATGACTAAAAATTCTATGGTTAAAAATTTTAGTCACAACAAAAATTTGTGACTACATGTATATTAGTCACAAGATTGTAACTAAAGGTGACAAATAGTCACATAAAAATGTTGTGACTTAAAGTGATATAAAAAATGTTGTGAATAAAAGATCATATTTTTGTAGTAATACTTTATATTGCAAACTTGAAAAACTAAATAAATCAATAAAAAAATAAATTTATAAACTATAACTAAACTTTAAAAGTCACAGACACTACTATTTTAGCTTAAAATTTTAATTCAGTTCACGTCCCTTCTGAGGAAAAAAAAAAAAAAATCTATATCTGTCAGTATTAATCTAAATCCTGCTATGATATTCCAAGTTTATGCAGGATCTATGCTCTTCCATCCGAGTGGGGGCTCTACTTATATCCATGACATAGTGCCAATATTTTACTGTGTGTTGTGCCAATATTTTACTGTGTGTTACTCATTTGTTTGTGTATATATTATTAAAAAAAAAGTGCCAATATTGATATTAGAGGATAACTCTAATATTATTACTACCTAGTTTTTGAAACGGGCCAATAAAGACCCTTCGATCCCTTCATAGGCCAATTTCATGAACTTCGTAGCACTACACCGAAACTTCGTTGAAATTGTTGCCATATTTTTTATTTTTTATTTTTTTGTGAATTGAAAAAAAAAATTATTAATGTTCATTAACATGCGCATCTGAGTCCAACAAGTTAATAACTGGGTTTTACTTATGTGTTGTTTGAATAAATTATTGTAATGATTATTATTGCAGTCAATTGTAATAGGCTTTTGATTGATCAATTGTTGAAGTAAATTTCATTATTTCACAATAATTTACGTCAAATCCAAATCCTAATTTTTTACTTTTTAACTTTTAGAAACCAATATCAACACTCATTTTTCTACCTTTATGTATTTTATTCAAATATTACTTTTAACAAAAATTATCCAAACACACATTTATTTTAAATACACAATTCAAATTCTATATTTGATGAATGCAAAGATTTAGTTTAAATAAACAATCAAATGTAATCTATAATCCAAACATGCCATTAGTTTTTCTATATAGTTCTCGATCAGGGTTATGTATTTGATAAAAAAAATTCAAAATCAATGTTGGACGAAATTTTCAGAATATTACTTTTTAATTTCAATAATTGGGACGGTGAGCGAATGTCAATGAATTGCCAATCCCAAGGGGTTGTACAAAGCACACACTAGATTATTTTTAGTTGTTACAATCACATAAAGACCAAAATACCTGCAAGAAACCTTACATGTTTAGACATTTTTGCAAAAGTTAGAGAGAATTCAAAAGTCAAATTATACTCGCTAAATTTTTGTTGCATGAGCTTTTCCATACGTTCCACCATGGAAGGTGTGAGAATATTCTTCCAATCTCCCACCTCTCCTTTTCTGAAATAGAGACTATTCGGAACCCCCGAAAGTCCAACGACCATTCTTGTTTACATCCAAGTTTTCAAGCTTTTCAAAACTAGATAAGGTTGATATCTCTTCTACGACCCCTCGCTTGTCCTCTTCTTCAGAAAAAGGAAACCCTAGAAACTCCACCAACCTTTTGATGTTAAAGCAAATGTCCTTCTTCAACTCCTCGTACTTCAAGAACAATATCTTGTCAGGTCTCTCTAAACTTGCTCTCCAACACCCCAAAACACGGTCCTAAAACGGCCCATTATAATGGTGGATTTCACGACAAAATTTGTCGAAAAAGCCTTCGAAATCACAAGGTTTTGTGTCATTATCATCAGGAAATTTGCAAGTATAATACCAGTAGGGATATGAGTTGGTCCATTGGGTTCCTAGAAATGTAAACAATTTTGGAATCAGAAGTTTTAATAGAAAGTGGCAATAATTGGGATGGCATATGAGCACCAAGGAGTCGTGGTTGATCATGAGTATCTAGACATGGGGATTCCATAAAGGGTACAAGATTATTTGGGGTTACTTTTAGGAGAGGGCTATCTGTGAGCACAAAACGAGTGCGAATTACGATTGAAAATGCAAGGGCTCTTCAACCAAGTGGTCCCTGTTTTCGGATAAGAAGCCAAAAAATATGTCATCTTTGTGTGCCAAAAAGTTTTTCCGAGAAGATATTAAATATCTAAACGAATAATGTGGAAACCAAAATCCTTGATAATGATAAAGTTGGATACCATTTACCAAGATTTTATCTTTCGGCTGTAGGTTCTTGAGGATTGCTTCAAACTCATGATCTCCAGCATCTTTCTCTTCATGACATATTGGATCTAACTGTGAGAAGAATGCTTGGCTAATAAATAACTCACTTCTTGGTCTTTGACCCCCTCAGTTACTACAAACGCCCCTGATCAATGCAATGAGATGTGTCTAATAATCTAAATCTGAAAGATACAAATTCATGATGATGATATGGAAAAACCAAATTTGGACAAATTTCTAAATTTGATCTCAGAGTAGTATCAAAGCCAAAAATGGCACTTTCCTATGTCAAGAACACAGAAAATTTGTTAACGAAAATAGGTAACTGTCGAAGAAGCTTAAGAAGGTCATATTTACATTTTCAATATTTTGTTTTTCTGATAAATATTTAACTACAAGGTTATTTTTTTAATTTATTATTATTCTTTGGAAAGAGGACTTGCAAGTTGCCTTTATTACATATTGAGTTTATTACTAAAAACCATAATCAGGGATAAAGCCATCACGAGCGAGGGTTGATGCCCCCAGTAGCTCAATTATATATATATATATATATATATATATATATTTATTTAGTTCCCCTCTCTTTTCTTTTTGTGCGCCCTACAAAAAAATTTCCTTCAAAAAATTTTGTTTTTTAAATTCCATTTACACCTTTAATGTTTACTTTTAATTATACCCATTATTCCAATTTTTTCTTCTTATAACTATTATTTCGAATTAAAAAACTCAAAGAAACAAAAATTGTGATATAATATTACTTGAGTTTATATATTTACAAAGAGATAAATACATAAATATTATCTATCTAGATTAACAGGAAACCAAAATTAAAAAAAAAAAATCTCCTATCACAGCCCATCCCCTCTCACTTGTTAAGCTAGCTCCAATGGAGAAAAAGCATGGTTAACCAAACCCATACCAAACACAACAACCCATTAGCAACAATAAGAAAATAATAATAATAATAATAATAAATAGAAGAATTAAAGAAACAGAAATTTTATAGATATTTACCTAGAGAACCGATGTGACTGCTGAGTGATGATAGGAATATATATTAAGGAAGAAAAAAAAACTAAAATTAAAGAGTACTAGGCTTGAAACTTGAAACAAATAAATAGATGGAAAATTAGAAACCTTGAGTGGGAGTTCTGAGAACAAAGGGACCATGCCCAAATTTATTGTGAACGCTATGAGGTTAGGTGCTTGGGGTCTACCACTTTGCTGTGATGATATTATATAATGTTGTCAATAATATATGGTACTTTAACAATAAATTAATTATATGTTGTGATGCTCGTGGTTTTTTTTTTTTTTAATTCAAGCCAAGAAAACACTGTGCAGATATAGCTGGATAGTGGGTACGATTGAAGTGTAATTATTGTTATGAAACAATATATTATATGTTATTGTATTTCTCTTTTGTTGTTATTTATTGCTATGTTTGATAATAGGGATATGAGAAATAGAACTAACTAAAAGGAGAAGTTAAATATAAAGATAAGGAAAATTATTATTAAAATGGAGGAAATGAACTTCTTTTATTCTATTAATGCATACCTACATATTTTACTTGTAGTTTTATGGAAAGGTGGAGAAATTTAAAAAAAAAAAATGATCGAGTAGAATGGGCATAGTTCATTAAAATCAGACACATTTTAGAGTTGGATTTGTTTATTAGAATATATATCTAATTGTATTTTGTTAGTTGGATTTGTAGACTTGAGTTTGTTTATGTATTTTAATTGGTTTTGTATATGTCGGGCTTGATGTTAGTTGATCATATCTATACTTTTGGTTTTTGTAAAACTTTATTTTACTTTCATAAATATTTCTAGTATTTGCAAATTTGAATTGTATATATATGCATATATGGAATTAACTACCAAATTAAAAAAAAAAAAAAAAAAAAAAAAAAAAAAAAAAGGAAGAAGAAGTGGCATTTAATCATTAAAATTAGGTAAATTCAGTTACTTATAATCACAACAGGTGACACCGATTTTGTTGAACATTTTTAAAAAAAATGTGGATTTTTAATAACGCTCTCTACATCATCGGTATCAAAATTGATGTTAATCAACAATTTTGTTGTAGTCTTGATCATGGTTTCAGTATTTGATCAAAAATTTGAAATCAGAGACTTATATTCAGTGTTGAACCAAATTTTGGAATATTACTTTTTAATTTCAATACATATTTGGGACGATGAATATCGATTAATGTGATGAATTCACAATACCAAGAAGTTGTACAATGCACACACTAAATTATTTTTAGTTGATACAATCACATATCCCTAGTGATTGTTCTTCTATCTCAAGCTTTATTGAATCGTCACCTGCAAGAAACCTCACATTAAGACCATATTTTTACATTAGTGAAACCCAATCCGTGCCTCTAGCACAAGACACCACTATTACCTTTTGTATTTATTCTTTCCACAGAAAAACTAAGGTTGATTGGTTTTATCAATTCCCATTAATACTACTAGAAAGGTCGTCATAGACTCAGAGATCAGACAATTCAAAAGTCAAATTATGCTCGCCAAATTTTTCTTGCATGAGCTTTTCCATACGCTCCACCATGAAAGGTGTGAGAAAACTCTTCCAGTCTCCGACCTCACCTTTTCTAAAAAATAGACTATTTGGAATCCCCGGTGCCCAATGACCATTCTTGTTCACGTCAAAGTTTTTCAACTTTTCGAAGCTGCATAATGTTGATATCTCTTCCACGACCCCTCGCCTCTCTTCCTCTTCCGAAAAAGGAAACCCTAGAAACTTCGCCAACCTTTTAATGTTAAAACCAATGTCCTTCTTCAACTCTTCGTATTTCAAGAACAAGATCTTGTGAGGCCTCTCTAAGCTTGCTTTCCAATACCCTAAAACGTGGTCCCAAAATGGTCCAAAATTGTGGATTCCACGGCAAAATTTATCGAAAATGTCTTCCAAATCAACTGGTTCAGCGTTAGGATCATTAGGAAATTTGCAAATATAGAACCAGAAGGATATGAATTGGTCCATTGGGTTCCTAGATATGTAAACAATTTTGGAATCCGAAGTTTTGATCAAAAGTGACAATAATTGGTATGGCAAATGGGTACTGAAGAGTCGTGGTTGATCAAAAACAATTTTTTCAAAAATTCGAGATGGGGATTCTAGAAAAGGTACTAGACCATGTGGGTTTACTTTAAGGAGAGGGCTATCTGTGGGTGCAAAACGAGTGCGGTTTACAATTGAAAACACAAGAGCTTTCAGCCAAGTTGTTCCTGACTTTGGGCAAGATGCCAAAATAATGTCATCCTCCTGTGCCACAAAGTTTCTCTGAGCAGATATTGTAGATCTAAACAAAAATTCTGGAATCCAAAATCCCTGATGGTAATAATAAGGTTTACCATTTATCAACTCTTTTTCATTTGGCTCAAGGTTGTCAAGGATTGCTTCAAACTCGTCTTCGACCTCTTTCACCTTGGACATGTTCGGTTTTCGCACTATTTTATCTGCAAGAGAGACACAAAATCCTTCATTATCTATCATGCAAGATAAGATTTGTCTCTTTGAACCTCCACTTTAAACTTCTTCTTTTTTTCTCCCCCATTTTCATTGTTTGTTAGTTTTGTGGGGTTCTAAAATTTCACATCAAAGAGAATGTTCAAAAATACTATTTTCCTATGGAACATACATATATTATTTTGTTAACATACATAGGTAACTTATTCTCAACGAAGTTCAAGCATAAGAAGATTATATTTACATTTTCATTTTGGTTTTGGCATATTTAATTAATGGCTTAATTACATGGTTTTCTTTCCCTTTTCATTTTTTATTTTGAAAAGAGGACTAACAAGTTGGTGTGTACGATGAGTTTGTCACCAAAGACCATAAACAGAGATGGTGCCAACACGGCGAGGTTGCTACCCATTATTATTATTATTTGAAAAATGAATTTATTACTTTGTTCCCTTTTTTTTTTCATTTTACGCCCCCTAAAATTTCCTATTTTTCAAACTTTATCCATAATGTTTTAAAACTTTTCATTACCACCTTGAGTTTTTACACCCCTTAATTGTTTCAAAAGAAAAAAAAATTTGTAATTTTTGTTGCTGCTTGTATTAGTTGTTTCAAATTTAAAAACCCAAATAAAGAAAATTGTGATATAATATTACTTCAAGTATATACTTGAAGGAAGAATTAAATCGAAAAAAATATATATATTAACAAAAGAAATCAAAATATAAAGAGAAAAATATTAAAAGAAAAAAAATCTGAGATTCTTTAGTTTTTATTACTGTATTAATTTAGTTTAGTATTTTAAGCTCAGTTAACTAATTCAATGTCAATCATCACATTAGCAACGTTAGTTTTATTGGATTGAGAAAAAAAGAATGAGAGGAATTATAGACATAGATTTATAAATATATTTACCTGTGAGAAGCTGATATAATATTGATCAATAATCAATGGAACTTAGCGAGTGATCTGATGATATAGGAATATATTAGGAGAAAAGAATTGAAGCAAAAGTAAAGAGTACTAGACTTTGAAACTTGAAATATATATATATATATATACACACACACTTCTAAATATATAGATGGAAAATTAGAAACCTTGATTGGAAGTTCTGAGAACAAAGGCATGATTCCCAAATTTATAGTGAAAGTTGTGAGGTTGGTGCTATGTATGCTATCACACGTGAATAACGTGTTAGTCTCCCATATTGCTGTGATAATGTTCAATAATGTTGTGAATAATATATGAAAAGATACATTAATGATAAATTAATATGTTGTGATGCTCGTGGATTAAAAAAATAATAATTTCGGCCAATAATGATTGCTGTGAAAATATATTCTATGTTTAGTGGGTACTATCGGCCAATAATGATTGCTGTGAAAATATATTCTATGTTTAGTGGGTACTATTGAAGTGTAATGATTGATGAAAATATATTCTATGTTATAGTGGGTACTATTGAAGTGTAATGATTGTTATGAAAATATATTTTATGTTATAGTATCTTTCTTTTGCAGCTAATTAATGCTATGCTTTTCTAGCCAAAAACAAAAACAAAAAACAAAAACAAAAACAAAAACAAAATAAAATAATGCCATCTTTGATGACGGGATGAGAAATATAAAGAAAAAAGAAATGAAATATAAGATGAGGAAAACAAAAATTAAAATGGAAGAAATGAGTTTATATATATATATATATATATAATGGTGTTTAATAGAAAAGAAAGAAAATGCGAGTCTAATCTAACTTATTTTTTCCTCAATTTTATTCTTGCATAAATAAGAAGATAGGATATAATTGAGGTCAGAAAATTAAAATGATTATTTGACATACTATGTATTTGTTTTGTCAAAATTTTCCTTTCTCTTCTCTTTTCAAAGTTGGAAGGAATAAAAAAATAAATGAGTGGAAACTTCAACAAAAATATATGGAAAATTAGAAAACCATGGGTGGAAGTTTTGATGCCCAAATTTATTGTGAAAATTGTGAGGTTAGGTGCTATGTTATCCCACATGAATGAGGTTGTGGTCTTATCCAACATTAAAATTTTTCACAAGAAACATTTGTTATGTTCTTTTTCTATTTTGCACGAATTTCTTCGCTTCTTAAACGGTTATAGAGAGACAAAATTGATGATTTATGTTTTAGTTAATCAATGATTAATCAAATTAATAATATTATAGCCAATTATTAATTGACCATTTAAGAAAATATTTAACTACAAGTTTATTTTTTTACTTATTATTATTCTTTGGAAAGAGGACTTGCAAGTTGCCTTTATTACATATTGAATTTATTACTAAAGACCATAATCAGGGATGAAGTCATCACGAACTAGAGTTGATGCCCCTTAGTAGCTCGATTATATATATATATATATATATATATATATATATATATATTTATTTATTTATTTATTTATTTATTTATTATTTAGTTCCCCTCTCTTTTCTTTTTGTGCGCCCTAAAAAAAAAATTTCTTCAAGACATTTTCTTTAAAATTCCATTTGCACCTTTAATGTTTACTTTTAATTATACCCATTATTCCAATTTTTTCTTCTAACTATTATTTCTAATTAAAAAACTCAAAGAAACAAAAATTGTGATATAATATTACATGAGTTTATATATTTACAAAGAGATAAACATATATATTATCTATCTAGATTAACAGGAAACCAAAATAAAGAAAAACAAAAATCTCCTATCAAAACCCACCCCTTCTCACTCATTGAGCTAGCTCCAACGGAGAAAAACCATGGTTAACCAAACCCATACCAAACACCACAACCCATTAGCAACAATAAGAAAAAATAAATAATAACAATAAATAGAGGATTAAAGAAACAGAAATTTTATAGATATTTACCTAGAGAACAGATGTGACTGCCGAGTGATGATAGGGATATATATTAAGGAATAAAATAAAAAAACCAAAATTAAAGAGTACTAGGGTTGAAACTTGAAACAAATTAATAGATAGAAAATTAGAAACCTTGAGTGGGAGTTCTGAGAACAAAGGGACCATGCCCAAATTTATTGTGAAAGCTGTGAGGTTAGGTGCTTGGGGTCTACCACTTTCCTGTGATGATATTATATAATGTTGTCAATAATATATGAAAAGGTACTTTAACAATAATTAATTATATGTTGTGATGCTCGTGGATTTTTTTTTAAATTCCGGCCAAGAAAGTACTGTGCAGATGCAGCTGAATAGTGGGTACGATTGAAGTGTAATGATTGTTATGAAACAATATATTCTATGTTATTGTATCCTTCTTTTGTTGTTATTTATTGTTATGTTTGATGAGAGGGATATGAGAAATAGAACTAACTAAAAGGAGAAGTTAAATATAAAGAGAAGGAAAATTATTATTAAAATGGAGAAAATGAACTTCTTTATTCTATTAATGCATACCTACATATTTTACTTGTAGTTTTATGGAAAGGAGGAGAAATTTTTTTTTAAAAAATGATCGAGTAGAATGGGTAGAGTTCATTAAAAATCAGACACATTTTAGAGTTGGATTTGTTTATTAGAATATATGTCTAATTGTATTTTGTTAGTTGGATTTGTAGACTTGAGTTTGTTTATGTATTTTAATTGGTTTTGTGTATGTCAGGTTTGATGTTAGTTGATCATATCTATACTTTTGGTTTTTGTAAAACTTTATTTTACTTTCATAAATATTTCTAGTATTTGCGAATGTGAATTTTATATATATGCATATATGGAATTAACTACCATATTTGTTTGAGGAAAAAAAAAAGTGGTATTTAATCATTTAAATTAGGTAAATTCAGTTACTTATAACTACAACAGGTGACACCGATTTTGTTGAATTTTTAATAAAAAATGCGGATTTTTAATAATGCTTTCTACATCGTCGGTATCAAAATCGATATTAATCAACAGTTTTGTTGTAGTCTTGATCATGGTTTCAGTATATGATCAAAAATTTGAAATCAGAGTGTTGAACGAAATATTGGAATATTACTTTTTAATTTCAATACATATTTGGGACGATGAATATCGATTAATTTGATGAATTCACAATACCAAGAAGGTGTACAATGCACACACTAAATTATTTTTAGTTGATACAATCACATATCCCTAGTGATTGTTCTTCGATCTCAAGCTTTATTGAATCGTCACCTGCAAGAAACCTCACATTAAGACCATATTTTTACCTTAGTGAAACCCAATCCGTGCCTCTAGGACAAGACACCACTATTACCTTTTGTTTTTATTCTTTCCACAGAAAAACTAAGGTTGATTGGTTTTATCAATTCCCATTAATACTACTAGAAATGTCGTCATAGACTCAGAGATCAGACAATTCAAAAGTCAAATTATGCTCGCCAAATTTTTCTTGCATGAGCTTTTCCATACGCTCCACCATGGAAGGTGTGAGAAAATTCTTCCAGTCTCCGACCTGACCTTTTCTAAAAAATACACTATTTGGAGCCTCCGATTCCCAATGGCCATTCTTGTTCACATCAAAGTTTTTCATCTTTTCAAAGCTGCATAATGTTGATATCTCTTCCACGACCCCTCGCCTCTCTTCCTCTTCCGAAAAAGGAAACCCTAGAAACTTCGCCAACCGTTTAATGTTAAAACCAATGTCCTTCTTCAACTCCTCGTATTTCAAGAACAAGATCTTGTGAGGCCTCTCTAAGCTTGCTTTCCAATACCCTAAAACGTGGTCCCAAAATGGTCCAGCACCGTGGATTCCACGGCAAAATTTGTCGAAAATGTCTTCCAAATCAACTGGTTCAGCGTTAGGGTCATTAGAAAATTTGCAAATATGGAACCAGAAGGATATGAATTGGTCCATTGGGTTCCTAGATATGTAAACAATCTTGGAATCCGAAGTTTTGATCGAAAGTGACAATAATTGGTATGGAATATGGGTACTGAGGAGTCGTTGTTGATCAAAAACAAATTTTTCAATAGCTCGAGATGGGGATTCTAGAAAAGGCACTAGACCATGTGGGTTTACTTTAAGGAGAGGGCTATCTGTGGGTGCAAAACGAGTTCTGTTTACAATTGAAAACACAAGAGCTTTTAGCCAAGTTGTTCCTGACTTTGGGCAAGATGCCAAAATAATGTCATCCTCCTGTGCCACAAAGTTTCTTTGAGCAGATATTGTAGATCTAAACAAAAAGTCTGGAATCCAAAATCCCTGATGGCAATAATAAGGTTTACCATTTATCAGCTCTTTTTCATTTGGCTCAAGGTTCTCAAGGATTGCTTCAAACTCGTCTTCGACCTCTTTCACCTTGGACATGTTCGGTTTTCGCACTATTTTATCTGAAAGAGAGACACATAATCCTTCATTATCTATCATGCAAGATAAGATTTGTCTCTTTGAACCTCCATTTTAAACTTCTTCTTTTTTTTTCCCCCATTTTCATTGTTTGTTAGTTATGTGGGGTTCTAAAATTTCACATCAAAGAGAATGTTCAAAAATACTATTTTCCTATGGAAAATACATATATTATTTTGTTAACATACATAGGTAACTTATTCTCAACGAAGTTCAAGCATAAGAAGATTATATTTACATTTTCATTTTGGTTTTGACATATTTAATTAATGGCTTAATTACATGGTTTTCTTTCCCTTTTCATTTTTTTATTTTTGAAAAGATGGACTAACAAGTTGGTGTGTACGTTGAGTTTGTCACCAAAGACCATAAACAGAGATGGAGCCAGCACGGCGAGGCGTCTACCCATTATTATTATTATTTGAAAAATGAATTTATTACTTTGTTCCTTTTTTTTTCATTGGACGCCCCCAAAAATTTCCTATTTTTCAAACTTTATCCATAATGTTTTAAAACTTTTCATTACCCTCCTTGAGTTTTTGCACCCAATAATTGTTTCAAAAGAAAAAAAAAATATTTGTAATTTTTGTTGCTGCTTGTATTAGTTGTTTCAAATTTAAAAACCCATATATAGAAAATTGTGATATAATATTACTTCAAGTTATGTACTTTAAGGAAGAATTAAAACAAAAATTATATATAGATTAACAAAAGAAATAAAAAAATATTAAAAGAAAAACATCTGAGATTTTTTAGTTTTTATTACTGTATTAATTTAGTTTAGTAATTTAAGCACCGTTAACTAATTCAATGTCAATCATCACATTAGCAACGTTAGTTTTATTGGATTGAGCAAAAAGAATGAGAGGAATTATAGACATAGATTTACAGATATATTTACCTGTGAGATGCTGATATAATATTGATCAATAATCGATGGAACTTGACGAGAGATCTGATGATATAGGGATATATTAGGAGAAAAGAATTGAAGCAAAAGCAAAGAGTACTAGAATTTGAAACTTGAAATATATATATATATATATATATAAACACACTTCTATATATATAGATGGAAAATTAGAAACCTTGAATGGAAGTTCTGAGAACAAAGGCACGATGCCCAAATTTATAGTGAAAGTTGCGAGGTTGGTGCTACGTATGCTATCACACGTAAATAACGTGTTAGTCTCCCATATTGCTGTGATAATGTTCAATAATGTTGGGAATAATATATGAAAAGATACATTAATTATAAATTAATATGTTGTGACGCTCGTGGATTAAAAAAATAATAATTCCGGCCAATAATGATTGTTGTGAAAATATATTCTATGTTATAGAGGGTAACTATTGAAGTGTAATGATTGTTATGAAAATATATTCTATGTTATAGTATCTTTCTTTTGCAGCTAATTAATGCTATGCGTTTCTAGCCAAAAACAAAACAAAATAAAATAATGCCATCTTTGATGAGGGGATGAGAAATATAAAGAAAAGAGACGTGAAATATAAGATGAGGAAAACAAAAATTAAAATGGATGAAATGAGTTAATATATATATATATATAATGGTGTTTAATAGAAAAGAAAGAAAATGCAGCTTCGTTAAGATGAAAAACTTTGACGCGAGCAAGAATGGTCATTGGGCATTGGGGATTTCAAATAGTCTATTTTTTAGGAAAGGTGAGGTCGGAGACTGGAAGAATTTTCTCACACCTTCCATGGTGGAGCGTAAGGAAAAGCTCATAGAAGAAAAATTTGGCGAGCATAATTTGACTTTTGAATTGTCTAATCTTTGAGTTTGTGACGACCTTTTTATTAGTATTAATGGGAATTGATAGAACCAACCTTAGCTTTTCTTTGTGGAAAGAATAAAAACAAAACGTAATAGTGGTGTCTTGTCCTAGAGGCACGGATTGGGTTTCTCTAATCTTAAAATATGGTCTTAATGTGAGGTTTCTTGCTGGTGACGATTCAATAAAGCTTGAGATAGAAGAACAATCACTAGGGATATGTGATTGTATCAACTAAAAATAATTTAGTGTGTGCATTGTACAACTTCTTGGTATTGAGAATTCATCACATTAATCGATATTTATCGTCCCAAATATGCATTGAAATTATAAAGTAATATTCCAAAATTTCGTTCAACACTAAATACAAGTCTCTGATTTTAAATTTTTGATCAAATACTGAAACCATGATCAAGACTGCAAAAAAATGTTGGTTAACATCGATTTTGATACCGACGATGTAGAGAGCGTTATTAAAAATCCACATTTTTATTACAAATGTTTAACAAAATCGGTGTCATCTGTTGTTGTTATAAGTAACTGAATTTACCTAATTTTAATGATTAAATACCACTTTTTTTCCAAACAAATGTGGTAGTTAATTCCATATATGCATATATATACAATTCACATTTGCAAATACTAGAAATATTTATGAAAGTAAAATAAAGTTTTACAAAAACCAAAAGTATAGATATGATCAACTAACATCAAACCCGACATATACAAAACCAATTAAAATACACAGACAAACTCAAGTCAACAAATCCAACTAACAGAATACAATTAGACATATATTCTAATAAACAAATCCAACTCTAAAATGTGCCTGATTTTAATGAACTCTACCCATTCTACTCGATCATTTTTTTTTTTTAATTTCTCCTCCTTTCCATAAAACTACAAGTAAAATATATAGGTATGCATTAATAGAATAAAAGAAGTTCATTTCCTCCATTTTAATAATAATTTTCCTTATCTTTATATTTAACTTCTCCTTTTAGTTAGTTCTATTTCTCATATCCCTCTCATCAAACATAGCAATAAATAACAACAAAAGACAAATACAATAATATATAATATATTGTTTCATAACAATAATTACACTTCAATCGTACCCACTATCCAGCTATATCTGCACAGTGTTTTCTTGGCTTTAATTTAAAAAAAAAAAAAAAAAAAAAAAAAAAAAAAAAAAAACCACGAGCATCACAACATATAATTAATTTATTGTTAAAGTACCTTTTCATATATTATTGACAACATTATATAATATCATCACAGCAAAGTGGTAGACCCCAAGCACCTAACCTCATAGCTTTCACAATATAGTCTGGGCATGGTCCCTTTATTCTCAGAACTCCCACTCAAGGTTTCTAATTTTCTATCTATTAATTTGTTTCAAGTTTCAAGCCTAGTACTCTTTAGTTTTGCTTTTTTTTTTTTTTTTTGCTTCTTTAATGTATATCCCTATTATCACTCGACAGTTACATCTGTTCTTTTGGTAAATATCTATATAATTTCTGTTTCTTTAAATCCTCTATTTATTATTATTATTTATTTTTTCTTATTGTTGCTAATGGGTTGTGGTGTTTGGTATGGGTTTGGTTAACCATGCTTTTTTTTCGTTGGAGCTAGCTTAATGAGTGAGAGGGGGTGGGGGTTGATAGGAGATTCGTTTTTCTTTATTTTGGTTTCATGTTAATCTAGATAGATAATATATATGTTTATCTCTTTGTAAATATATAAACTCAAGTAATATTATATCACAATTTTTGTTTCTTTGAGTTTTTTAATTAGAAATAATAGTTAGATGAAAAAATTGGAATAATGGGTATAATTAAAAGTAAACATAAAAGGTGTAAATGGAATTTTTAAAAAAAATTTGAAGGAAATTTTTTTTTTTGGCGCACAAAAAGAAAAGAGAGGGGAACTAAATAATATATATATATATATATATATATATATATATATTATTGAGCTACTAAGGGGCATCAACCCTCGTTCGTGATAGCTTCATCCCCTGATTGTGGTCTTAAGTAATAAACTCAACATGTAATAAAGGCAACTTGCAAGTCCTCTTTCTAAAGAATAATAATAAGGTAAAAAAAAAAAAAACCTTGTAGTTAAATATTTTCTTAAATCGTCAATTAATTATCGACTATAATATTATTAATTTGATAAATAATTGATTAACTAAAACATAAATCATCAATTTTGTCGCTCTATAACCATTTAAGAAGCGAAGAAATTCTTGCAAAATAGAAAAAGAACATAACAAATGTTTCTTGTGAGAAATTTTAATATTGGATAAGACCACAACCTCATTCATGCGGGATAACTTAGCACCTAACCTCACAACTTTCACAATAAATTTGGACATTGTGTCTCTGTTCTCAAAACTTCCACTCATGGTTTTCTAATTTTCCATATAGTTTTGTTGAAGTTTCCACTCATTTATTTTTTTATTCCTTCCAACTTTGAATAGAGAAGAAAAAGGAGAATTTTGACAAAACAAATACATAGTATGTCAAATTATCATTTTAATTTTCTAACCTAAATTATATCCCATCTTCTTATTTATACAAGAATAAAATTGATGAAAAAATAAGTTAGATTAGACTCGCATTTTCTTTCTTCTCTATTAAACACCATTATATATATATATATATATATATATATTAACTCATTTCTTCCATTTTAATTTTTGTTTTCCTCGTCTTATATTTCACGTCTCTTTTCTTTATGTTTCTCATCCCCTCATCAAAGATGGCATTATTTTATTTTGTTTTGTTTTGTTTTTTTTTTTTTTTTTGTGGCTAGAAAAG
Organism: Ficus erecta; assembly: GCA_008635985.1. Lineage (NCBI taxonomy): Eukaryota > Viridiplantae > Streptophyta > Magnoliopsida > Rosales > Moraceae > Ficus > Ficus erecta. The sequence continues at coordinate 226,282 of BKCH01000568.1, forward strand.
CATAGCATTAATTAGCTGCAAAAGAAAGATACTATAACATAGAATATATTTTCATAACAATCATTACACTTCAATAGTTACCCACTATAACGTAGAATATATTTTTCACAACAATCATTATTGGTCGGAATTATTATTTTTTTCATCCACGAGCGTCGCAACATATTAATTTATCATTAAAGTACCTTTTCATATATTATTCCCAACATTATTGAACATTATCACAGCAATATGGGAGACTAACACGTTATTCACATCTGATAGCATACGTAGCACCAACCTCACAACTTTCACTATAAATTTGGGCATCGTGCCTTTGTTTTCAGAATGTCTAATCAAGGTTTCTAATTTTCCATCTATAATATAGAAGTGACTGTATATATAATATATATATATATAGATATATATATTTCAAGTTTCAAAGTCTAGTACTCTAATTCTTGGTACTGTGAATTCATCACATTAATCGATATTCATTGTCCCAAATATGTATTGAAATTATAAACTAATATTCCAAAATTTCGTTCAACACTGAATACAAGTCTCTGATTTCAAATTTTAGATCAAATACTGAAACCATGATCAAGACTACAACAAAACTGTTGGTTAACATCGATTTTGATACCGACGATGTAGAGAGCGTTATTAAAAATCCACATTTTTATTAAAAATGTTCAACAAAATCGGTGTCATCTGTTGTTGTTATAAGTAACTGAATTTACCTAATTTTAATGATTAAATACCACTTTTTTTCCAAACAAATGTGGTAGTTAATTCCATATATGCATATATATACAATTCACATTTGCAAATACTAGAAATACTTATGAAAGTAAAATAAAGTTTTACAAAAACCAAAAGTGTAGATATGTTCAACTAACATCAAACCCGACATATACAAAACCAATTAAAATACATAAACAAACTCAAGTCTACAAATCCAACTAACAAAATACAATTAGACATATATTCTAATAAACAAATCCAACTCTAAAATGTGCCTGATTTTAATGAACTCTACCCATTCTACTCGATCATATTTTTTTTTTAATTTCTCCTCCTTTCCATAAAACTACAAGTAAAATATGTAGGTATGCATTAATAGAATAAAAGAAGTTCATTTCCTCCATTTTAATAATAATTTTCCTTATCTTAGGATGGGCTTCAAGAGAATGATTCGGAGTTCTTGCAGAGTGGAACCATGCAGTATCAGACACGAGATAGATCTTCCAAAGAACAATGCTCTTTTCGAATAAGTCAATTCATTTGGGACCCTGCAGATCCACTCTTTTTCCTATTCAAAGATCAGCCCTTTGTCTTTGTGTTTTCACATCGAGAATTCATCAATAAGAAAACCCTTAGGCTTGTTATCCAGGAACTTGTTCAGAAATACTGTAATGAACGGAACATAGGAGTTTGTCGCTAGGTATTTGACCAAATAGGATCGTCCAGTTCCTATAGAACCTATCACTAAAATACCCCTAGAGAGGGTTTAACTTCTCCTTTTAGTTAGTTCTATTTCTCATATCCCTCTCATCAAACATAGCAATAAATAACAACAAAAGACAAATACAATAACATATAATATATTGTTTCATAACAATAATTACACTTCAATCGTACCCACTATCCAACTATATCTGCACAGTGTTTTCTTGGCTTGAATTAAACAAAAAAAAACAAAAAACAAAAAAAAACCACGAGCATCACAACATATAATTAATTTATTGTTAAAGTACCTTTCCATATATTATTGACAACATTATATAATATCATCACAGCAAAGTGGTAGACCCCAAGCAACTAACCTCATAGCTTTCACAATAAATTTGGGCGTGGTCCCTTTGTTCTCAGAACTCCCACTCAAGGTTTCTAATTTTCTATCTATCATTTTGTTTCAAGCCTAGTACTTTTTAATTTGGTTTTTTTTTTTTTCTTCTTTAATGTATATCCCTATCATCACTCGGCAGTCACATCTGTTCTCTAGGTAAATATCTATAAAATTTTTATTTCTTTAATTCCTCTATTTGTTATTATTATTTATTTTTTCTTATTGTTGCTAAGGGGTTTTGGTGTTTGGTATGGGTTTGGTTAACCATGCTTTTTCTCCGTTGGAGCTAGCTCAATGAGTGAGAGGGGGTGGGTTTTGATAGGAGATTCATTTTTCTTTATTTTGGTTTCCTGTTAATCTAGATAGATAATATATATGTTTATCTCTTTGTAAATATATAAACTCAAGTAATATTATATCACAATTTTTTTTTTCTTTGAGATTTTTAATTAGATAGATAATATATATGTTTATCTCTCTGTAAATATATAAACTCAAGTAATATTATATCACAATTTTTGTTTCTTTGAGTTTTTTAATTAGAAATAATAGTTAGAAGAAAAAATTGGAATAATGGGTATAATTAAAAGTAAACATTAAAGGTGTAAATGGAATTTTTTTTTTAAAAAAAATATTTGGGGCGCACAAAAAGAAGAGGGAGGGGAACTAAATAATATATATATATATATATATATATATATATATATAATCGAGCTACTAAGGGGCATCAACTCATGTTCGTGATGGGTTCATCCCTGATTGTGGTCTTTAGTAATAAACTCAACATGTAATAAAGGCAACTTGCAAGTCCTCTTTCCAAAGAATAATAATAAGTAAAAAAAAAAAAAAAAAAACCTTGTAGTTAAATATTTTCTTCAATGAATTATTGACTATAATATTATTAATTTGATAAATCATTGATTAACTAAAACGAAAATCATCAATTTTGTCGCTCTATAACCATTTAAGAAGCGAAGAAATTCGTGCAAAATAGAAAAAGAACATAACAAATGTTTCTTGTGAAAAATTTTAATGTTGGATAAGACCACAACCTAATTCATGTGGGATAACATAGCACCTAACCTCACAACTTTTACAATAAATCTGGGCATTGTGTCTCTCTTCTCAAAACTTCCACTCATGGTTTTCTAATTTTCCATATATTTTTGTTGAAGTTTCCACTCATTTTCTTTTTATTATTCCTTTTAACTTTGAATAAAGAAGAGAAAGGAAAATTTTGACAAAACAAATATATAGTATGTCAAATAATCATTTTAATTTCTTTGACCTCTTTCACCTTGGACATGTTCGGTTTTCGCACTATTTTTTCTGAAAGATAGACACAAAATCCTTCATTATCTATCATGCAAGATAAGATTTGTCTCTTTGAACCTCCATTTTAAACTTCTTCTTTTTTTCTCCTCCATTTTCATTGTTTGTTAGTTTTGTGGGGTTCTAAGAGTTCACATCAAAGAGAATGTTCAAAAATACTATTTTCCTATGGAACATACATATATTATTTTGTTAACATACATATCAACGAAGTTCAAGCATAAGAAGATTATATTTACATTTTCATTTTGGTTTTGGCATATTTAATTAATGGCTTAATTACATGGTATTCTTTCCCTTTTCATATTTTTATTTTTGAAAAGAGGACTAACAAGTTGGTGTGTATGTTGAGTTTGTCACGAAAGACCATAAATAGAGATGGAGCCAACACGGCGAGTTGTCTACCCATTATTATTATTATTTGAAAAATGAATTTATTACTTTGTTCCTTTTTTTTTTCATTTTACGCCCTCTAAAATTTCCTATTTTTCTAACTTTTTCCATAATGTTTTAAAACTTTTCATTACCACCTTGAGTTTTTATACCCATTAATTGTTTCAAAAGAAAAAAAAATTTGTAATTTTTGTTGCTGCTTGTATTAATTATTTCAAATTTAAAAAACCAAATAAAGAAAATTGTAATATAATATTACTTCAAGTTATATGTTTGAAGGAAGAATTAAAACAATATATATATATATATATATATCAACAAAAGAAATCAAAATATAAAGAGAAAAATATTAAAAGAAAAAAAAAAGATATGTGATTTTTTAGTTTTTATTACTGTATTAATTTAGTTTAGTATTTTAACCACGGTTAACTAATTCAATGTTAATCATCACATTAGCAACGTTTGTTTTATTGGATTGAGAAAAAGAAAAAGAAAAAAAAAAAAAAGAGAGGAATTATGGACATAGATTTATAGATATATTTACCTGTGAGATGCTGATATAATATTGATCAAGAATCAATGGGAATTGGCGAGTGATCTGATGATATAGGGATATATTAGGAGAAAATAATCAAAACAAAAGGAAAGAGTACTAGACTTTGAAACTTGGAAAAAAAAAAAAAGTAGAAACCTTAATTGGAAGTTCTGAGAAAGGAGCACGATGCCCAAATTTATTGCGAAAGTTATGAGGTTAGGTGCTATGTATGCTATCACACGTGATTAATGTATTGGTCTCCCATATTGCTGTGATAATGTTCTATAATGTTGTGAATTATATACGAAAAGATACATTAATGATAAATTAATATGTTAGTGATGCTCGTGGATTAAAACAATAATAATTCCGGCTAATAATGCTTGTTATGAAAATATATTCTATGTTATAGTGGGTATTATTGAAGTATAATGATTGTTATGAAAATATATTCTATGTAATAGTATCTTTCTTTTTCAGTTAATTAATGTTATACTTTTCTAGCAAAACAAAACCAAAAAAAAAAAAACAAACAAACAAACAAACAAAAACAAAACATAACAAAATAATGCTAGATGAGGGGATGAGAAATATAAAGAAAAGAGAAGTAAAATATAAGATGAGGAAAACAAAAATTAGTGAAAAATAAAATGAAGAAAACAAAAATTAAAATGGAAGAAATGAGTTTACATATATATATATATAATGTTATTTGATAGAAAAGAAAGAAAATGCTAATGTAACTTTATTTTTGTTCAATTTTATTCTTGTATAAATAAGAAGATGGGATATAATTGAGGTTAAAAAATTAGAATGACTATTTGACATATTATGTATTTGTTTTGTCAAAAATTTCCTTTCTCTTCTCTTTTCAAAGTTGGAAGGAATAAAAAAATAGATGAGTGGAAACTTCAACAAAAATATATGGAAAATTAGAAAACCATTAGTAGAAGTTTTCAGAACAGAGACACAATGCCCAAATTTATTGTGAAAGTTGTGAGGTTAGGTGATATGTTATCCCACATGAATTAGGGTGTGGTCTCCCTCCGACGTGAATAGGTCTAGTAGTTATAACATTTTATTTAGAATTTTATGATTATTAATTAATTTACATATAATTTTTTATTTAGAATATTGTGGTTCCAAATGTAATCAACGGATTGTTATAATAACATATAAAAAAAAATTACAAGTGTCGTTTCATAAAAGTATCGGACATAAGAATACATGTTATCATATAAGCTCTATTTGATAAAAACATTTGGACATAAACATTTGGCAGAAAAACATTCAGATGGCAAAAAAATTGTTGCCCCCTTGACATTTAGAATTTCGTTTAAAAGTTGCAAATAACAACGCTTCCTTTTGGCGTAACCATTAAGGAACATTTGGGGAATTCAATTTAAATGATCATTCAAAATATGTGTTTGTTATAAACAATTGAAATGGAACATCCAAATATCATTGGTTTTTCTTTTTAAATGGCAAAAGGTCACTCCTCTCAAAGTTTTCTTTCATTTTGACATATAATCTATAATGATTTTTTTTTTTAATTCTGAAATTCATTTTAGACATCATTTTTGTATCTCTCTATGTCTTTTCAGATAGTCACTTCCAAACGCATATTTAAATGTTTCTGTTTTGTTTGGAATGTTAATAACAAACACCAATTTGAATAACAGTTCAAATGTTTCTGTTCAAAATTTTTCATTCAAATGTTTATATCTCAAAAATATCATTTCAAATACTATTTTCCAAAAACACCCATTTGAAATATTGGGAAATAGAAACATTTAAAATAGCCCCTCCTCCCTTCGTCGTCACCTCCACCGCTCCACCGCATCTCCCGTGACCTCCCTTCCTACCTCTCCATCCCTCTTGTCAAAATTCCAAACAAACAAAGAACATGTAATGGTTACACATGATGGCATGGTACCCGTGCTTCGTACTTTCCAAACCCTATAAGATTGTTAATTGAGACTAAACCCTTGTCTAGCCTTGTCCTACTACACTCACCCTGCTGAGGTTAGCTCGGCAGATGAGAGGGAAAGACTTTGGATAGGAAGTCTCAGATTTCAAACCCGAGAGTGTTTCCGTTTCTCTTTAACAAGTGAGAGCAATATGCCACACGGTGAAAAAGCCTTGTACTAAACTCATTATTATTGCATGTGATCCTTGAGCCAAGACCTCCAATATCACTCTCAACTTTACCATTCTTTTTATCTTGTGTTTCACACGCATGCAAAGAAACTGAGAGACGGTATACACATAAATGACTACAATTATTGTTCTATATTTACGTTCTTTACTCCGAACTTGTAATAGCGTTTAATTTTGTCAAAAAAATTGTACATGTACAAGATGACACCGATACCATCTTTTTCTCCATGTAGCAATGAAAGTTTCGACGAGAAAAAAGAACGAGAGATCATCTGCGCATTTTTATGCATAAAACTGCCCAGTAGAATGTACCTGACTACTGATATAGAAGAGGACTTCCTTCTTTAGCAAGCACAAAGAGACCTCCATCTCCTCTCGAGATTCGAAAATCGTCATCAAGATATGTTATGAGCAGCCAGGACTGGGTCCTGTCCCCTGGAATTGGAAGCTTTAGAGGTGGTTGACCGGAAATAGCCTGTGAAATATTCGCCACAGCCTCCTGAATAGGATTGAGAGTTTGCTGCAACGGAGACAGGCTGATTTTCTGCCCGAAAATATCCACTTCTCCGGGGAGATCAACCCTCGACTTAATCTCTGGAGGTTGAAAAGTACCTTCCTTGAATTGAACCTGAACAAATTTACAAAATTGTCAGCAGCTCTTCATAATCAAGACAGATTTCTTGGTCCACAAATTCGGTTCTCATTAATTTAATACGTCTTTGTTTGTTTACTTATACACCATATCAAATTATATCCTGCTCGTGGTAGAATGTCATTCAGTTCGATATCAAACCAAGTGAGCAAGGGATACCTGTATTCTAAAGGGAGTACGAACTTCAAAAGTAGCGGTTGCACTGAAAGAGAAAGTTGAAAAGGGGCTTGACAGAGATGTCGAGTTCACAATAGTGAGATTGCTGGTGTCAATTGATTGGCTTATCTTATCCACTTTCAACAATGGCGTTGAACCTGCCGCCAAAAGTGGCAATAGCTCAGAAAACCCGGTGTACCTGATCAATCAGAAATCCAAAAGAGTCTTCAGCAAAATAAATGAGTTCAATTAAAAAAATTTAAAATAAAAAAAAGGGGGGGGAAAATCAGGAGGAACAAGTACAGTAGATAAATATCACAAGACATATATATATATATATAGTAACATGAAGTTGAGCCACTGGGTACATCTTTTTAAAAGACCAGTTAACCAGTTATCTCTTAGTTCCTAGTTTTCCACTTCCAACATTTTCACACTTTGCACTTTTAAAGAGCATATTATGTCAGAATGCACCAAGAGAATTATTGGTCTATAAATACATCCTTTCGTCTATATGACTGCCAAAAGCATGGCTTCCTTCTTCACAATAGTGTCCTAATGTGCAAAAGTACAAAATTAATCCCCGCTAGATCACATGGCCCTCACGTGCATTTTTCTTTTTCTGTTTAGATTTTTAACAGTCAGATAGACAAACGGACTTATTAAAACTACATGATAGATTAGGGACTCGTTCTGGGATGTTTTAAACATTAGGGACCAAAATGAGATTTGGCCATTGGGAAAAAACTGAAATAAATTTATAAAAATATACAGAAGTATTCCCACAGCAGAAGCAGATACACTCAATCATAAATGAAAATCTAGAATATGATTGAGTTTGCCAAAATTAGACGAAAGAACATGAGAGATGGAATATAAAAGAGAGGACGAGAAATGAAACTCAAATGGTGCAGAAATCGCACATCTAAGACACGGGATAGTCAGTGGCATGCATCAAAAGGCTATTTAGCAACAACGCAAAACATAATCATAGAAACCCAAAACATACTTTAAAGCAAAAAACAAACTCCACAACTCCAAAACCCATCATTTGCCTTTTCTTGAATCAAGTTTTTAAAAGTTAACTCTAAACAAAGACCAAACTAATCTTTCATATGATCAGGTTGGGCAAGCCCAAATATTTTAAAACACAATCAAGCATTTCCACAACCCTCTTCAGTTTTGCTCCCTATCCTTATTCCTTTCCACTACGTCAATTTAGGATAACCAACTCATTTCTAAATTCTAAGTTTCCGAATAACCATTTCAACCCTCAAATAACTTTTCATAAACTATGAAGCTGTTCATCACTAAAATAACCTCTTATTGCCCCGATGTATTTATAGCTCATCCCTCAAAATTCCTATCAGAAAAAACAAGGCATTCCAAGGTTGAAAAACTTAATAAGCATACCTGAATGTTATATGATCCCGATTTCATTTAGAGCTTGCTTGGTAGGAGGGACAGGGGTAGGAGAATTAAAGGAAGGATTTTAGGACATACGGTTGTTCGGCGGTGTGAGGAAAAAGAGGACGGAACGAATTGGTTGAGGAATTTCAAATCCTTCAAAGAACCCAAATTTAAATCTATACCAATATCGAAGGACTAGATAACAGAATCCACACCGAACAATTAAACATAACCTAAGTTATAAACATACATTTCTTTCCTTCCCATCCAATTTTCTTTCCCTCCAACCAAACACAACCTTAATGAACATGACAACATTCAAACACATATAAAGTTCTCCTCTTCCCACTCTCAACAAAATGCACCAATTCTCTAAACACACAGAAACAATGTCATATCTCAACAACAAAACTCAATCAATGCAAACAATCAAAACACCAAATCAAAAACACAAAATTAAACTTACAACAAAACCCAGTTGCCATCAAGAAGCTCCGGCGACTCGGTCGGCGCCGGAGTCGGGTTCAGAGCCTCCAGCTGGTTGACAAGCTCCAGAATCTCGGCTCTCTCCTCTAATCTGGCACGAAACCCCAGCTCAGTCCCATACACACTGTCCACCAAACACCTCTTCAGCTCCAGAAGCTTCTCCTTCGCCGCGTCCTTCGTCTCCTCATCATCATCAGGGGCTTTATCCGCACCGCCAATGCCGACTCCGGCATACCCATCTCTCCCCCACTCGTCGTCGTCCTTGGGAGGGTCCGAGGCCGAGAGCTTCGTGTAGGCAGACTCCGGCTCCGGGTCGGCTTTCTCGCCCCACTCGTCGGTGACCTCGGGAGGGTCGTCGCCGGGATATGGGTCGTCGGAGAGGGAGGAACGGGGGCGGAGGAGAGAACGGAGGCGGAGAGGTCTGGTGGTGGTGGTGGGTCTGGGAATGGAGGAGATTGGGAGGGAGAGAGAAGAAGAAGAGAGGAATGGGAGAGGTTGTTTTGTGGGGGTTGAAGAAAAGAGGAGAGAAGTGTGTGGGGAGGTGACGAGGAGATGGGCAGCCATGGCTTCCTCTTCTTGTTGGTTGTCGTTGTCGTTTTTCAGCTCTGGGGACTGTTTACGCCGGCTCTGAAGCTGTGGGAAAGGAGGAAGATCTTTTTGTGTTGTGTTATTGTGTCCGAACAAAATTTATGTTCCAGGTTTTGCAACTTATAACCCAAAAAAAAAAAAAAAAAAAAAATTCCTTGTCTGGTTTTTCACAATAAGATTAGTAAATTACAAAAAATGAGCTTAGTGTTTGAAATTCTAACATGCCCTTTTTCCTTGCGACTTTTTACAAGGTGACAAAGGGTCATCCATAATTTTGATAAATTACCTCAAATTTAACAAGTGTTACATAATATTCTAATTAATGACACTTGTTAAGGGCCCATTTGATAAACATTTTGGAGATCGTATTTTAGATGTTGGAGATTGCTTGTGTTTTAAAAATGTATTTGAAAAAAATAAACTGTTTAGGTAAAATGATAAAAAGTAAAAATGTGTTCCAAAAAAAGTAATAAGATAGATTTTATTTTATTACTCTCGAAATTATATATAATTAAAAAAAAATAGAATATCTCAATTCAACTTAAAATGATAAAGTTACGTATTTTTAAATTTTAAATTTTTTGAAAATGTTTGTAAAAGTGAAACCGCGGTCCAAACAAGTTCATATGACATATAATGACAACGTTATTAATTTATCTTTTCTTTAAAAAAAAAAAAACAAACAAACAAAACAAAACAAAACAAGCAAACCAGCGTTATAAATTTAGAACACTTTACAATAATTTATCAAATTCAGAGGACAATATGTAAATTTTTTGAAAAATCGGATATATTTTTTTTTAATTCAAACATTTTAAACTTTTTTGACAATTGTGAAAAATGCAATCTAATTTCAAATTGTTCACAACTAGGCAACGTAATGGAACAAGAGTCAGGAAGCTATCTCGACCTCAAACCCAACTCAATATAGTTAAATAGTTAGAGACCTTTCTTTTTATAACTTTCAGGATGATTGAATTCAAACTCACCACCTTATCATAAAGCCAAATATAAAATTACAATTAGACTATCTCTACAACCGCAAATTACCTACCTTGTCACTTTGATGATATATTCAACTTTTCCAATCCAAACAACGGTTGGCCATTGTGATCTGGAGGAAGTTTGGTTGGTCTTTTTTTTTTTTTAAATAAATTTCGGATGGTGAATTTCAACTTAATGGACCATACTCGTAACCATAGAAGTTTTAGTCACTTATTATCCTAGAGTGATCAAAACCAACTATATTGATATTTGACATAGACTCTTTTATTAAAAGGAAGATCCTCCACGCCGTCATATTGAAAAATAAATAAATTAATTAAATTAAATTTTTTAAAAAAAGTTAGTAGAAAGGAGAAGAATTAGAGTTGATTACATCACACATCTCCGGCAGTTGAATTCAGTCGGCTCATATGTCCCCTTATTTGTAATATCTCTATCAAATTCAGCAGTTTACTCTCAGAATAGCAGAAATTTTAATGTTGGATAAGACCCGCATGACTAAACCACAACAGCATTCAACCATAATCTTTTCTTTCTTTTCTATGTTCGTATTTTTTCTTTTTCTCGGAGAAAGTATGAATAGAGCGTATAAATCAGGCGTATGAAAAACAATGTAGACATGCAAGTACCTCAGTTAGATGTTAAAGATGATCTCAAGGAAAGAACGAATGCATACTAGAAAAGATAAGCAAAAACAGTTGAATCACGCTTTCTTCTTCTTGGATTTGAGCATCACCAGTCCAACGAATATGGTTAAGAAGCAGAGAAGCGCAACACCAGCAAATACGGGTATTAATATGGCATATTCTTGAGGTAGGAAGTACTGTTGGATGAAGTGGTCGCTGTCTACAAATGGCTGAAATATCGTATGACGAGGGGAAAAAGATTTTGAGCAACAAGTTAATAAAGTAAAGGAATAAGGGTGCAATACTTATTACTGTACTGATAATACATTTAGATAAGCAAATGGAAGAAAATAGGTAAACTTACAAGGATGATGACCCAAAATGTATAATAAGTGAATATTGAGAGACTGATAAGCGATAATAAGAACCCAACCGCCCTGTCCGCCAATTCCATTCCGATGTTCCTTGCTTTACTGCCTATTAGCAGGAATTGGAAGAAGATAAGCATCTTACATAGAGTATCAAAAACTCAAAGTGATCGTTTACAAGTGCAATTGCAAAGGTTTATATCCCACATGACAAAAAGCATTTGCAAGGAAAACATAGGATTATGGATATCGGGTATTGCATAATTCCAATTACAAGCAACCAAAACATCCTCAGCAAATAATATGAGTTATGACAACATCAAATGCATACGAAATCCTAGGCAAGAGAACAAATGGGAAAATTGCTGGGAGGTAGACAAGGAAGAAAAATAAGTAGGGCGGATAAACAATAATATTAACTTTTGAGTAAAACCATCCACCTCCGAAGGATTGGATACGAAACTCGCCTCACAGGGAAAGTGTCAACGATAGTAGCTAAAAACTATGTACGAATGAGCCAGTAGGATTTTCAAAAGTATCCAAGCATCTAGTAGAAATAAGCAATCTGCTAAAAAAATTATCATATAAGCAATGTCCTAATAAACATGAACAAATACACTAGAACAAAAGCCTACACATTCGTTTTTCAAGTGACACAAAACTCTTCATTAAGATTTTAACTTGACATTAGACACTTGCCCACCCGCCCCGATCTTCCCATTTTGGGAAGCAATTCCATTAAAGTTCACACACTCAACGTAAGATAACTGGAAAATTCAGACTGAGCAACGTAGAGGCAGGCACATAAAGAAAAATGAGATAAAACTCATCCATTGAGTCCTCAACAAAAGGAGAAGGAAAAAAAAAAACGCCTTTATAATCGTTCTCAATCTCTTCCTGCACATGGCTTCGGCAATAGCCTAGCAGTAATTTCGCATCCGACTCCACCTAGAGGTATAGAGTTCAAATCTCAAATTCCCAAATTCAAAAATCTCTAATCCCACACAACATTGCCATTAATTCATGGGAGTTCACCAAAAAACAAAAAAAGAAAAACGTCAATTTTAATTTTCCTCGACATAATACAAATTCCAAAACAAATAGACCATTCAATTTAAGTGTAGTCATGAAGGCAATTGCCTAAGACACCTTATTGTTAGCAAACCTTATCCGTAAAAGTCTCAAAACATAGAAATTAATCAGTCTAACTCAGCAATTTTCCTTTATATTTTTTTTAGGTAAAAATTAGGCCTCAGTTTAATTTCCTAATCTTTGCAGTTTTTTTTTTTTTTTTTTTTTTTTTTTTGGGGAAAATCAGAACGAGAAAAGAGAATTCATCAGAATTAAAATTGAAATGAAGAAGGAAACAGCAATTCAATAGGGAAATATCGGATTAAGGTAAGTAAAAGAGAGAAAATCCAACCTCAAAATCTTAAGATCTCCAAAATTCAGTTTCGCCGCAGAAAATTGGAACTCTACACAAGTTGTGCTTCCGTCAACAAAAAAGGAGCCAGAGAACGAACGAACAAAAGCGTATGGGAAAGGGAAGAGAGAGAGAGAGGGGCCAAATCATTATTTTTAAAAATTCAGGGGACCAAAATATAACTTTAAGAATGACGCATCAAGTTTCTAGAACTATATATTTCTTTTAAGGGAACAAACACGCACAAATAATGTCGATCAAAAAAAAAAATTTTGAAATTCGCAAAAAGAAGTTTTAATGCAAAAAATTCTTAATTTTTTTTTAAAGTGCATCTTTAATTAAGTAAGATAAAGATTTTAATTCTAAATGTTAACAAAAAATTAATTATTCAAGGTGTTTACCTCACCCAAAAAAAAAAAAGAGAAGAAAAATTCATGTAGTTGTAAGTAAAACATGACAGTAAAATCACATCCAACTTCATTTAAAATGCAAGAGTTTCAAAATCCTTACTCTTACGTCAAAAAAAATAATTAAAAATTCATTTTTTTTTTAAGGAAGCTCATTTTCTTTCTATAGTTTCCAATGTTCATTCTTCCCCTTTTTTTTTCAAGTGACTATTTATCCTCCCAAATGTCTCTTACAACTAATTTTCTCTAAACTGTTCTATTATATAAAAAATAGAGAGAGAGGAGAAGAGAGAGAAGGGGGTCCCCGTCGGGGGGACGCCGAGAGGCGCCGGGGGGGAGGTGGGGGGAGGTCGGGGGGAGGGGGACCTGGGGTGGGGGGGGCTAGGGGGGGTTGCAGGGGGCCGGGGCTGGGTGGGGGGCCCGGTGGGGGCTAGGGCCGGGGGGCCGGTGGGGGAGGGCTTGGGGGGGGGGGGGTTGCTTGGGGGCGGGGCTCGGTGAGGGGCGGCCGGGGCTGGGGCCGGCGGTGGGGGGCCGGGGTGGGGTCGCCGGCGACAGGAAGGTCGCCAACGACGGAGAAGACTTTGGGTGGGAAGGATAATATGAGGTAAGGTGTATGATAAGTATGATACACCAATAACATTTCAACTGTTCGATTAAATCTCAACGGCCTAAAAAAAGGCTCTATTGGTAGAGACCCTCTCTATCACAGTTTCTCCCATAAAAAATAATAATAATAAAAAAACAAAGAATAATTCTCTTGACTATCACTTCAAGTACTGAACATATACACTTAACATTTGTTTCTTCTAAGCAACTTGTTTTCAACTTTGACGTTAATCATTCTTTTTCTCCCAAAATTGTTTTTAAACAGTTTGGCAAGAGATAAATTGGTAGATCAGTCTTTAAATATTATTCTAAATTTGTTCTAGTTTTTACTTTTTATTATATTGTTCTCTTACTCATGGTTTTTATATGTAAGACATCATATTGTATTAGGTTTTTTAAAATTTTTTTTAATTGTAGCTAACTTTTTCTGAATTAACGTGTAGATAAATGATAAGAGGGGTTACCCTTCTTTTTCCAATGCACAAGAATTTGATTTTTTTTACACCTGAGCCCCTTGATATACGCCCAAAAAACAAAAACAAAAACAGAACACACACATACAAAATTCTTCAAGAACATTTTAACTAAGTTGACAAGAAACAATTAACTTCATACTTGAGACATTCAAAAAAAAAAAGCCGTAAGTACATGTTTAACCAGAAGTACCTCCCTTTGCCAACCCAAATCCGAAAATTTCCCCCAAAGAAAGAACTCAAAGAAACATATAGGACCAGAAGAAAAGGAGAAAAATTAAAATCTTTGTGAATCCAAAGAAATAGTCTTCAATCTTCATAAGAGTATGAACAAAAAGCTCCAGTGGATACACTGCATTGCATCAAAAGGAACATCCCAAAACCTCGAAATAGTTTGATCTCACCTTTCTCTTATTCCACAAGCCATAGAATAGCAAAAAAGAAAAATCATTCCCAGTCAGTTTTGTTGCATCCACTGCATTATATCTTTCCGAATAACTCCCTCAAACCTGCTCCTGGTGTAGTTTGATCCCAATGCTCCAACCCCGTTGCCGCACAAGTGCCTATACTGGGTCATGGTTCCAATCGGCTTTGGCACTCGCATCATTGAGACGCTGGCAAATGGTTTAGGCCAAGCATTTTTGTACGATGTAAATAGATGCCTATCGGATTCCTGATTTCTGGACGTTTGGGTAGTCCCTGGACTTTTCAGTTGGGTGGAGTTTGATACCTGCTTCGTCATGCTCATGCTTGAGGTAGCACCATTGGCGGGTTTCTCAGGAGCAGGACCCCGGATCTGAGCTGATGGTTTCATTCGATCAAGCCATCGTAAAATCCAGTTTCCAAGATTCCGACCAACTTCTAGGTCCCTTTGCTGTAGCTTGTAGTGAACCTTGAGTGCCACGTCAAACACAGCACGAGTTCGTCTATGAATGAAATAAGGACAAGAAAGGGAAAACCAAAGACACTGGTTAACTACGATTATAGCAGTTAATAAACCATAATCATTAGTAGTTACAATTCTATGAGAAACAATCATAGCCAATAGGGGTATTGAAAATACGGAGTTTATCAATCATTATCTTCAATGACACAACTGATAACGGAGGATCCTGTAAGTTTTGTAGTTTCAAATGTGTTTTGAGAAGCGAAGAAATTCGTGCAAAATAGAAAAAGAACAATTAGCAATATTCTATCTAGATGCTTGCACCAGTAAAGCAATGGTCTATAACTATCATACGTACAGACTCGTAGAGATCGAACACATTTAAAATAGATCTATTAGACCTAAGATGGTAGGTTTCTAAAAGCCCTTCACTTGTGTCAAAAAGCTAAGGGTACCAGAAGGTAAGTTATCAAACGGTAACAACGTGGCTAACTTCACTCCCCTTGTTAAAAGGAAAAGACGAAGATAACACTTCCTTTACAGCAAATTTTGTGTAAGGGTATCAACAGACACTAAACTCAAAGTGAAATAGAATTACCTTAAACGTAAATATATGCCAATGGGATCCCTTAAAAGTCGATACAAGATTGTAGCCTCCAACAAATACTTATCCAAATAAATAAGTTAAGAAATCACGTAAAATAAATAAACAGAAACAATCGCATCCTAGGATAAGAACGGTGAATAAGAGCAGTGATAGAAACTGGAAAATTGGCATAGAAAGAACCGATTATGTGTTGGAAATCTGTTAAAACAAAAACTTGGATTCAACAAATAAAACATACAGGAAATGTCGTTACTTGTTATTATCTATACCGTATGAAACTTGCACAACCTAAATCAGCTTAAGACACAACCACGCGAACATCAACTTTATTTCACTAACCTTGACGAACAAACAGAAAGGTCATTAGATGATCTACATTTCCCCTATTAAGAACCAACCAAAGAAATAGAAACAGTCAATTCTTTTTTTGGATCTATCTTATCAAGTCTAGCACAGTCCAAATATGCCTCTTGTGAGCTTGGAATTTATAGTTGAACAAGAACGCACAAAATCTATAGTGATTCAAGCTCGTAACATTGGTCCTGATAAACCCAAATTTATTAAATACCATCTCTCCCACTTCACACCTTGGAACATACCGTTCTTATATAGAGAAGGGTGCTTTCACATCTTCTTAACCCGAAACGGCTGGAAAGAGGAAACTCACCATTTCAGCCGGTGCAGGTTTTCACAGTGATCAAAACGAAGATAACAACGGAACAACACATTTCACGCTCGCAATCACACTGATCTAGTACCCAAAACCACCAGCATTCCCTGACATATGTACCATTCGGGCAATCGAAGCATTTGTGCAAAAATAATTAGAGGCTACACACACCCAACAAACTCTTTCTTACTTGTTTGATGTATTTCTTGTTTCTCACTTTTCGAACGACAAATCGCAAACCTAAAAGCCACCCCAATCCCAAACAAACCCTCCACCACCTCCCACTACCATAAACCAGCTATAAAATGGGACAAAATCCCAAAACCCATTACTAAGAATCTAACTATAAGATATAAGAAAACCAATTTAACATATTTATCCGCCATTGTCAAATTTTTTTTAAACAGCCAAAAACGCAATCCTCATCAAATCCGAAGAAGAATCAAAAAATCAAGCAAACAACTTCAATAAGCTATAAAGGGGCAATGAATTCACAAATAAAATAAAATAACCAAACGAACGAACGAACGAACAAACAAAGAAGAAGTACCTATGAAGAAATTGACGGATCCTAGGATGTTCGGGGCTAATGAGGCGTCGCTGAATCCTTAAAGCCAGTCTGAAGGTGCGCTTCAGACCCAGAAAATACGCCGTGCCCAACGTGATCTCCCATAGAACCATACTATCTTTCTCTTTCCCTTTCTTCTGTTCTGCCCAGAAGGTGTTTGTGTTTTTATCTGAGAGATAAATGGGATTTTGTTTCTGTTTATTTATATTTTCGTCAACTTTGCGGTTTCGTTTGGCGCAAGGCAAATGAAGAAGGATTCATTTCTTGCCTTTTTGAGTTTTGGAGCCGCCAGAATTTTCCTACAACTTCAAGGGCGAGTGGGCAGAGAGTGACGTCGTTTTGATTTTTCTCTGGGTTTTTATTTTATTTATTTATTTATTTATTTCCTTTAAGAGCTAGTTTCTGATCAGAAAGTAAAAAGAGGAAGAAAGTCGTAGACAGAAATAGATTGCAGACGTTGGATTTTCTATTTGGTTGATCCTAACCGTCTGTTGCACTTTCGTGGAACTTTCGTGGTTTAATTGGGCTGGGCATTATAGGGCACAAGTTAATGGGCTTTTTGAGATAAAATGGGTAATGGAGAAACAGTCCAAAACCCATCATCATACTCAGGGTAACCCGAAGTTCACCCTCTGATAATATTCTAGTTTATTATTAAAATATTCCACTAGTATACTTTCTAACTACTACTGTTGATGATCGGAACTAGAGACGTCCAACCATCTATGTTGAAATGAAAGATTATCGAAAATATTATGTTAGAATACTCACCAACAATCAATGTTCGAAGCTGTTAGTGATCACTATTGGTTCTAATGATATCTTGTAAAATTCTCATGGTATTCTAGATTTTTTTTTTTTTTTTGGTGAAATGGTAAAATATAACTATGTTGATCTTTGATCAAACTTCTTCTATGGTAGAAATCTTAAGTTCCAAAATCGATGCATAAATGTTAGTTTTTAGAGGGAATTGTTTTTCATGAATCATGATCTCATTCTAAGTTAATCTGGGAACTAAACTTCTTTAAGTAGAATAATATCCTTTAGTAGAAAACTATAATGTTTCGATACAGCCTAGTGATAATTTCACATCTGACTCCATTATAACGTGTAGAGTTCAAATTCTCTCATCCTTGATTTAAAAGAAAATAATAATAAAATAAAGTGTTTTTTTTTTTTTTAGAGTAAAAACTAAAATGTTTTGATGTGTCTAATTCTTAAAAGATTCATTAAGCTTTATGCTCTCTCAAGCTCTTCATTCGAGCTACTATGAGATGAATACTCATCCACGGGGCAAGGCATGGTGAGGCGGCGGCCGGTTGAGAAAGGGTGGTCGCGTTGTCATCGGTGAACCTGAGTTGGGGCAAATCTCTCTTGTTCATCAATCTTGTTGGATCGGGATCATTGCTCCATTCGTTCATCAAATTTAAGTTAAACCGGGATTAGTTTTAATGGATTATTATAATTACTCCAGGATTTAGAATGAGATGATTATAAGATATGTTTGTGGGTGTGTGTGTATTTTTTTTTTTTTTTTTTTTGGCTAAAGACATGTTTGTATTTGGTTAAGTAGTTTTTATTTGTGTAATTTGAACTTGAACGTAACTTATAAGGAAACCAAGTGGAGGAATTGACTCAATGTTCAATTTCGGTTATTTCACCTGAGATATTAGTTGGATCTGGCAATTGCTAAAGCTTGGTTTTTGTTGTTATTGTTATTGTTTTTTTTTTTTTTTTTCAAATTTTCATTTTTAATGAGTTTTCAAAAAAAATGGATTTGCGGTTAATTAATTAGAACTTTTTTATAAAAAAAAAAATTACATGTTCATGCTTCAAAAAACAAACTCAGGATGTGTCTCCCTCACTGAGTTTCATCAGATTTTACTAAAATAATCAATCTTATAAGATTATTTCATCTTCAGTATTGATGTTTGTATCTTATTTTAATTTGAATAAATATTTCCCTTCAAAAAAAACAAACACAGAGTATCTATATAGATACTGCCCGCATATAATATTTTGCTTATATATATTGCACACATCAACAAACAAAAGATATGGGAGAGAGATGAAAGAATGTGTAAGAATATTTATATACTTAGTCCTTGTTTGGTTCGCCAGTTAGAAATGAAATTTTTAAATTGGAATTGATTGACTTTTAAAAAATTAATTATAAATTTTATTGACTTCTTATAAAAAGATAAAAATGAAGATGAAAATGTTGAGTTAGAACCTGAGTTCCAAACGCACCTTTAGTTATTTGATATAGCTCATATCGAGAAGAAATCACGTGATTGTATAAAATTTTTATATTTTTCTCATTTTGTTCCTATTAAAAATTGATTCTCCTATGTAAGTCCCTAAAACCAATATCTTTTAATATGCATCCTTATTAAAACAATAAATTGGCTCTACCGTTGGTTGCAGAGACGGAGACATGAAGGCTTAAGTCCCCCCTCAACTTTTTATTAATTATGTTTTTATATATGTAGTTGATAAAAATTTACTTATAGCCCCCTAAAAAATTAAAATATTTTATTTTATTTTTCTAAAAATTATAACTTCTTGTTCTGAAAATATTTTATGTAGTTGAGAAGAAATCCGCTTCGTCACTAGCTGGTTGGGGCCGACCTAGAATCGTTTACATCTTCATCTCCAATGACTTGCTGCTGTCCTGAACCCATCCACTAGAAGGTTCTGGAAACTGCTCATCTTTTGTACCTTCAATCCAACCATGACTAGAGTACAGGACGAAGTAATTGGCCGTTTTGGTTTTGACTTATGATCATAAAAATGGGAAAAAAAATTGGAGAAAAATGTTAAAAAGGAAGTGAGTAACATGTGTGATTTTTACAAAACTAGCACTTTAGTATGAAGAAGTCTAATTCTGACATGATTCTGCGTAGAACCATGTATCATATGGCTTCTTTTAAAGTTTTGAAAACTTGACATCTTTATGTGAAAGTTCCCGGAATAAGTAAATTCCGACAAAATGGCCATCCTCGATCATCAGTTGATGGAACATGTGTGCATGGTGACGGAAGAAATTAGTTTAGTTCTGGTTGTGTGGATCCATTTAGCTAGTTATGGTCAGGGACGGAACCATTTACGATCAAGTGAGAGCTGGCATGGTTATCCTTCCACACTTTTTTTTTTTTTTTTTAACCAAAAGAAAAAAGTACAAGTTAGCTGGTGGGGTTAAAAAAGTCATCCCTCAAGGAAAGTGAAGTTCGTGAAATGTTAAATGTGTGGACAAGGTGATAGAAGAAGAAACTTGTGGTTCCCCCTTTCTACCAACAAGAAAAAGAGACGTTGAATTTGTCTCAGATCGTCAAGTTTTTAGGTTGTAATAGTATTTATACGTGGATTGAATATCTTTCCTCTTGATCTAACTTTAGGATAAGTTATATCTAAGCATATTTAACATCATATCATGTTTGCATGACACACTACGCGTGAACGAAGGTATTAGAAGTTCACTACTCCTGAGAATGACCATATTGAGTATAAAATCTCTTTGTTTCCTTTCTAAAATCTTCAACTTCACTACTTTCTAAGAGGAGGAATATGACCCCCCTCATCTGCAGTTTAAAGATTCAGTTTGAGTTCTTCCACCCAAGTCTTTGCTGACAGATTCAATTGAACGATGAGGATTGACTTGCGTAAGAAGGAAATCACTCTGCCCCGCAGCTTTTAAAGCTTTGGATGCTTCGACGAAGACGGGATAACGGAGGAAAATAAATCTCATCATTCGTGGCATGTTTATCACTGTACAAAATAACAGATTGTATGTTCCAACGATACTGATTGGTCAAGAATGTGATTAATCTATTAATCTATTGCTAATCATAGATGTAGAAAAATTCATTTAGATGACATTTAACATTATGTTTCTAAAATCTTGAGAGTGAATCGACTGCTACGTAGCTGATGATTGAAAGAACAAACAAACCGAATTCAAACAAGATCTAACAAATTTGCAACTAGATGGCAGATATATCATGCCATATATAATCTATATCATGAGACACGTCTCGATATATATTTATGTGTGTGTGTGTGTGTGTGTGTGTGTGTGTGTATATATATGTTGATCTAAAGCGTCACTTTTGCAATTAGAATGAAGAAACAAAAACCTTAGAGAAAGTGAAATTCAGCCACGGTATGCATAACAGGTTACCTAGATTTTTCATATTTCTCTTGCTTCCTTGGTAGTGTTAAACACTCAAAACGTAATCAGTTACATACATACATACATACATACATACGTATATATACATATATATACAACTTTTGTTAATCATTACTATTAAGTCACTAATAACCCAGAGAAAAATTGCATACATTCAATAAAGAATAAGTAAACATGAATTCAAGGATTACAGGTGGAATTAGTTTAAACCCTGAAACGGTGATTTGAAGGTTGAAAATACGAAATAGTAGATTTAGACAACACATGAAACGAAAAACGGGAATAGGCATTTGGAGTAAACTTGCACTCACCTGAGTCAATAAGGTATTCCATTAGAACAGTCTAAGCATGGCAATTAGGAGAAAGCCCAGATTGAAGCATTTCCCTGCAAGCAACAGTGGCTTCCTTCAATTAACAATTATGGAACAGAACCTTCATATAGGCCGTATACGAAACAACCGTCAGGCTGCAACCACTAGCCTTCATCTCTTCCCACATTTTCACAGGAAATCCAGTGCATTAATGAAGTATGAGTAACTGTGTCAATCTTTATTCCCCTCTTTTGCATTTGCTTAAAAACACAGTTCATTGATGAAATCCTCCCAGCCTCCCCGAAAATATCGAGCATTGTCGAATAAGTGAAATGGTCATGCTTGAACGCTTTTAGTCTTGCAGCCCAGTTGAAAAATAACCACGCCTTACAGGCAGCCTCTGAAGCTGGTCTAGAGCTGAATCCCCCATCAAATATTTTAAAATATTGTATATTTTTTGCAATATATGCCGCAAGGAAACCTTTTTGTCTACATCTTCCTTTTCTTTTGATTTGAAATAATTCCAATTATTTTTCGGCTGAAAGGGTCCACTGGCTTTATCTTGCTTGAATTGGTGAAAAGAGTGAACAGATTTAAAAGAACATTTCAGGTAATTATGACCACTGCTAGCCGAAGAAACCAAAACTTTCAGAGAATTCCGATGAAACCGCAAGAGCTGTGCAAAGAACTGATGTTAAGCAACTTTTCTTTTTCATCACCAACAATAAGCAAGAAAGCAGCGTCTAGTTAGGGGAGAAGGAAAAAAAAAAAGTAAACAAGCAAATAAAAGATGTCAACACATTCAAGGACAAACAGATTCGAACCAACATTTTGTAATTTGGATTTTAATTGGGAGAAACATACTGAGCTCAAGCTTGATCCACAATGACGCTCTTAATTGCATTACATAGTTCTTGTTAGACCACTTTCCTTCAGCTTGTAATAGCATGACATGTATCATCATACTTTAACATCGGCTGAACGTCGATATTCCATCAAGGCCACGCAACAACGCCTGTGATATATTCCAATCCTGTACTCGAGTTCAGAACCCTCGAGACTCGAATCCAACATGCTTCCACCCTCGCATTCCGTTCTATGTTTGAGGTAGACGAACCCACGATTCATCCTACGGGTTCGAGCGTTCGCGTGCCCGTGACATGTATCTCGAGGTCAAGATACGAGTATGTACGATAGCTAGAACATCGCTACAGTCCCATGTGCGTACAAGTGATCCCAAGCACAATCCCGACAACCTGTTGCATTAGTGCACGAGACACGGGATGTCGAAAGATGACCACTTGGTACGAAAGGATGAACTAACATGTCTGAGGTACAAATCCCACAGGATCCCCATGATAAGTCTAGGATTTCGGAGTCCAAGCATCAATTCCACTATAAATAGAGAAGGGGTCATAACCAGATGCACATTGCACTCCATGGTAGCACTCGACACCGACGATCGAGAATCCGACGTACGACAAGATGGAAGACGAGGGCCAATGATGGAGGCGATGGGCTACGTATTGATGTTAGGACCATCACTTCAACAGTACTCTTATTTCTATAGTTTAAAAACTTGTTTTATGCATAGAGTTTGAAGCATAATCAAGTTTTTCCGAAAGGAAGGTCTCGAAAGCGTAACAAAAATGAAACACAAATTATACTGTCTTTCTATTTAATAAACATCGTATGTATTCTTGTTAGGAAATTGTGCTGTACTATAGTATACATAATATAACCTCGAAATTGTGCTGATAGCAGCAGAAGTTCCGCAATGATCTGAAGCAACTGCACACGAATAAAAGTTGCCGATGTAACACAATAAATAATCGCACGGTTTGCACAACATGTCAAGGCCAACCAACATGTGAAGTACTATAAACAATAATAAAAAGATGCCCTTTGACCATTAAAATGAAAAATAATATATATATATATATATACACACACACACAGACACATATGTATAAACAGCAATGGGACAAATGCTAGGAAAATTAATTGACGAAAGATTTTATTATTAGATAGCGAATGCCTTGGTGAGAAGCACATGCTCACTCTACTTCTTTGGCATTGATTTGAACCACCCCACTTCAAAGAATCATTTTAACAAACACTTAACAGACAGAAAAAAAAAAAAAAAAAACTTTGGATTAAACCCACTTCATGGAAACTGCCAGAGAACAGGATTCAAGCTTCCTACCTTCCTATTTTCCTTGGAAAATCACATCCAGAACATTGTAAACTTCAAACCAACTTTCTCTTTTTTCTTGTTCATTTCTCGGAGTTTCCAACGTCAAAATCCTTCGAACAACTAGTTTATCGACAGACATTAACAAGAAAGCATACCAGAATTGGAACATGAAGACGAAGTTCTTCAATGTCGCTCAACAAGAAGCCCATGAAAGGAATTAAAACATCAGCCCATTTTGCACGTGCGGGGCACGTGACGGCAGCTAATTCGCCCAACAAAATATTGGGAAAATCTAAAAAGAACCCCATAAGTTTTCACTAAGTACTACGTTTATCCCTAAAAATTTTTGATCCGAAAACTACCCTTGAATTTTTACACTATTCCAAAATTATCTCCCAAGATTTTTATAATAAGTAAAAAAAAAAAATTAACTCAAGTTTTTGAAATATCAAAGACATCCTCAACATTTAAATATTGATTTAAGCATTAACTATAAAAATAAAAAATAAAAAAAGGACACAAACTCTATTTTCAATTTTTGAGTATTCATTTCTAACATATAGGTTATTATTATTTTTTATTGATAGGTATTTAAAATGATTGTCACATCAATTGATTATATAGGCTAATAAAAAGATGACAACTTACCGTCGCATGAATTGATATTTAAAAATTAATATTACAGTTGATATTAATAGAATTATTCATAAAAATAATTACAATAAGCAAAAATAAAATTCAAAATTTTAAAAACTGAAGGAAAAAAAAAAAAAAAAGATCTTTCTCCCTATATCAATTAGATGGTCACTTTGTGAAGACAAAGCTAGTCCGACCAGTTACGTGCAAATTGAAGAAGGATCCAACATATGATAAAAGTCATCGACATGCGATAAAAAAAAATTTCAAAAGCACAATTTCAAGGTTATCCCAAACATGTATGTTTTGTTTCATTTTTATAAATCCATCTTTACAAAATAATTGTCAAATACCATATGTTCTTTTGAGAATAAGTGAGTTTTTTTCTTCTTACATTTGAAAACACAATTCTAAAAATTGAAAACAGAAAACATGACAAAACATACCCTTGAAAACTAAAAGCAAACTTATACTAGAGACAAGAGTCTCAATTAGACATTGTAAAGTTTATTAAAATATTTTACTATTAATTTAAAGATTTAAAAATTATGTTGATCTATTAAAATTTTTGAAAAATTTGGCAACTGATAAGTAACGGATTTTTTTTCTATTAATAAAAAGCAAAATAATAACTATATGCCAAACAGGTCTAACATGACTTTACAATAAACTCTTCTATTGAGTCAAACTTCTGTCAAAATCATTTAATGGACCCAAATGCGCAAGGTAACTTCCAAAAGCCATATTAATGGACCCAATTTGCTGATTTCTAAAACCAAAAAAAAATAAAAAAATTTAAGTAAATAAATAAAAATTTATTTTAATAAGATTAGTTTTAAAATAAGAATTTAAAACTTTATTACAACAAGTTTATTGCTTATTATAATCTTTAAATGTTATCTCATTTTACTATATAAAAATAAAATTGAAAAAAAATATAGTTACATGGGTAGTTTAGTGATAATATCACACATGACTCTACTTAAATATGTAAAACTCGAATTCTCCACTACCAAATTTAAAAAGAAAATAGAAAAACTATGCTAAATAGTATTTTTACTAAAATAATTAACATAGTAACATGGTTTTAAAATATTTATGATTTAATCTAGTGATAATATCATACATGACTCCATGTAAATATGTAGAACTCGAATTCCCCACCATCAAGTGCAAAACGAAAATAAAAAAACTATACTAAATAGCATTTTTACTAAAATAATTAATATAATAACAAGGTTTTAAAATATTTAAAGTGAATTATAAATTTATTGTAAAAACATAATAATAACTAATATAAAAACAAGGTTTTAAAATATTTAAAGTGAATAATAAATTTATTATAAAAACATAATATTTACTATATAAACAATATATTAATAAGATTTAAATAAATTATTTATGAGATAAATTTATTATTTATTAATATTTATTTTACTAACGTGGAAAGCCTTTTGAACAAAATCAATTTGTATAGAAAAATCTTTGTTCATTTTTCTTTTACCTTTTTTTTTTTGGGTTATTTTTACGAATGGTCTCTAAATTATATTATTAATATAAAGTTAGTATCTAATTTTAAGTTTTATACGTCACAGTATTTCAAACTTTCATATTTTTATGAAAGCAGCTTCTATATAGATATTTTGTCAAAATTTGAACGGAAGATAAACACTTTCATATGACGTGAGCTTCAATTAAGTCTAAAATCGAAATTTTTTTTTGGTAAGAAAACCGTATCACCAAAATGGCTCTGTAACATAAAGTTTACATTATATATATTTGATTTAAGTACAATTTACTTCCAAATATCTCTGATAAGGTATAATTTTTTTTCGAAATATATTTGATTATATCTTTTCATATAAATAAAGTTTATGTGACCATAATAAGTAGAATTTCTGGATAATTTTTTAAAGAATATTGACAGCAAAAGTTTAGAGTAGTGTGGTCTTTAAAATCAAAAGTCACAATCCAACATAACACATGATGTATAATTTAAGAGTAGTAGTGTTAGAAATATCAATTATAATATCAATTTTTAAATATTAACTTAATTATCATATTTTTATTAATAAATATAAATAATTGATGTGATAATATATTAACAGTTACTAATAAAAAATGATAACGTTGAAATTAAGTTTAATTTTTCCATTTAAGAGCTATTTATGCAATTAATTCTTTTTTCTGGGATGGGACCCACAATCCACAATTACCGAAAGGTAATGCGTAACCTGACCGAGCACATCCCCGCAGTCAGAAGGGAGCGCCCCACATCAAAACCAAAAAATTATATATATAATCAAAGCAAACCCCACTAGAACGGGAAAACAAAAAAAAAAAAAGCCGGAGCTAAAACAAAAAGAAATATTATATTGCCATTAACAACTGCATTCCACACTACTTACTGACTCTCTCTCTCTCTTCTCTCGTTTCTCTTTCTCTCTCTAAAACCCACAATGCAACGGCAGTCCCTCGGCTCGCCGGTCTCGAAGCTCCACGGCCATGGCGGACCGAAGGAGGAATCGCTCATAGCTGAGGACGACCCCAAGCGCAAGGATATTCTCTTTGCCTCCTCCTCCTCCTCCTCCTCCTCCGCCGCCGCCTCTTCCTCTTCCGCCTCCTACGAAGAAGACCGCAGAGCCGCGAAGCCTCGCCGCTTGTCGTCGTCGTCGCTGTCGCCGCCTCCTCTCAGGCCCGACAGATTCATCCACCTCATCCCCCTCCTCACTCTCCTCTGCTTCCTCATCCTCTTCCTCTTCTCCCACACTCCCTCCCAGTCCGGTACGTCTCTCATCTCCGCCGTTAAACATATATATATATATATATATACACACATAATTTTCTCGTCCGTATTTTTGCACCACGTTTCTTTTTAACATTCCGTTTCTTGTAATTTCCAGATATGGCTCAGTTTAAAGGATTCAAATGGCCAGCGAATCGTATAGGTAAAATAGCCATAGCAATACGGATTTATGGTTTTTGAAGTTTCTTTTGCCGTTTCTGAAAGCTTTTCTTTCTTGCTTTGTAGATTCCGCTGAGAACGAAATCGGCGATATCGGCCGGTTCTCGGAGCTCCGGAAGAGCGACGTTCTGGCGATTCGGAGCCTCAGAAACCTTCAGGAGATCCAAAAACAAGCTCCGAAATCTCACTACCACCGAAAATTCGCTGATTTCTAAGCCACATTTTCTTCTGGTTCTTTTCTTCTTCCTCTTCTTCTTCTTCCTTTCTCTGTACTCTTCTTCTTCTTCTTCCCCAAGTGAGTTCGCACGTACGATGGCTTCACACGTGGGAACACGCATGTGCACGACCCCCTACTACCACCCCTCTCACCTTTGCCCTAATTCTTTTCGCACGTGTATATCGAATTTGTTTTGTTTTTGTGAGAAAAATTCCCTTAAAAATAACACAGGGACACAGACTATCATTTCAATTTTCATTCAAGAGTTCATTTTTTTTTTTTTGGTTTTTGCGGCGTACGTTAGAGTGAGGCCTCGGGGGAGGCACTAAGTTGCGCCGTTTCGGTGACGTTTATTGCAATGCTTGCCAATGCAAAAACAGCTGGAATTTTTTCGTACGACTTTACCGTTAGTTAGTGCGAACCTCGATTCGCGAGTTTGGGTTCTTTTTTTTTTTTTTTGGCCTTTGCCAGCCTGGAGAGGGGGGAATCAGGTGCTTGTAGTACCCATGACTGTTGCCGTGAACCGCTCGATTCTTTGGCGTACATTGCAAAGTGAGTGCATAAATTTTCCGTGATGCTGATCCTGACTCCTTACACGTCATCCGAAAGATACTCGTCATTACACATTGCTATATTCCTTCCACATGACAAATCGTAGTCTTATATATATATATATATATTATGAATAAATTCTAGAAATTGAATTATGATTGTTATTGTTGCCGTTGTTATTGATTTGGCTATGATCAAGAGTTGAGGGACGCCTAATAATGTCATTTCAAAATCTATTGTTATTGGTTTTTTTTTATTGGTCTAAAGGTGCATCTTTTAATTTTAAATCTAACATGCAAAAATATTCACGAAAAAAAAAAAAAAAAAAAAGTCAAGCAGGTAAAAGCAGACATATATTGTGGCTGTACTCATTATCCATCATAATTTAACATCTGACTCCATTACAAGAAATAAACTTCAATTCAATAATGAAATTAAAAAAAATTAAAAAAAAAAAGGTCTTTCCAAATTGGTCTTGATTTATGCTACCCATCATCTTAAATGTAGCAACTATCTATAATAAATGGATTATTTATTTACTTAACGTAATTTTTTTTTTTTTTTTGGCGCTGACAGCCTGAGAACATGAACTGTAATTTTGCTAACTGGGATACCTCTAGGAATAGCAGCTCAAGGAGCTTGAGTCATTGAATCAGAATCATTGGCAAATTTATGGTTTTTTTTTTCCCTAATACATTACTAAGTGATTTTAGAATTGAAAAGAAATCTTTACTCAAACGTATCCATCCTAATTGGGTTAGTCGTTAGCATCGATTGGTAAATTTACCGTTAAGTTATATATGTAATTAAGGTAAAGCTTTGGATGAATGCTAAAAATGCATATCAGGTATCCCTCAAAAATAAAAATAAGATACACGTGTCACGATATTGAGGTATGTAACACGAAGAAATTTATGCTGCAGAAAGTGTCGGTGGGTCAGCGGAAAGCCGACTCTCTCTTCACCGTTTGAGCAGTGGGGAAAAAAATTTGAAAATGAGTGAATGAGCTGTTCGATGGTCATGATCACGTGAATCGTGACAGGTGTCACGATCCTACGCTGTATGACAGAACTATGTGGTACCTCACGGGCTCACAGCCAAAAGCGTCCTTATCCCATTATAATATTTTGACGTGGAAGGTATTTTGATGATTAGCAGATTGGTCGTTTTTAATTTCTAATTTTTTTTTTAAATTTTTGCTGGAAGATGAAATGATTAAACTTGGGTGGGTCCAGCTTGTTTCCATCATTATTGGACCATCATGGGCCCGAAGGGTCCCACAATCTTAGGCCCAAATAGCTAACGGTTGGATTATCTTTGCTCTGTTGGGAAATTTGTTTTATTATTATTATTATTATTATTATTATTATTATTATTGTTTTTAATAACAAGTTCTTTCGGTTGGCTAATCAATATAAGAGTGGCAGAAGTAAAGGTAATGGCTATACACAACCACTTTCAATGTCACGGCTTAGAACTCAATTTTTATTTTAAAAAAAATACCAAAAGTTAGGACATCAAGAATATAAAAAGTGAGAATGATTTATAAACAAATATTACGGTTCTCTAATTGGAATATTAGAAGAACCTTTTACTGCCATTAGGTAACACCAAATTCCATTATTCTAGACGACTCTTGTACCCCAAGCATTCAAATAAAGACACGTAATGATTTCACACGCCTAATTATAAATTTATTAATTACTTGATGAGGACCAGTTCTTGATTATATTTGTTTCTTATGTCATGAATAACAATAAGTCCAAGTTTTATTTTCCATGCAAGTTATCTTCTTCTTCTTTTTATATAGTATATTTACTTGTCTATTAATCTTGCTCGGAAGTTTTCTTTCTAGATTTTTTTTCTTTTTTTTTTTTTTGGCTAATGAATCTTCCTATATAATTTTTTGTAATCATATCTTAAAATGCTTTATTATTTTCTAAGAGAACCTAAATTGGCCAATACCATTCTTTTGCTTTTCTTTCTTTTCCTTTCCTATCTTTCTTTTGTTTTTTATTTGGTACATCATTTCTTAGCCACTAAGTTTGGGCTATAAACTAGTTTTTATTGATTGAATGCAGACAAAATGGACTCTGCATAATCTCAATCCAGTTTCTTCTTGAAGACTTTTGCATTATTTTCTTAATTCATTTCATCTTTTATTTTTTTTTTTTTTTCTCCCTAATCTAACTGACTTTTCACGTGCTCTTTTATTTATTTTTTATTTTCCTAATCTTGTATTTTTTTTGGATAGGTCGATGTTATTTACCAAATATGTGTGGGTATTTCTCCAAAAATAATAATAACAATGTGGGGTCCCACATTTGAACAGACACACACGGTGGTCCCTACATTCACAGGTGGGAGCCTAAGAACATCATCTCGTGAATTAACTCCACAGTTTCTCCGAAAAAAAATAATAATAATAAAATGAAATCACACTTCACGGTTCTCTGGCAGGCTGCTTTCTGTGGTGGGTCCCTTTAAGGTCACAAGTGGATGCAATAATACTTCTATTAATAAATCCTATATAAAATGAAACAAAAATAATATCGAAGTTGCAAAAGAGATTATTTATGTTGAGAAGGGAAAAAAAAAAAAAAACTATATATGAACCAAAAATTGTCATTGCATCATGTGAATTGACTTGGAAAATGAAAAATGTGTTAGTTGTCGAGATGCATTCGTAAAAATTTCTAATCACTAATTTTGATGTGACAATATTTTTTCGTATAATTGATTATGTTTTTAAATTAATCGTTTGATCTCAACTTTCGTATGCAGAAAAACAACGAGACGCACATATTATCTTGCACTTTTTTACATGAAATTTTATAGTGTGAGAGTCTATTTTTGTTTAGTTTGTAGGTTGCAATTCATGCAATTTGAATATTTTTTGTTTAAATTAAAATATCCTCTCTCTCTCTCTTTTAATTTACTGGAGTAGATGTGGCTCAAATCACCAAATTGAGAGGAGGGAGATCCGGAAAATGAATTTAATCCAGATTTTTCAATTCGAATAATTTTTTTTTTCTTGAACAAGGATTTGGATGGTGGGTGTGATTCAAATTGATAATTTTGATAAGAATCTACCAACCAAAATTGGACTAAAAAAGATGTAGGATAAAGTTTATTTTTACCCTCTGACCTTTAGTATCCTAATAACTTTGTCCCTCTAAACTCTGGAAACCGGTGTTTATACCCTTCAAACTTTACACTATTAGAAGTTCTTTGCGGCAACTTCATCCTACGGTGTGGATCTAATCGGGGGTATGGGTCACTTTGTCTTGTGGAGGGAGTCTTGTCAATGGTGGATGTCTCTGATGGAAGGAATTGTCGCCTAGGACAAGAGATCTCTGGACATGCATAGGGAGGAGGACGGAAGGTTGGCGGGAGATCTTGCTTGCGCAAGGTAATAAATTCTTTGCAGCGAGGATTGTGATGAGGATGGGGACGACAATGGAGATTTGGGGAATGGTTGATGTCCAAAACAAGAGCACATGGGGATGTTTGCTGTCTCCAGATTCAAATGAGGGTGTCAAGGAACCAAGGGATGGAGGGTAGGCGTGTCGGAGTTGGTTTTTTTTTTTTTTTTTTTTTTTTTTTTTTTTTAAATTCGGAATTGGAGGGTTGCCATCTCCTTTGCTTGTTTTTACAAAAATGCTCTAAATTTCCCTATCATGTGAGTGTCATGTGAGTTTGCTTGTCAAAAAACTAATGGTAGGGGGCAAATTGTTACAATTTCAAAGTTTGGGGAACTGATGTTACGTTTTGAATTTTTTTTTTCTTTTTTTTTTTGTTTGGGGGGGGGGGGGGTGCGGGGTGGCGGGTGGGTGGGTGGGTGTAGGAAAGTGTTACAAGTGTTATAATTCAGGATGAAATTTTGTAATTAATCCGTTTTTTATATACATAAATATATTTTTCCCAATTATTAACTGAAAGATTTTTAAAATAATAATAATTAATTAATTAACCATAAAAATATACTAAACAAGAGAAAAAAAAAATCATAACACCTACTAGGGAAACAAATGCCGGAAATGAATAACAGGGAAATAAGAAAGGGTTATTTATATTTTTATACCTAAATTTTACTTTTATTCATAAAATATATCCTGTATTTTAAATTTTTATATTTTTATACTATCAGATTATCTTTAATATACAAATATATACCTTTTGTTGGTCAACACATAATTTTGACTTAACAATACCAAAAAAACTCTTAAAAATAAAAATATAATTTGGATTATTTATCTTTTTATATAATGTATTTTGCTTTTATTCATAAAATATACCACATATTCAAAGTCATACATTTTATTTCATTATATTACAATTAATATTAAATCAATACGTATTCTCAATCAAAACTTTATTTTGACTTAAAAAAATACTCAAAATACCCTTTAAAAGAAATTATAAAATTGAAAAACTTTAATTTTCTTAACAAAAAATTCAAACTTCTTAACCCACCCTCATAAATCAAGTCCTTCCCACCCGTCCGCCACGCACCCCTTCCGACCCCACCTCAGTCATTTTATTTAGCTTTTAGTTTATTTAGAATTTTTCAAGTATTTTTTTTTTCAATTTCAAGGGTATTTTATGTATTTTTAATGTTAAAATGAATTGTTAATCGAGAAAATTTATAGTGTTTTTTTTTTTTTTACTAAATGCAATATAATAACATAAAAATATAGAACTTTAAAAGGCACAATATATATATATATATTTTGAATAAAAACAAAATGTATTATATAAAAATATAAATAATATTTAGTTTTAATTTTTTTTTAAAAAAATAATTTAGAAATTTTAAGATTAAAATTAAATATTAATCGATTAATGATATAAATTTATATATTACCCATAATTGGATGATATGAAAAAACAAAACGTATGATACTTTATAAATAAAAACAAATTTCATAATACAAAAATGTAAATAACCCAATATGAAAAAAATGTAGGCCGGACAGTACCTGTGAAAACACGCCAAGTCAGATAGCAAAGGACTTCATACAGTCATTACTTTCCTTATCTGAACTCAAACTCACAGACACCACCGAAAAAGAAAGAGAGACAACTGAAGAGATTAAAGAAAGCAATGAAATTTTAGGAAACTCAACATGAATTTCTGCTAATGCTATAACCTTAAAACTTGACCCGGATGTATTCTTTCAGGTTTGTACCCTTCTCTTAATCTTTATCAGTGATTTTTGACTATTTGTGAACTGGGTTTAAAAAGTGTTTTTCTGGGTCTGCTTGTAGATAACATTTGCAGTCACGTTAATGGCAGCCACATTCTGTAATCTGAGTCCCGGGTCTGGTTTGAAGATACTGGACCAGAACTTTCCTTGCCAGAGATTCTTCAAGAGGCAAGTTCTTTCTTTCTTGGAAACTTGTGGACTTGTGTGAAGTTTTTCTATTTGTTTCAAAGTTGTAGATTTGTCTGTTTTAGATTAGGTTTATTGACCAATTACGAGAAATTTTAACTGCATTTTTTTTGCAGCTTTTCGTAGACTTTAGTATGCATTAGGTAGTATGTAGAATTTAGATTTGAATTAATTGTGTATTTATTGATGTATTTGAATTATTGAGGTTAAAAACAGTAAAAACTTGAAATGTGTACGGATAAAAAAATCAATATGGAGCTTGTTTTGTTTGTCTCGAAATTTTATGTAATTAAAAAAAAAAAAATCATCTCATTTGGACTTGTCTATACAAAGTTATGGATTTTTAAAGTTTGAATTATAAAACTATGTGAATAGTGAAGTAGAGGGAACTAGACAAAAATTGGATTGTAATTGTAAGATTTAAACCCTAGTACCAAACAGCCCCTAAATAGCACAAATATGTGGGAAAATGGCCTTTTTTAAAAGCATTTTGTTAATGAATGTTTCAAGTTTTGTTAAATTAGAAAAACTATGGTTGCTCTAAAATAATCAATCAATCTTGATCACTTGATGAATGGTCAAACACTGATTCACCGATATCAATGTGTATTTTACCGGTCAATTAGTTCGGATTAAAAAAAAAAAAGTTCAACCACTTTTTAAAATAACTATCATATGTGACGTAATTTGTCTCTCACTCAAAACGATAAAAGCTGCCTTAAACAAGTAAGGAAGCACAAATTTTTTCATATGGCAGTTAAATAAAATGTTATATCTTCGTGATAATGACTCAATGTCCTGGTTTACTTTGATCAAATGGACAAAAGTTTGGCCATGCTTGTACAATTCTGATGTTACGCATCTCTCAGGTCTTATCCGGGCTCGAAGAGTTCATCACGCTGTTATGCTGAAATCTTTCGCCATAGGACTTGTTTGAAAACAAAGAAATGGAATCACAGTCCACGGGCTTCTGTCGATAATCAGGAAGATCGATCTAACGCCATCCGTGAAGAGGATAAAGAAGAGAACATTTCTAAGGCAACCCTGCTATGGAGGGCAATAAAGTTACCAATGTACTCGGTCGCATTAGTTCCTCTCACAGTGAGTGCTTTAGACATCTTGTTCATGAAATTTGAATGTTCGCCTTATGAAATGCATGACAAACCAAGTTAATTTTGTTTTTGTTTTGAAACCGAGTTCTCTTTTCTTTCGTTTATATGTTATTATTGGACTACTGTTTAGACAACTCTTTGCATTTCATGCTAAATTTTCATTTAACAGGTAGGCAGTGCGGCTGCTCTTTTTCAGACAGGCATATTTTCCGCTCAGCGCTATTTTGTTCTCTTGGTTTCCTCCGTTTTTGTTATCGCATGGTTGAATTTAAGGTAAAAACTATACTGAATAGAAAATTGATTCTTTCTTTTCCTTCGGCAGAATCCGTTTCCAATTTAGTCTTTTTCAAGTGTGTGTATGGTAAATTCACATTTGAGGAGAAAAAAAAATTATCATGGTGATGAAATTTTTCTCTTGAGACTCGAATAAAAGCCTTTTTCTTGTTGTCCATCTGCAGCAATGATGTTTACGATTTTGATACAGGAGCAGATGAGAACAAAAAGAATCGGTTGTTAACCTCATTGGCAGGTAAGTTTCGTTCTTCACTTCATTTTCATTTTTTATGGATATGTTTCTTTGTTACCAAACAACGTTTTAAATTGGCCACCTGTGTGATATAACGTTTTCGGTTAGCCGTACAGGAACCCTTGTAACTGCTAGCTCATTACTTGCTCTTGGCTTCGTGTTGCTGACTTGGACATCGTTTCAGGCAGGAAATGACCGTGCGATATTGTTACTAGCATGTGCAATCACATGTGGTTATGTATATCAGGTAAATAAAATGATTTGAAATAACTTGAAAAAAAATATTGGATAGTTCCATTTCTTTAGCCTATGTTGAATGTTGAGCAAATTTTTGGGGGTATTCTGAGTAGGTTGTCCTAATTCTCGTACTATATGAGGGACGTTTAGGGCAACCGTTTTCTATAGGGAAGAACAAAGTGACTCAGAGAGGCATTTTGAGAGTGGATTGTACCTCGTACTTCTTCCGATTAGAGTAAAATTCAGCAGCAGCAAGTGGAAATTCATTTTTTTAAAAATATGTCTCTAACGATGAGTGCAGTGTCCACCATTTCGATTAAGTTACCAAGGACTCGGGGAGCCTTTGTGCTTTTCTGCATTCGGGCCATTTGCTACTTCAGCCTTTTACTTGCTACAGGGCAGCACAAGGTTGTACAGCTTGACAAATCTCATTACAATAGTCTAAAATTTGTGCACGTGCGTGTGTCTCTAATTCTATAATATTCAGATCTTGCGGTTTTGACAGCAGTGTCAGTAACCCCTTGACCGGTTCTATCCTTGCCGCCTCACTCCTTGTCGGCTTCACAACAACTTTAATCCTATTCTGTAGTCACTTTCATCAGGTAGTTTCCGTTTTCCCTTTATAATAATAGCTTGTGTGAACTCACGCACCTTAATTTAAT
This sequence comes from Ficus erecta, assembly GCA_008635985.1. NCBI lineage: Eukaryota > Viridiplantae > Streptophyta > Magnoliopsida > Rosales > Moraceae > Ficus > Ficus erecta. The sequence goes on from BKCH01000568.1 coordinate 262,467, forward strand.
CTTTCCGGGGGCTATAAAAGTGTTTGAACTAACAAGAACATGTGCAAACTCAGATCGAAGGAGACTTGGCTGTTGGGAAACTGTCTCCTCTGGTGAGCATTCTTTTTTGATCTTTCAAGCAAGAAAAATGGAATAAAGTCGGTCAAAATTTCACTTGTATACAAATTCAATGGCAAAATAACCATGATAATTTTAACGTTTATCTTTCTCTCTGTCTGCAGGTTAGAATTGGAACTGAAAGAGGCGCACGGGTAGTTAAGCTGGCCATCACCGCACTTTATCTTCTTGTGTTCGCTTTTGGTCTAAGCGGCACTCTTCCTTTTACTTGTATTGTAAGTAACAAGACCATGACTACTTGTTTTATGTTATTGTCTCATTTTCTGAATATGGACTATGCTCTTTTCCAGCTTCTCTGTGCCTTTACCTTACCCACGGCGAGATCAGTGGCTAGATATGTTGAAGAGAACCACCAGGTGAGAATATTTTCGAACTTGTATTTGATGAGATGGCTCAAGTCATGTTCTTCAAATCTCTTCTTGTTCTGATCACATCATGTTCTTGCTTCAAAAGCGTAACAAATTTATTGAAATACTTCCCTCTCAAGAAAGTGATACAATCGTAGCTAAAATATGGCGGCCGGATATAGGAGGTGAGAGCTACATCACCCAGTGCTAAGTTGTAGGTTAAATGCTTGGGTTGGTCGGGCACTCATTTTTCTTGCTGAAAGCTTTGGGTCAAGTTGTCACCACTGCGTTGACCGGGATATATAGGCAATTCACTTCGTGAGGAATCCATATATCATGTGGGGGGCATCCACCTCCTATAACCCATTTTAAGTTTTTATAAAAAAAAAAAAAAGTTATGGGTTAAATGCAGTCAAATGGTACAACCTCACTCACTTTTGGAGTGGAGTTTCTCCGCCGAGGGGGGCGCTAGGGGTGTACCTGCAAATGGGACTCCGACGCTCAAGTCAGACATATTTATAGAAGTGACCAATCCGATTGATACTGTTAATCTATTTTGAATGGGCCACGTCAACAATTACCCATATAACCATAGTCCAATCAAGTTGAGAAACTCCGTTCTAGGTGAAGACTTAAGCTCCCATTTGACACCCTGTTGTAGACCTACTTTCCAAACTTTTTTAATAGTGTTTTCTCTCACAAAATTTAGAATTTACTATTCGAATTGTGGGTTTAAATCTATGATCCAAATGGACCATTAGTCCCCATCAGTTTTGATCCAGACAATGCTGTGCGGCATGCCTAAGCAGACTGAGTCTAAAATTAACCTGTTCTTAGTCTGCTTATTACCAGTTTTGTTTTTAATAGTTTTACTAATGAAAGTGAAGTTTGACAGGACAAAGAGAAGATTTTCATGGCAAAGTATTACTGCGTGCGACTGCATACGGTATTCGGGGCTGCATTGGCTGCTGGCCTTGTGTTGGCTCGACTGCTCCGGCGGAGACAGATCCCAGCTGCAATTATTCTTTCTTAAAAACAGTTTTTAAGGCTTAAAATATTTTTATATTTCCCATCCATTTTGTGAAAACAAAAATGGTTTTGTATCGTGGGATTACACAGAATTAGCAACTCTTTGGCATTAATCTATACAATAAAGGTGCATACTTGTATTTGTTAAATAGAAGTTTTTACTTCAACTAAATAATTTATTGAAATTTAGAACTCATTAAATAATTGCGACATTCATGAGAATACAAGGTAAAACCTAACATATAGATATTACAAATAACTAATTTAGCTTACTCATCCCATTTTTATTATAATCTCTTTTGAAATTCATATTTTCATGGTAAAGATGAGAACAAAGTTATGGTGCATTATTACATATAGGTTTCTTTAAAGGTGACACGTCTTTGATTCATGTGAGTTCTTTTACATCAATAATGTAGATATAAACTTACCATAATTTAATATCTAAATTCATGGTACTACCTTTGGATATAGAGTTCAATCCTCATTTCCAAGTTCAAAAAGTGGAGTCCTTTAATTGCAATAATATACAAGCTAGGAAATGGACAAAGGGGCCTTAAACAAAAGTTGACCGGACTTGCAACATTTGTTATTTTAATATTCAAAAATAATATTTAAAAGGAGAAAAACTTTTTATTTCGCTTTCCACATTGACAGCCCATAATTCATGTAAATTACTTTTTTTTTTTAATTATTGCTTTTATGCCCAGGTCAAATGACTAAAGAGTAAACTCAAGTACATCCTATCCTGTTAATATAATTATCAATTAACACACAGCACTTTTATGCTCAAGATAAACAAATAAATAAATAAGACACGAATATTATACAAATTACTCACCTGAATTTGACTCGTATATTCTCAATTTTAATCCTCTTTTGCATCTCTTTAATAACATCACGACACATTGATTAAAATACTTAAATTATATAAAATGAGATTAAAAAAAAAAAAAAAAAGGAATTGAGTCGAATTCAACGTCCATGACCTAGAGAAAGGTTAAGATAAAGTTTTCATTAGGTAAGAAAAAAAATCTTAAGGTTGTTGCTGAATTGTTTTCCTTTATCAGGAGCGCCAATGCTTTTCATAAAGATAAAAGAAAAAGAAGACGTCTCTTTTCTGCAAGATAAGTGTAGTCTTTTTATGCAACAGCAACTAAAAGTTTTTTTTTTTTTTTTTTAACCCTTTCGTTTTCTAGTTTGAATTTTTTCTACTCGAAGTGGAACTTAAAGACAAAATTTCCTTTTTCTTATACAAAAAGATTTCCATTTTCAAATTTTGAGATATATTTCTTTCTTTCTTTTTTTTGTTTTTTGACAGGATATTTACTATATAAAAAAATTGAGTGTATGAAAGAGTACTGTTTTTCCAAAATATACTGTAGTTTTTTAATTTTCTTAAAATTGTAAATGTTAAATTGGTATTTTCTCAAAAGAAAGGGATAAATTGGTATCTTTATAAAAAATTGTAAATGTTAAATTGGTATTTTCTCAAAAAAGAAGAGGATAAATTGGTATCTTTATTAGGTAAACAGTCTCTTTTCTCTCCTGAGAATACTCAAGAGAAGTGTTCTGCATTGTCAACCAAATTATCAGTTTCTTCTTTTTCTTCTTCTTTTAATAATTTAGAGGATTTGAACTCTACATCTTGTTGTGGAGTAAGATGTAAAATTACCGTTAAATTATGCCTACAATCACAACTGAATAATCTATTTTATGGGTTGTTTAAATGGCCTCTCCATACTTAACTCCATTGGGACTAGTGTAACCGGTGAGAAATAAGAGATTTAAGTAGAAGCTACTAGACTTAATCTTAAAATATTTCATTTCTCTTTAATGAATAGGAATTATAAACCTTATATCGTTTTTAAAAAAAAAAAAAAGGTTTGCTTAATAGAAGATGTATCACTTTATTTTTTAAATTTGGAAAAGGAGAAAAAAGTAAATAGCGGTTTTCAAGAAATAATAAGTAAAAAGTAGGTTTTCAAAATACTTTGAATAAATAATAATAGATAGCAAATTTATCATTTACCTAATAAATTTATGTTAATCTAATAAAATTTCTATTTACTTAATTTATTATTTATTACGATGTCACTGTCTCGATGCATTATCTTATCTCTATAGTATCGTCCCACACAGAAAGAAAGAGCACAGAATCCGGACCTACCTATAGATTCGCTAACGTAAAGTGAGGGGTTGAGTCTGAACTGCTGAACCAAAATCATTTTCGGAACCATACTTCTTATAGCTAAAAACTACTATTTATCACAATTTCCGTTTGTAAAATTATTTAGATTGGGAGTGACGCATTAATTTTATGTAATATCATAAAATATTGGGGATATTTATGTAGTTTCCACTTTTCAGACGCCCAAAGTGGGCCAGGGCCCACAAATGTCAATCAGAGCGTGGACAAACTCCCCGACAGTTTCGGGATGGGCTGGGCCTAGCCACGGCTCATCTCTATCTTGAACATCTTTAAAACGACGTCGTACCAAACCAGTACAGTGCTTCCCGAAACGTCTTCGACAAGCTTTCGAATCTGGATATATAAGTGAAACAGGGAATCGCAATTCAAATTGGGGTTTCCTCCATTGGAGAGCTTCCAAAAATCCTCTCTTTTCTCACAACTTCAATCTGATATTTTCCCATATTTCTATCCAAGCCGTTTGTCGTTTCTGGCAGGTATTTTTCTCTTCTCTTGTTCCTCAATCTTCGTCTTCTCACTCTGATTTTTTCTTCGGAAATTTTTAAGGTTTTTCGGTTGTTTGTTAGGGTTGTTTCTGATTAGGGGTTTTCGGATTGGAATGTGAAATTTTCACCGGAATTCCGATTTTCAGATTTAAAATTGGGGTTTTTGATTGCCAATCTTTGTTGAATTTTTCTGTTGAAGAATTTATCGAACAAAAACCCTAGTTTTCCTTCAAATTGGATATTATCTTTTGTGGATTGTGTTTGTTCTCCCTCTTTCTCTCTCTCTAGAATTTTTCTTTGTTGTCGTTAATTTTCTGGTTCTTAATTTTTACCAGGCTTTAATTCCGACCTCTTTGTCCTTCTTCTTTTTTGTTTTTTTTTTTTGTTTTTGTTTTTTTGTTTTTATTTATCGTCATTCTTGTAATGAAATTTTTTTTTTTAATTTCTTTTTATCTCAGTTTAAGAGGTTTTACTGTAAAGACATTTCTGTATTGTTTTTACGGTGTTCCTTGTTTTGTACTATGACTATGATATAACTTTTCTTGTAGCTATTTCATTATCCTTGAAGTGTAAACTCTTTTATTAAGGTTTAGAGAATAAAAACAAACAAATGATATCCTTGTTTCACATTTAAATATTTGCCATATCGCGTGCCTCTCTCTCTCTCTCTCTCTCTCCCCTCTTTCACGCATTTACTCCGCTCCTCCCTGTCATTCTTTTTCCTTTTTTTCCTTTTTTCTTTTTTTTTTTTGGGTCTTCCTTCTTCCTCCTGTTTGACGCTTCTCCACCCGCCCCTCCACTGCCGCTTTTTTTTTTTTTTCCTTGCTCTTCCACGTTCTTCCATCTGTTTTCTGTTACTCACAAATTCGAAAATCTAATTCCCAAATCCTAAATCCCAAAACCTAAATTTAAAATTCAAACTTTGATCATTGGTCTGGGCATCAAGGAAGGATCTCACGGGAAATCATAACTGCTGGTTTGTCTTCGCTTCCAACTTTTCTTTCCTTTTTTTTTTTCAAAATTGTTTCCCCTGTTTTGTTGATTTTATTTCATTAATTTACGGGTTTTAGTTCGTGTTTGGTTGTTTAGCTATTCTCGGGCAATTAGTCTTACTGTAAAGACATTTATGTATTGTTTTTACGGTGTTCCTTGTTTTGTACTATATCATATCCTTGTTTTGTACTATGTCTGTGATATAACTTTTCTTGTAGCTATTTCATTATCCTTAATGTGTAAACTCTTTTAAAAACAAACAAGTTGTGAGGTATACTAATAGTGTTTGGTTGGGTTAAGGTGTGCTAAATTAGTTTGGATTTTCAGGAGGCAATTTGCATAATGACTTAACCACTTTCTTAAAAGTTATCAAAAAAATTTTATTATCAAAATTTTCTCGAACAACCAGGAACGACCACATTCCTGTGTTAAAATGAGAGAAGGTTATTTTGCTAATTTCAACTTTTGAGGTTGTCATTTTGGCAAATACCTACCATTTTTTTTTCAGTGTTATGGATTACAGAATTTGTATTTAAATGCGACCAAGTAGAATACTAGGTTTTAGTCAAATTGAATTTTAAGTTTTGTTTTGTGTTTCAGTCGGTGTTTAAGAAATTTGGTTAATGTGTTTCTTGGTTTGATATTTTTGTTAGAATTTTAGGATGCCGGCTACAGCAGGAAGGGTTCGCATGCCCGCGAACAACAGGGTGCACAGTAGTGCTGCCCTGCAGACGCATGGTATATGGCAGAGTGCAATTGGGTACGATCCATACGCACCCAACAAGGATGATGACAAGAAGTCTTCACAGCAGAAATCCTCAAACTCGGAGCCAGAGGGCGAGAATGCGTATGCAAGCTTCCAGGGCCTCCTCGCACTTGCTCGCATTACTGGGTCAAATGCTGATGAGGCTCGCGGAGCATGCAAGAAGTGTGGCCGTGTTGGGCACCTGAAGTTTCAGTGCAGGAACTTTCTGAGTGTTAAGGATGACAAGGAGAAAGACCCGGCTGCTATTCAGGCTGATGTTATATCCGAGTTGGATAAGCTGAAAGGGAGTGCTGGTAAGGTGAAAGGGAAAGCCGCTGCTGAGAGCGAGGAGAGTGAGGAGGAGGACGAAGAGAGTGAGATTTCGGACTCTGATTATGACTCAGAGATTGAGAGGGTTATTGCTGAAAGAAATGGGAAGAGAGTGTCAAGAAAGGATAGGCCAATAAAGAAGAAGAAAAGGAGCTCAGATGACGATGATGATGATAGCTCGGATACAGATTCGGAGAAGAGGAAAAAGAGAGGGCGGTCGAAGAAGAGGAGTGGAAGAAGGGACAGTGATGATTCGGATAGTTCTGATGATGGTAGGAGGAAGAGAAGGAAGGAGAAGCGAAGAAAGAGGGATGAGTCTTCAGACGAGGAAGCTGAGCGTCGCCGTCGACGACACAGGAAGAGTAGGAAGGAGAAGAGGAGGAGGAGAAGTCATCACTATTCAGATGATTCGTCAGATTCATCTGATTATTCTGATAGGCACCGCAAGAGGAAAAGCAAGCGATCGTCAACACCATCGTATTCTGATGCTAGCGACTCTGACGATTCTCGTGCAGCTCGGAGGAGCGTGAAACGATCTGAGAAGAGTCGGAAGCGCCATTAAAATATAGTGAGCTTTGGTATTTTAACTATATGGGTACTGAGTCGCTGTTAGTGTCGGTTGTATGCAACTATATACCGTTGCAGAACTCTGTTTGTATGGTATTTGGCCATTTGCCATGTTCATTTGTTTGGATTTGATTTGGTTTACTTCGTGTGTTCGAATTCTGCTATGGATGTGACGACATTATTGCTGGTTTGTTAATGGAGTTTGAATTTTGCTAATTTCTCTTGTTTGATCTCGGTACTTCTTTTTCCCAGTTTGTAGATTTTTCTTCGTGACTCTTAGATGAATTCTATATTGCCATCATATTGATTCGTCTAAATAGTTATCTATAAACATTGGTGTGCTCGGCACACCATTTCAAATCCAAATAATTTGTTTCATTTCAAATTTAAATCTATTTGGCTCGAAATCCAAGTCAGCTTCTTTTATTATTTTTTTTAGACATCTATTAATTTTAGATTTTAATTTCAAAAAATATATATATATATATATTTTCAATCGGTGCGTCAAACGGGGGAATAATATTGAGGAAATAGAAGCATAAATGGAGTTTGCTTTCATGAATAAGGTTATAACTTAAACCTAGTCCCGACTCTTTTTTTTTTTTTTCCTCCTCCTCCTTCTTCTTTCAAAGGTTGGATATGAAATGGAACTTTTTTGTGAAGCCTTTGACAAGATTAAAATTTATGGTGAGCGTCTTGATTTGGGATCCCTAACTTTAAAAGGGACATATTTAAATGAGTCAATTAGCAAAATGACTTAAATACTTTTTTCTTCTCTCTCTCTCTCTCTCTTCAAAGGTTGGACATGAAATGGAACTTTCTTGTAAAGCCTTTGACAAGATTAAGATTTATGATGAGCGTCTTGATTTGGGATCCCTAATTTTGAGAGGGACAATGTTTAAATAAGTCAATTAGCAAAATGACCCAAATACTTTTTTATTTCTCTCTCTCTCTTTTAAAAAAAAACACTTGTTGTCGCTTAAACCTAAAGCTTCATAGTGGGTCGGATTGTAGAGAAATGAAGGGTAAGAGACTGCCCAATCACAATAATTCAGAACTTTTGCTATTGTAATCGTAAAAGCAAAATAACATATATATATATATATATATATATATAAATCGACTTGAGGGGAAATTTCAACAAACTTGGTTAAGTCACAAGCATGATCGTCACGAATATAATATACCACAATTTGAAAATTTTCTTTAAGTATTTTGTCTCATAAAAATTTAAAAATTTATACAAATGTTATTTTCAAATATATAAACCAAATAAACAAATGATTCCTGTATATTAGTTATATTTATTTTCACTTTAATTGAATCAAGTAATTCGCTATCATAAATTTTTTTTGCCACGAATCTCATGCTGTGCTTCTAATTTCTCCAAATCATTTCTAATTCAGTCGATCAAGATTTACCATCAAGATATGGAAGAGCCTTTACGTTAGGTTAGATTAGTCTCGTCATTCACGTAATTCCCCCATTCTTTGATCTATCGCGCCATTTGTCATGTAAAGAATAGAAAGGACAGACTTTTCAGCCTCTATGTACAGCATCTGATTTTTCCAGCACTATGATTGAACTAGTACCGTACTTTCCATTAAACAAATAACTAAACTCAAAAGCAAGAGATATAGCTTGATCGGACCCCTCTCTTGTTGCTGATTTCCTTCATTCATGCTGGTTACAAAGACAAAAGAGACTCATTAGAAGGAATCTGGCCCTCAGCTTTAGCTTAAGTGGCCAAATATGGAGGAAAAGTTTTCACATGTTGATTGTGAATTGTCTTTATAATAATAAGTCAAAGCCGAGAATAATAATGGAATTGGAGGAGCCTGCTAGGATTGCTTGGTAAGCAAACAACCAGTCATATTGGCGACAACTCCCATTTCTTTCTTTCTATATTATTTGGTCAGAGATTTTAGAAAGATTATCCTATGGGCCCATTTAAGGGACTTTTAGAGACGGAATTTTAAAAATATTTTGTTTGAAGTGAAGGTGAGCTTTCGAAATATGGGATTGAGATAAAACGCTTTTGGAAAATTGTTGTTTTGGATTTTTGTGTTTGACGAAGAATAATCAGAAAAAAGTAATGTTTTAGGGATATATGTATTGTTGATTTGATAATAAAAAAAATGAAAGATTAAATTTCTTATTTTAAAAAAAATAGTGAAATAATAAATTTTAAAAAAAATATTTACTTGGAAACCAAATCCACCTCAAACACACTGTTGGAAAAGGGACAGCAAAACACCATCTCCATCAGTATCCCCAAACGGCCTCTAAATCTCTCATCTCTTACTACATAATAAAAGTAAATTTAATAGTGTATTTCGTCCTTCTTCACTCGCCATCATGTGACAGCTCTAATACCCGTCACATAATAATTTTTTTTGAAACTATTTTACTTTTGCTTTTGCTTTTCTAGTTTGTTTTGCGCTTCGTACAAGCTGTCCAACTAGTATCCCCAAAAAGCTGTGTCTTTTTCCTTTACTGGCTCTTGAATATTTGTGGTGATTCTTCTCAAAATCTCGACTCATCAGCTGCTCCCCAAAAGCTCAACATCAATGCAAGGAAAGAAGCTTTATTATCGAAACTTTCATTGAAGCTGAGCCACTCTTTCGTATTCGGTTTTCTACCTTGGTTATGGTCACGCTCTCATCAAACCACTGATATTACTTTAACTCCTAATCTTTTAAGAAAAACAGTTATCTAAAAAAAAAAAAAACCTAGCTCGGTATCAAGAAGTGCAATGCTATCAATATTATCATCTTTCACCAAATTTTGAATTGCATATGAGGTGACAATTATCACATTACCTGGAATCGATATATACTAGATCTAGGTCACTATTTGTACCGATTTAACAAATCATTGAATTTCCCGAAGTGATATTCTCGAAAAACCATATATTCTTCTTGCAGGTCAACCATTATTAAAAATATTAGGTAATCTCGTCATATATTTAATCCCGCACATATATGTTTTGCAAGTAAGACAGTCGCCTCTTTAATGGATACCATGAATCCACCATATCTTTATGATTAGAGCACGTCTTAAATTGAAATATTATTAGGGCTTCATGAAGCATGAAGGAGAAAATGCATGTTCAAGAATCCATAATAAAAGCTTGGAGAGAAAAGTACTTTGGGCATTAAAAGATATAAAACAAAAGCAAAAATTTTGTTTTGATACACCTTAAGTTTTGGAACCGCAACGGAAACTTACACAAAAAGAGCAACAGCAACACGGTAACGGCCTTACAAACATTTTGCTTATGACATTTTTATAAAGAAAGGTAAAATTAAAAACATAAAATTGCAATTGTAACCCAACTAATTGGAGTAAATGTCCTACACTCGTCACTTCATGCTAGAAGAATAAACCTATGAAAAGACAATTGAATATCGTAATGTTTGAAAGGAATTTACACAAGTGCAATGCAAATCAGAGGATCAAACCTTAAGCAGGTTCAGGCTTGGACTTCTGCTGCTCGCTGGGAGCAGATGCTTTGGTGGGAGAGTCGGAGAGATGAACTTGAGCGTAATCATCCACAATTTTCCTTTTCTGTTCCTCCTCAACTATTCCCACTTTCTCTTTTGTCTTCTGGCCAACTTCTCCAGCAGCTTTAGCAACCTTGCTGAAAGCACCCGTAACCCACGAGGCCCCAGTGAAAACATACCGGTTCTTCATTATGGCGGATCCAGCATCACTTACTTTCTGTTCAGCAACCGCAAAAGCTGACTTGGTTTTTTCTGAAACTTGAAACTTCTGATCCACTTCACGAACTTTGTCACCCACCAAAGAAGTACCCGCACTTATTTTGTCGCTCAGACCAATTTTTTTGTCAAAAGAAATAACTTTAGCGGAGGCTGTTGATGTCAGTTGGTGCTTTTCGTCAAGGGTCTTTGCCTTGTTGACAGCATCTTTGCCTAGTATAAAGCCCTTCGCAAGCATGCCCGTAACCACATCCTCTGCTTTCCGAAGTGCAGACTCACCACCTTCAGGAGTCTTGTTTACTGTCAACTGCAGAGACAGGAGCAAATCAACAGGCGTGACACTTACAGTAGACGAGTGGATCAATCGATTAGTGACACATTATAGCAGCAAAGTTCAGTTAGGGATTTTACCATTGTTTAAAATTGTGCAATTTGAGGCGGGCAATGAGGCGCGCCTCAGTGAATTGTGGAAAAAAATAGTAAAGAGGCCTAAGCCTCAATCGCCCTCTAAATTGCGTACACCTCTACGAATTAAGGCGTACTCAAAAACGCACGCAAGTGCAATATTAAGGCTGTAGCCTCAATTTTTCTGAAGTTTTTTCCAGTCCAAAGAAATCGCTTGGCTACCATAAGGATGAACACATTGGTTTACATAATGTTCAACAAGAGGCTGAAAGATAGACATTTGAAGAAAAAAATTTTGATGTTATGTTATGATTTCTACCTACTATATGATTTTTCATATTTTATGGTTTCCTTTCGAGGCTTACGCCTCAAACCGCATTAAGGCGTACGCCTTAACTCGCAAACAAAAAAATGCCTTAATAACCGATTACGCAATTTTAAACCTTGGATTTTACAAAAGAAGATACTTACAGGAGGTGCTGAAGCTTCTGGTGGTAGCTCATAATCAGGAGCTAGAGTAATTGTCACGGACATATCAACAATTGTGGCTCCCTGACAATAGCACGGACAGCAAAGATCCGCTATGTTAAAAGGAGAAACTATGATACAAAATTGGATTTAAAGACTCTGGTACGAATGAAGATTTACACTAGATAGACGATGATATACGGGTTTTGATTTGCACTTTGCTGCAGATTTTTCCTACTTATATCATGCAATCTGATTTCAAATAGAAGTTTTGATATTCCTAGTGCTTAAGAAAGGAATCATTTGCACAAATAGATCATTCTTACGTGCTATTTTATTTGTTCATATTTTTTTGTTCGAGGTAAACTATTCATGTTGCAATTAATCACACAGATGTCACTCTCTCCACATGTTTCTTTACAAAAAAGGAAGGGCAAATCAAGCTGCTATCATATTTCCAGGTATAATGAAATGTTTTAAAAATATATCAAACCAACTTTCACAAGATAATCAAGATACAAAAATCCCTTTTACCTATCATGCAATAATATCAAGAATCGCAAGTTCTCTCTATCTCAAACATGCTCTCAACCACAGAAATGCAGTTTGGGATACACACTACTTCGCAGGATATCAGCTTGACGTAACATAGTGCACGGTTCGTTTCAAGAAGAAAATTAATTTTCTTATGAGACTCTTTTACAGGAGGGACAAATAATTATAAAAATAATAAAAAAAAGAACTTCTATAAATGACCATGATTTTTTTTTTTTTTTTTAAGTTATGTCCCTTTCTAGGAGGGAGAAGATTTGTTGCAACTAAGAGTCGTGATGTGTGCAGTAAAGGAGCTAGAATTAAAACAAGAGTGTAGTAACATGATATGATGTAATAACATGATATGATTAAACTGAGAAGTCACATACCGAGAGGAGGACTGCAGTCTCCGCTCCTTGTGCATCCTTGAAGGTAACATATGCAATTTGAGACCGTTCATTATCACTGCAAGAGCAAGAGCAAAACATGATAAGCTCGAGTTAAATACAAAATACATAAAGGGAATCATCAAACCAGATAAAAACAAAACATACCTCATCATTTCAACATATTCAATATCACCAGAGAAAGAAAAGAACTCCTTGAGGTCTCTCTCATTCGCTCCCAAGGAAACATCGCAGACCTTCACAGTTTTAACCTGAAGTACAACGGTTGTATAATTTCCACGATAAGAAAAGACAACGGTAACACATAGAACCTTTCGGTAAAGATATTACATTAGGAAAGCATAATTAAAGTTGCAATAAACGAAGACTCTAAACGAAATCGAAATTAGAATCGTCTCTTCATTGCCAAATCACAATGTCACCAAAAAAAGGTTCTTCTAGAAGCTTCCTACAGCTGGGTAGGTATTCACTTCACATATCCTAACCTTAAATAAAATTTTCTATCCAAATCCTTATACAGACATTCCGAATCCGAATCCGAATCCATTTTTAAAGCTTAACCCCCTGATAACATAAGTAAAATCATGGTTAAGAAAAACTGTCCAAATATAAAAAGAAGGTTAAAGAATCTATCTTTTTTTTTTTTTTTTTGGATTTCTTTTAATTCCTTTGATAATCCGAATCCATTTTTAAAGCTTAACCCCTGATAACATATGTAAAATCATGGTTAATAAAAACTGTCCAAATATAAAAAGAAGGTAAAGAATCTATCTTTTTTTTTTTTTTTTGGATTTCTTTTAATTTCTTTGATGAGTCCCCCCAACAAAATTCTCAAGATGCTAAAAATTTCCTTCTTTTATTTAGTTCTCGTCGTTTGGTTCAATTTCAATTTCAATTTCATTTCACGAATTAGGCAAAAAAAATAGTAATAATAATCTCAATATCGCATTAATTCGAGTAACATTTTTGTGAAAGATAAAGCTCAAAAACAGATCTATCTCCACCACTAAATCCATTAACAAGAATCCAAAATCCACAGATAAACTAAACAACAACAAAAACCCTAGAAATTCATACTCAAAATCAACATAATCACAAGAAAGCGAGCACTAACCGACATGGCGAGCTGCTATAAGAGAAAGATCAAAGGAAAAAGATCGAAAGCGGATCTCCGATATCCGAGATTGACCAAGAAGTCGTCGGAAAATCGAGGACAAAAGAAAATTCAAAGTCGTTTGGTCTCCAAGAAAATGAAAGAAAGCTTTGTTTTAGAGAGAGAGAGAAAGAGGGGAGAGAGAGAGGGAGAGATTTTTATGCAGCGGGGAACTGGGGAGGGAGGGAGGGCCTTGTTGGGGAAGAGATTAAGGACGGCACGTGCGAGAGAGAGATTTCGCACGTGAGATTTCTCGTTTTTTGAAACGCGGAGAGCGTGTTTACTCGGACAAGGAGTTCAAGTTTCTAGGCTGGGCCCCACTGTATTTATTTACCACTCGTAAAATCCCGCGTGGGATTCTGTACGTTGATCATGTGTAATAGAATTGATCGGACGGTAGTTATGAGTCCTGTAAAGTTTAGAGTAATTATATTTTTGTTGAAAATATTATCTATGCTTCTATATAATAATTATTTTTTTGTTGAAAACATTATTTATGTCCTTGGTTTTGTAATATTGGCACGGAAATTAATATTTGTAAGGAAAAAAAAAAAAAAACCAGATCAGCCATACATATCGGGAGTTCGGACAAAACAAGCCCATTGGTACGGTCAAATCGGAATTTAATAGTTATTTTAAGAGCACATACACTTTTTTCGTGTGAATTTTATATCTTATCACGACTGATTTGTTTGGTGGAGTAGTTTGAGTTGAGATTTTTAAGTTTTAAATGTAAATTTTTTTGAATTTTCAGAAAAGATAAAAAACTTTTTGGGAAAAAAAAGTTTGAGTTAAATGGTTTGAGTTGGTATGCCAAACAAACCTTTGTCATTTAAATTCAATTTACAACATTCTTTTTTCCTAAATATTAGAAAAGATTGTGAATTTCCTCCTTAATTAAATTTTAAATAAATTGTTAAGTTGGTCTCTGAATTTTAATTTTGTCAAATTTTGATCCCCGAAGTTTTTTCATAGCTGGAATGCAGTCAAACTATTAAATGTTACTACAATAGTCTTTCACATTAATTTTTAGACGGAATTCGTTAATTAATACCACTTTTTAATCAAATTACTAATGAATCCCACTTAAAAATTAAATTAAACGACTATTGTAACAACAATGTAATAGTTTAGAGGCATTCTCTATTTATTTTTTCGTAGCTTGAATGATCATAAACTATTAAAAACGTTGTTATAGTAATCCTTTTCGCTAATTTTTTAACAGAATCAGTAATTAGCACCACTTTTTGACCAAATCACTAACATATTTCATACAAAAATTAACGGAAATGATTAGCGTAACAACATTTTAAAAGTTTTAGGGCATTCCAACTATGAAAAAACGTTCAGAGACTAAAATTACATAATAATAAAAGTTTTAGGAACTAAATGAGCTATTTTTCCTTAAAATTTTAACTAAAATTCACAGGACACTTATTGAAAGCATGAATTGCGAATACCCCAACTCATGCTTTTCAACTAGTGTTATATGAATTTTTTAATCAAAAATTTATTTGATGTGGAAAATTCACAAATTTGTTCAAAATTTAGGGGGAAAGATTGTTAGAAGTTGAAGTTTGGGGGGGGGGGGGGGGGGTGTATTGGGTCCGTCTGAGTTTTGAAGATCTAGTTTTAGATATTTGAACTAGAGTTCTGAAAATGTGTATGATGTAGGAAGAATATTACTATTAGCTTGTTTTGTTATTTTCTTTAAAATTTTATTATTTTATTTAGGTGTCGTTTCTTTGTTTTAGTATCATTTTGTTTATTGTTAGTAAGGTTATATAAGCCTAAGGCAAAAAGTGTAATGGACTGTTATTAAATATTGAATATTGAAATCAAAATATTGGTTTTTCCTCTCCATTTTGGGGGTTTCCCCTTTGGCCATGGATTTGACTTGAGTTCTTCTTAATTCCGCTGCATCATTTGGTATCAGAGCCCTCGGTTGTTCTCGAGGAAGTACGGTAGACATGGTCGGTGATTGGAGTTACTTCGACGCCGATGAGCCTGAAGTGATAAGGCCTTCTGGGCGAATTGAGAGCTCAAATGGAACGGATTCATACTACTGGAGTTATGGATCTCACCGGTGGAGTGCCCACCAACGGACGTGTTCTCCACCACCCACTCACAGGTATCCTCATTCCCCACCTTCGTATTCTTTACGGGCCCACCGCCATCACTCTTTTCCATCTCCCAAACTCACTTTGCCTCAAAATCAGCCGATTACTCTAAGTAATATGATGCAATTTTATGGCTGAATGGTTTGAATTTGAAGAAAAGAAAAATGTTGTTGAAGATACTCTCAAGAACAAGATTTGTGTAATCTGGGTGTGAAACATACTTAAGGATTTGTGGGTAATACTGTTGAAGAGAAGAGTGTATTTGTTGCTATAAATTTCAATAATGATGATGAATCAACTGGTTTTGGACATGAAGCTACGGTGGAGATTGTTCCTATCTCATCCATTGAGCAAAGCTTGTGTCCAGTGGATCAAACTTCTGCCAAAGGATAATTTTAACAAATGTGATATTGTGACTGAAGCACTAGAATTAATTCCAACGTATATTGAGCACATTACTATTCCACGCACGAACCTTGAGGAATTTGTGGTTAAAAGCCAAGAATTGACTTGTGGAAGTGTGGATTTGTCCCTTGACGACAATTTGAGCCATAAAAAGTTGATTTGCAGCAGCAGGACTTCAAGCAACAAGTGCAAGTTTTCTTGGGTAGAATTTCATACGAGTTTACAAGAGGGTGTTACATGAGCAATGGTCAGAACCAGTGTAACCTTTGTAAGGAGCTTGTGATAATGTGGAAGGTGTCTTTACTGCCTTTTGTGGATTTGGGATGAGTTACGGAGAGACTTCTCAATCGGGGTCTATCACTCCCACAAGACGAATAGGATTACCCTCTTCGTCAACTTTTCAGAGCTTGCTTCATTGCTTATTTTCGCTGGCCATGTCACTTGCTGCCTGGTTTTCCTTTCCATGTGCTTTAGCAGAACTCGAGGTCGAGTTCTTTTCAAAAAAGGGGTGAACTGATGTAGGAAGAATATCACTATTAGCTTGTTTTGTTATTTTTATTAAAGTTTTGTTATTTTATTTAGGTATCATTTCTTTGTTTTAGTGTTGTTTTGGTTATCGTTAGTAAGGCTATATAAGCCTAAGGCAAAAAGTGTACTGAACGGTTATTGAATATTGAATATTGAAATCATAATATTAGTTTTTCCTCTCCATTTTGGGGGTTCCCCCCTTTGGTCATGGATTTGGCTTGAGTTCTTCCCAATTCTGCTGCATCAGTGTGTTTGATTGAAAAAAAAATTGTTTGAAGTAAAAACGTGTGAAATCTTAAAATGTAATTGGCAAAAAAATATCAATAAGGATTTTGTTTCGTTCCTCTAAAAATTATATGTAATTTAAATAAAAAAAATATATCTCACTTGAGCTCGAAATAATAAAGTTATTGACTTTTTTTTTAATAGTTTATTCTAAACATTTAGAAATATAAATAATGAAAAGTAGTTTTGAGTTGATAAAAAAGACAAAAAAAATAAAAAATAAAAAAATCTAATATGTGCCCTAAACAAATCCTTAGATTAGAGTTAATCGATTTTTTAAAAATTAGTTATAAATTAATTTATGTAATCTTTTCAGAAAAAAATAAAAACTAAATTGAAAATTTTAGATCAGAAATTGTGTACCAAACGTGCATTTAATTTTGATTTGTCATTCTTGATATGCAAATTTGAACGGTCCAGGCTTACTTGAACTTGATAATGGCATGCTACTTGCAGGCCACTATCACCATGTCACAACCGCAACTTGTGAGAGTCTTTGTTTGCATCTTTATAATAATAATAATAATAATAATAATATTATTATTATTATTATTATTATTTTTATTATTTTCGTCATCATCATTATTTGGTTTATATACCAGAGTGGTTTTTTTTTAATTATGTGTTTGGATTTTGTATATACCATGTCCGCATAATGCTAAAACGCATGCGATGCTTAATTGAATGTCTAATGGATTGGGATTATGAACAATAATTTCTTCAATATTTCTGAAATTTCCACTGAAATAGATTTTCAACGGTCTTGAAATATCTTCTATGTAAAATCAAATCAAATAGCATTTTTTGAAATATCTTCTATGAAATATTTCTGAAATTTTTACTGAAATAAAAATATTGAATTCAATAAAATAATAGCGTTTTTTTTAATATATAAAATCAAATCAAATCATTTAGGTGGGAAAAGAAAAAAAAAAAAAAAACGCTTTCCATAAAAGAGAAAGAAATTTTTAAGCTCCAGTAACATTTCCAATAACAAGTTATCGCATTGAATTGGAATAAAGGAGCCAAAAAATAATAGAGTTTAAGGGGATGTTTGGTGTGTAAGTTTAAGTTAAGATTTGTAAGTTTAAATAGTAAATTTTTTTGAATTTTTTTGAATTTTCAGAAAAGACAGACAACTTTTTAAGAAAAAAGACAAAAAACATGATAAAAAAAATACAGTTTAATTTAAACAGAGTTTGTTGCCAAACAAGTCCTAATTCTCTTCATTTGCAATATGGTTTTCAAATCGAAAGATACATAAAAAAGGATTTGGAAATAAATAAATAAAGAAATGAAAAGGGTAATCATCAAGTAGGGAGGGAAAATGATAGTATTAAATAAAGTTTAATAGATCAATCAATGAACAGCCACACCATATTAGCACCTTGGTCCCATTACAACGCATAGAAAGAAGACACATCATTGAACTTTCTAGTAATATCTTCACACGTGTCCTTCAAGATGTCCGCCTCAACGTGCCGGCGAGTTTGTTGATTAAAGAATATTTGCAAATTATACTAATGAATTAATACTAAAACTATATTAATTAAAAAAAAATTAATTGCAAAAGTTCCTTATATATTATAGTTCTTGTAACACTTTACCCCCGAATTTCAATTGTATTATCATGACCCCTGCACTATGTTCTGTTAACAAAATAAGTCATTCTGTTAGTTCAGAAGACGGAGATTACATATGCCAAGTCACAAGATGTTATTTTTGAGACATTATGGATCGTTTGGCAATCCAACTCAAGTTAGAGTTTTTAAAATGTTTTTTTAATCTTTTTTTTTTCTTAATAGTAAATCAATTTCGAAAACACATCTCTAGATACCTATAATTCATTTTTGAAGAACTCAAACTGTAGTTTATAATTTTTCTTTTAATTTCAAGTCAAAATAAGATGATTCGTATGTCAAAATACTAACAATGATAAGAAGAATAAAAGTATTTAACTATCATAATTAATTTTCAACCAAACACGTATTACTAAACGTTCACTCATTTTTAATAAACAAAAAACTCCAAAACTTTAATTGGAATTAAAGTGCTAAAGGCACCCAAAGCACACAATTATCATTCTACCCAACTATTTTGATGCCCATTAAGTTCTTGATCAACACTATTTCTTAAGAAAAATCCAAAACTGAAACTCAAGATGAAGTTGGGATGGGAGTGAAAATGAAGATGAATTCTTTTTTCTTTAATCTAAGCTTGTGTTTGGTTCGCCGGTTGGAGATGAAAATTTTAAGTTAGAGTTGATTGACTTTTCAAAAATTAGTTATAAATTTTATTGACTTTTCAAAAAAAGATAAAAACTGAGATAAAAAATTATAGTTTAGTTAGAGTTAAACTGAAACGCTAAACAAAACATAAGCCATTGTTTAGTTCTCTGATTCAAACTAAAATATTTCAACTCTTTTTTGACTTTATCTGAAAAATCAATAAAAAATTTACCTAATTTTTAAAACATCAAATAATTCCAATCCAAATAACTCAACTTTAACTTATGTACAAAAGGCAAATTGAATTAGCTTTTATAAAACATCATGAGCCATAAACTTCTATTGTCATAAGGCCTAAATTTATGAACATAACATAATTTGGGAAACCATATCACAATTTTGAAATTTAAAGGACAAAGTATCACAAATATTATAATTCAGCGGGAATGTTTGTAATTAATATTTAAATTAAATTAAATTAAATTAAATTTTAAATGTCGACCGTCTCCTGGCCGGTGACCCCACCTTCCACGCCCCCCGAACGACACTTTCACCCAAAATTATTTTCTTCTCTCTCTCTCTCTCTCTAAAAGTTCGTTTCTCTCTCTGCCATCGAAATTGAAATCGAATTCGGAATCTGTTTCTCTCTCTCTCCTTAATCATCGCCTCGATTCTCTCTCTCTCTCTTCCCTTTTCGTTTAGCCCTAGCTCATCCCCAACCAGCCTGTCGCGGCTGGGGTTTTAACGAAGCCTCGTACCCAAACAGTCGGGTTTCAGAGGGAGTTTCTTTCTCGGAATACTCGAATCCGAATTTTCTCGGGGAAATTTTTTTTTTTTATATTTTATATTTTTATTTTTGGGGGGAGCGAGATGAGCTTTCAGGATCTGGAAGCTGGGCGGGGTGCGGGCAAGTCCTCGAGGCGGGAGATCTCAAATGGCAGCAGGCAGGACCCCACCCAGGCCGTGGCTTCTGGAATCTTCCAGATCAACACCGCCGTTTCTACCTTCCAGAGGCTCGTCAACACCCTCGGTACCCCCAAAGACACCCCCGAGCTCCGCGAGAAGCTGTGGGTCTCCACGATTTCCTTTTTGATTTTCATGGTTTCTTGGATGATTATTTTATTTTATTTTGTTTCCCTTTTTTAAGGTTTCAGTGTTTTTATGATATGATTGCCCATTGTCGTCCTTTTTGTTGTTCTTGTTGCTGTAAGAGCTGAATTCAATAGTTTTTGTTTGGTGTTAAATATTGTTTTTGTTTGCTAGGATTTTGGAGATACTTTGGTGAATTTTCGTTGGAAATGCACTTCTGAGAAGCGAATATTGTTGTGTTTTCGGTTGATAATAATCATCGGTTATGAGGATTGATATGCTGAATTAGAAATGCGAGATTTGTTTTTATTTCTTACTTCTGATATAATGGCTTGTTGCTAGATTCTTTTTCCTCCTTATTAGAACTGAATTTTGGGAATTCCGCTTTCGAATGATTGAAGATATGGTTATGTGAGTTTGTGAGCTTGGCCACAATAGCTTGCTCAATATTAGCTCCTTCTTTGAAGAAGCAGAAACTTGTAACTTCGTTGATATTTAGTGGTATTAAGCTGTTAGCCTGCATTGATTTGTTTACAGCATTTGCAACAAATTTGTTACCGAAACCAAACCCGATTTGTGAAAAAAAAAAAAAAAAAAAAGGGAAGTTAGATTCAAATTCTCATACTACTTAGTTCTTGCACATGAAACAAATCTTTGGTATAGCAGACTCCCTAAGTAAGTGAAGAAAAGTTGGTGTATTTTGGAGAATTGCACAAAGTGCGCTCGTTATAGCAGACACACTGCATCATTTGACTTCAGTGAAGCTGGGTTAGTTTGACACGTTAATTGGCTTTGTTGAATCCCCCTGTAAATTTTTAAGGATAATTTTATTATTCGGAATTCTAAGAGCCATGGTAGGAACTAGAAACTACCTACATCTCTTGTTGGCGATGAGTTTATGGTTATCAGAAGGAAGTAGCGAATGGTTCAACGTATGATATGGGCTTCTAAGTACTACAGTATAAAGCTGCATACTGCTGACGCTGATTGAAAAGGAAGATTTTATGGTTTTTTAAAGGACTTCCAGTTATTGAGTGGACCAAATGATTATTGAAGATTGGTTTGGTTTGGTATGGTTTGAATTTGACCATTGATTCTGCATTTGACAAAAGATTAGTAAATTGACTGTCTAGACTTTAGCTAAGGCGATAGAGTGCACAACTTTGACTACCACGTGTTTGTACTTCATTCAATTAATATTGTATGTGCGTATTGCATATAGTAAAATAGAAGTTGAAGCATTGGGGCTTCAGCCCTCTCCTTTCCTTACTCCTGCTTGGTCCTGTTAGTAAGTGGTTGGCTTAGCCTTGCAATAATTTTTTCTAATTTTGTTGCCTAAAAATTTTTGTACTGTGTGCATCCTGCTTTCTACTGGCCATCAACTAAAGAGTTATTTTCCAAGTGATTACTGCCCTTTCCTTTCATCCCTTATTACCGTGCTTTGACCCTGTGTGAAATGTCGTTCTTTTTCCCTAGGAGGTGAACTGTATTAGTAGAGCGTATTTGTTCCATGCATGTTTTTCTTCTTTGTTTTCAATGAATTGTGGTCGTCTCTTTTAATCTCAAAGTGAGAATTTCATTTTTTTTTTCAAGTACAAGCTACTGTAGCCACAAATATAGGTCAAACATAAACACGATTATGCCTTGTTTAAACCTTTCTGTCTTCTAATTCTTGTTGTGAATCTTGGACACTATTACGAAAGCTTTTACCTGTGAGGTATTTCATAGGCTACAATTTTATTTTATTTTATTTTTTTCATGTGAATATTGGCTTATTTGTTCTTTGTAGGAAGTTCTCAGACACTAGATTCATATGTATTTTTATCCTTCGGTGGTTTAAATTTGACTTTTGCTGACTTGCAGGCACAAGACAAGGCTACACATTGGGCAATTGGTGAAGGATACATCAGAGAAACTTAAACAAGCTAGCGAAAGAGATCATCATGTTGAAATTAATGTAAGAATACACGCGCACAAATTTGCACATATGTATGTATGGACACACATTCTTCACAAGATGCAGTAGTTCTTCGAACAAGGAATTTCATTGTCTTTAAATCTTATTCCAGGCTAGCAAGAAGATTGCAGATGCTAAACTTGCAAAAGATTTTCAAGCTGTTTTACGAGAATTTCAGAAGGCCCAACGACTTGCAGCTGAAAGGGAAACCGCATATACTCCTTTTGTTCCCCAAGCAGTTCTTCCTTCGAGGTAAATTTGGTCAAAGACTTTTTTTTTTTCTTTCCCTCCTGAGTAGAAGTTGGTAAAAAGTTTTTCAGAGTATAATCCTTGTCTGTTGTTTCTTTGTTGAATGTAGTGAATTATGAAGGAAACAGTTTTCCTTGCACCTTGTTAGTTGTTCCCGTATGTATTTAACTATTTATATATTTATGTTTTAACTTGTGTCAATGTTTTAATTCTTTACAGTTACACTGCTAGCGAGCTAGTTTTAAATTCAGATCAAAATGCAGAACAGCGTGCTGTCCTTGTGGAATCAAGGAGGTGAGTTGTAAGGGTATTTTATCTGTTGCCAAGTGGTAAGAAGACTTGTGCTTTAACTCTGTTCTGATGAGTGCAATTCTTCATTATTGGATTTTTTGTGGCACCAAAAATTGTACGGCATTCGGAGTCCTACTCCTATTAACATTGGACAATCAAGAAAAAAGAAGAGTGAAATTTACCATCTTTTTAGCAACTTAGTTTGTTGTTCTTATTGAGAATGGATGCTAAATTGTGTATTATTTTTTAAATTATTTTGGCTGCAGACAGGAGGTTTTGCTGTTGGACAATGAAATCGTCTTCAATGAGGCTATAATTGAGGAAAGAGAACAGGGAATACAAGAAATTCAGCAGCAAATTGGGGAAGTGAATGAAATTTTCAAAGATCTTGCTGTACTAGTTCATGAGCAGGGTGCGATGATTGGTAAGTCATTTCTGTTACTCTTCTGATGTCAATATTATTTATCATGGTCATGTTTTCTTACTTAAAGCGTGTCCATTTTGCAGATGATATTGGATCCAATATTGAGGGTGCTCAGGCTGCAACCGCACAAGGGAAATCTCAACTTGTAAAGGCTGCGAAGACCCAAAGATCAAATTCGTCTCTGGTAATTCATTACTCTCTAGTTACTTAACCGGAGGTGGGGGAAGAAAAAGACCCACGTGATTTTTGTAGATAGCATCAGTACAGGCTTCCTATACGTGTATACACTACTTACATATATATATATATATATGTAGAGAGAGAGAGAGAGAGAGAGAGAGAGAGAGATATGTTTTTGTTTCTTGTATATTACGTAGGTAGATCATAAAACTAACAGTAGGACATGATGTCACAATGGTGGAATACAACCTTCCGAATCCCGTCTTTGATCTTGCATTTTTAAAGATTTTGTGCAAATCCAGTACAATGCTGCAGAACACATACACGCGGGACTAACACACACACACACACACACACACAGATATTCAGGGTTATATATCTTATGAGCTTGAATGAAGTACTTCGTTTTAATTTTGATAATCTGAAAATGTTTTCCTTGTATGTGTTTTAATGCAGACCTGCTTGCTCTTGGTGATATTTGGAATCGTGCTTCTCATAGTAATTATAATACTTGCAGCATAAGATTGATTGTGAATTCAACCGGATAGAAAATCCAAAATCTTCCGAGCCAAGTACGAGGTTTTTGCTAATCTGTCTGACGTGTCATCTAGGGGTTGGACGAGCTTGATTGAAGTTTGTCACTCTTGGTCCAAGTTTAGTATATAGTATGGTCTGGTGAATCTTCTGCGAATGGTTGTTCTTGTGGGGTGGTGTGTCCAGTTCTTTTTATGTTATGTTGGTGTTTCTGGGATTTGAGGTTGTGTTATGGGGGCTTGTTACATAAGTTGTGTTTTACTTGAGCATTATGATGAAATTCATAATTCTTTTGGTTTCTCATGTCACGTGTATGTGCAATAATTCATTGCCATTAAAAGCTTTCTCATGTTTAGTTCTTACCTTATGGTACCGGAGTTGCATCTCTTTTGAATAGAATTTGAGCAAGAGTTTGTATTCGTTCCCACACCCCTCTCAATTTGAAAAATCGACAAATTCCTTTTCTTGGGAACACATGCAAGATTCGTCACTACTTCATTATGGATTTCTAGGAACTCCATGGAAAGATGCTCTCTCTTGATTAGCAGTTGTTTCCGAAATATCACCTCGGTCCGACTTTCATTCTAAGGTAGGATCGAACTCTTTATGAGATAATCTTTGATTTGAGTGACATTTGATAACGTCGAGATTGTTAAGGACACTGATTGCTGTTTTCCTAACCAATGACACCTTGACTCTTAATTTGTGTGACCAAAAACTGTTAAACTAGATGACAAAAATGATTTGGTTCATGAATTCCTTTCTATAGCCAAAAGAAACACGTCACAAGAAAAACTAGTCAAGCAAGTGAAAAAAAAAAACGTATCATAACTTTAAGATTGTTTTGAACTTTTGCAACTGTTGATGCTAAAATGGCATATAGATGTCAAAACAATTAGAAGAGCCGCTAAAGAGGCTGAAACAAAAGTAAAAACATATACAACTCCAGCATGTGCCTTTACCCCAGAAGGTATTTTCCAAACAATGGTGCCATAACGCGATTCGTTTTCAACGTTTTCTATCGTGTACAAGCAGCTCTGATTGTGTGTCTCTCTTTCAGCACTGCAGCGCAAGAACAAATCAAGTGCGCCGAATCTTACTTCCGAATAGCCGGTTTCATTTAGAGGCTGCACCACAAATATCAAATCTTATTGAGGTTCAAGTAAATAAAGAGCAATATCAGTTCTCTTTCTTGTTAACATCCAGTTGTTCCCAAAGAATCAATGTCGTATTCTACAAAAGCTATATGGTCCGGATTTTGTGGGCGGAAGTCTATGCCACACTGGCAAATTTTACCCTATTTATCAAGTATTTAAGCATAAGCTATCCCTTTTCAAGGCTTGCAAAAACCGCATTTGTTAAACTGTACAAAAGATGACCTATATCGATGCCCGCTTTCCAAAAGATGGTCCATTTCAAAGCATAGTTCTCCCTTTTCAGTGCTGCAGCTAGTATGAACGAGCGGTTTTATTCATGACATTCTAGATGGTTTATTTCACTTACCTGGTATCTTGCGTGTAGTGGAAGCTCTAACTTGATGTCGATTTCGTTCTTTTCCATCAAATTATTGAAATCAACGTCCATGTGAATCTCAACAGCAGAACGATTCGAAAGGAATGAAGGCGATTCCAAATTTGTATCTCCAAATACAGCAATATCATTAAAAACTGCATCAAATATATCAATCCAATTAATGATGAAGGTAGACAATTTTATATCCCTAGATGGCATAGCATGAGTAGTTTTCATGTTTGTTAGGAGAAAGAAAAGGCACAGTTACCACCACGCTGAAGGAGATGTTGAAGCTCAAATGGGTCGGCGAAAACTCCCGAAGGTAGCCTCTCAATAATTATGACCGCACAATTGCAATGAGACAGCTCAGATATGGACCCGTGTTCAATGTTGATTCTAATAGATGAGAATAGACGGCGATGGGAACCTTCACCTATCAGTTTGCGCTCTAAGACCGATAGCCTTGGCACAAGATTCAGATTATCTGACGGAGCGTCACACAAGGCAAAGGGAAGTTCTTGTGTTATAAAAACTTTATAATCTGAATCGTCAAGGTATCCATATCTGTCAAAGTAAGAACTTGCAATATACGTGGAATGACCGAAAGAGCTACTTTCTGAGTTATCCGGATCAAGATTTTGATCACTCGTTCGAACCTGAAAATAAAGAGCCCTTTAACTCACATCAAAAGAAAAACTGGAAAATAGAATCCTAAATATGTAGAACATATAGAACAAGAATTAGGATTTAGTCATCTATGTAAAACACAAAAGAGTAAAACTATAAACCAACAATTCGTCATTGTAGCAGATAGCAACAACCATTTCATCTCGGAAAGCCAATCTTTTCCTTAACAAGGACTTCGTCGTTTGATCCAATAGCGTTCCATTAGATACGAACAACTTTGATAAGTAATGATAACAATCTAGAACGGAAAAATCTATTAGATAACGAATTATTGGTTCTAAGCCATCTACCGCTATAAACACACAAGAACAACAACAAATGAAAAACCAATGAAAAAAAGAAAATGAAAAACCAATAGCAAGGGAAATTGAAAACAGCTTCCAATTCCATTAATTGAAAAGCAAAACATGAAAAGAGGACTGACCTTGCATGGAAATGAAGAAAAATCAAAGCAGGATCCAAAACCAGAGAAACCCATCAGAGAAATCCCAACAAACAAGCAAATGAACAGTTTAACTTGTCCCTGGTTTTCCATATAAGAGGTAACTGAAACACAACCCCAGAAAATAAAAAAATTAAAAAACAAAAAACAAAAAAGAGAAATTTCTTTGGTCATTGGAGTCAAATCTGGGGATTCTTACATAAATTTGAACATGACTTGATAACAAAAGTACTAAAAGCACGACATTAATGAATTCAGATAAAAGGAACTTCTGGGTTTCCTTACAAACACCGGAAAACGGAAAACAAAAGGAAGATGATAAAAGGGTAGAGTAACTGACCGGAAAAACCCATTTCTAGTGCAGATCTTCCAATCCTAAACGAAAATGTTTCTCATTTTCTTCCTTCTTTAATAACTGAGAAAACCGGAGATTATTTGATTTATTGGTTCTGGTCTTCTGGAGGAAACAGATGAAGAGAAGTCGCACGGTTGGATTTGAGAGGACGAGCGCAGTGGAGGAGACAGATCGAGCTTGCCAGAGCAGCTTGCTAGGAAAAGAACTGCACCGGCTAGCGTCGTCGGAGTAACGGCCGGACGGTGAGGGCGGAGGGGGGAGGAGGTCGTGGTGGTGGTGATGAACTGATGATATTGTTCTCAAAGTACAAAATGGAAATAAAAGGGCAGCTTTGGAAAAAAGAATTGGGCCTTGTTTGACAAAAAAGCTCTGTTTAAACTAAACTGTATTTTTTTTATCATATTTTTTATTTTTTTCCCCAAAAAATTATTTGTCTTTTCTAAAAATTCAAAAAAATTCAAAAAAATTTACTATTTAAATTTACAAATCTTAACTCAAATTTACATATCAAACACCCCCTTAAGCTTCGTTTCCACAATAAAATTTAACTTCAATTAAATGTATTTTTTATTTTTTTAAAAAATTAATTAAATTATAATTAATTTTTAAAAATTCAATAAACTCTAATTTAAAATTTTTATTTCTAATCAACGAACTAAACTTGAACTAAACTTAAATTAAATCTAACTTTCAAAACATTATCTCTAAATATTCCGTACGAAAAGTAAATGAAATTGTCATTCCTTTCACACGAGGAAGGAAGGAGGGAACGATGATTCAACCAAAGTGGGCGAATAGTCATTCCTTGGGAATGGATATTCTTTATTCTTAAGCCAACCAAACAGCAGAATTTAGATATAATTCCTTTCCATTTCATTCCATTACCCCTAAGGATCCATTTGGGGAAGATTTTGGACATGTAATTTTAGATTAAAAATAAGATGTGATTTTTAAATATGTGTGTTTAGGGAAAAAAAAAAAACTATTTGGTGTGAAAAAATATAAAATCCTAATGTATGTTTGAGAAAAAAAAAATATAGATCTTGTTTCATTTTTCTTAAAATTTTATGTAATTAAAAAAAACTCATTTAAACTTGAAATAACAAAATTATGAACTTTTAAAATTTCAATTTACTGTAAATATTTGGAGATCTGAATATTAAAAATTAGTTATGAGTTAAAGGGAAAAAAAAAAAAAAACATTTGGAAACCAAATGCCAAATGTGTCTCCAAACTATCCTTAATTTTTTTCCCTATGGTAAATGGAAGTGGTATTTATTTATTTATTTATTTTTGGAACAAAAGTGATTTTAATTATTATTTAGGTTAATTGCTTGTTTAGTTTCTAAAATTTTAAATTTATACAACTTTAGATCTGTTCTATTTTTCATAGATAAAATGATTCTAAATTATTAAATATTACTACAATAGTCAATTCTGTTAATTTTTTGTACAGAATCCGTCAATAATTTGGTTAAAAAATGATGCTAATTAACGATTCTATTAAAAAAATAATAAAAATTACTATTGTAATAATGTTTTTAATAATTCAAGATCACTCTAACTATAAAATAAAGAATTTGGATCAAAATTACATAAATTTAAATATTTAAAAATCAACCTAATAATTTTGGCGTTGGGGGAAGATAAATGTAAGACAGAGGGATACTTTTGACTTTTGTAATTATATTTTTTTATATTATTCTGCCAGATTAATTTCATTTTTGTCCTTAAATTTTGGTTATTCTTGCTTTAATGAACTTTAAAAACTCTTATTTTACTTCTTTAGTTTTAAAATAGTCTTACTTTTTTTTTTTTAATAAGAATTTCCGATAAAACAGAAAAAAGGAAGAATTATTCTCAATTAATTAATCTCTTACGTTATAACTTATGTTAGACATAAACATAAAAGACGATTTGATTTTATGAACTCCTCTTTTTTTTTTTCTTTTTTTTTTGTCTTAACAAAAATTCAAATATAGATAATTAAGTTGAATTAATTAAAAAATTTATGAAACAAAATGAGAGTGTTTCAATTTTAAGCGATCAAAATACAAATAACTCTATCAAGGGACATATATATACATATGTATATTTATATTTTTCCCATTTGAAGAAGAGTTTGAAACTTCAAGCAAAATAAGGAGTTAAAAAATAAAAAGGGAGTTCAAAAAGGACATGCCAATTCAGCTATTACTTGCAATTAGTCCAATGACGTAATAATAAAACACAGGGAACAAATAATGTAAAGAGATCAAGTATATATAGGCTCTTTTTGTACTTTAATTTATAATACAGTATCTGAAATTTTTAATTTTGATAATTTATATTTTAAATTTATAAATTTATGACAATTTAACTGCATTGATAATAATGTTAATTTTTTTAAAGGAAATTGACATGTTATTTGTTTATGAGTGGTAAACTAAGGACATGAAAAGTCATCTTTATTTATTTTAATCTAAGTTTATTTAGATTAAGATAATTAATTAAGAATTATCAAAAAAGTAAATTTTTATTAACTTTCTTTTAAATATAAATTTGAGTTAATATTGATTTAAAATAACTTTTTATGCACTTAGTTAACGACTTAAATGTAAGTTAGGTGTCGATTTTCATTAAAAATATCATCATTATTATCAATGAGCAGTAGATTGCTATCGATTTATAATTTTAAGATTTAAATTATCAAAATTAAAAATTTTAAATGTAAAGTGTAACTGTAAATTCAAGATGCACCGGTAAAAAAAAATAAAAAATCTTAATATATCTCCCTTTTTCTTTCGCTCTTCCTTCTTCTCTATATTTTCTACTCTTTCTTATTCTCTACACTCTCTTTTTTGTATGTTTCAAGCTTCAATTACATATCTATTTAGAGGCATACTAGCTTCCCAATAAGCTTCATGTAAATACTTCGAATTTCCACTCAATTTGTAAACAATACAAAAGGTCTTTTGTAGGTCAAAATTAAGTACCCTTTCATGAATTATTAAATACCATTTGGAAGCCTTGTTTTAACTTTCATAAATTGTTAAATATAAAAACATTCAAATAAGCTATGTTACATAGCATATTCAACGATCACGAGACGCATAATTATACCTTTAAAATATAATATCAATTTATCCACCAAATGTTGGATGACACGAAAGCAGTATCAAAGCATTCCCTCAAAAAAAGGGATAAAAGAAATCGAATAACATGTGCCTCCTTACTGCTTTTTGGAAGATGGAAGCTACACTGTTTCTGCATGCGCAATGTGAAAATAGGAACAAGTAGGAGAAATATCTTATATATTTTTTATCTTCTTTTAATGACTTTATAATTAAATAGTTTAAGGAGGTAAAACTGTCGGATCTCATACCAACCCTCTTTTTAAATTACGTTTCAACGTAAGTTTCATGAGAGTCCTATTAAAAAACTAATGTTATAAAAGATAAAAGATAATATTTGTGTCACTCGCGACTGTTCTTAACATTATTCAATTTAAGATGAGGTTACATTCAAGAAGGAAAAAAGAATAGTCTTTTTTTTTTCTTTTTTTTTTTTCCGGGTACTTGTGAGTCAAATTTGATGAGTAGCCTAGAAAGATAAAGTGCCCTAGTGAGAGTGACTAGCAACGTCCACCATTGATGTCTTGTTTGAATGGCAAAAGAGTACTAAGAACTTGGGAACAATGTCAACACGAAAAAATTGGGTGTCTTTGGATTCTTAGACCCTATTTGAATCATAGATTCAAACACACGATTCAAATAGTAAAACCGTTTTATAAAAAAAGTTTGAAAAGTGAGTTTAAAACGGGATATCAAACATGAGCTTAATAATATCACTATTGGTCAATGCATAGCAGCAATATTCCAGTTGTAAAAATAACTAAAGGCTGATATATCATTATGAATCATAAAAATCTGATAAGTGTTTTTATTTTAGCTACTTCTAAACTTTTGTCATTAGAGTAGAATTGGATATTACTTCTTCTAATAGAAGTTTTCTGCTCAAATAAACCTTCGTAGTTCATCCCTTCTTGAAATGCATAGAAATAATAAAATAGACTACAAGACCAATATTATACATAGAAAATTTCCATCCCCGTTACATATTGTTGTTTCACACCCAAAAAAAAAAAAAAAGAATTCACCACACCAAACCTAACCTGGAAAGCCTATAAACAGACCCCCAAAACATCTAAAGACAAAAGCTCACAAGCTCAAATAGCAGGCCCCAGAGGAGAGCCACTACTCAATGTTCTAAACTATTATGCACCGGCGTCCTCCGGCGGGGCCGCGAGTAATCCTCGGACCACCACGAAGGCGCTCTCTCTTGACCGAACACCCGTGATTGCGATCTTCTTCCCACTTGCTGCTGTCCTCCATGGCCATCTTCTGACCCCATTACACCTGCAAACCAATAGGTTTAAAGCCAAAGAAAAACCAATTAGTACAAGGTACTATAATTCCCTACCTACATATTCACTCAAAAAAGTGCACTTTATTTTTACCTGGGAAATGTGTTCTAGTTGCAAATGTGTGGTTTTGCAAAAGAAACAAGAGAAAAAGTATCATCTTAAGCACCACCCTGTCCTTCATATATGTCAATATTTCCTCCTACCCTCTGCTCCTCTCCCCAAGTAGATTATTCAAACTTGATAATGGTCCTCCTTTTTATATGCAAGATTTAGATAGAGCGGATAAAGGGTATCTAGGAGGCAGATGTTGGAGATTATTATTCTGTTATGAATAGGTGAATCTATAGGTAACGCGGAAATCTAAAAAGAAGAGTGGTAGCATTTATAGTTTAACAGCAGTTTCATAACCATTGGTGATGACGACATGATGATAAGGAAATCTTATTTAAAATCTTTGTTTCTATCAACTTTCAGGTTCGAGTCTTGACATGCACGTTTTGTCTAGCTTCTGACAAAAAGACTTGTATAACTGCTCTTAAAATCTAATGAATATCTAAGGTCAGGACCTTTATCATCTCATATATAATCTTGATAGACTCAAATATGACACTAAAAATAGATATAAAAATATCAATGATATCTTAACTCGATTATATAATATAGAATTCACATATCCTATCTCAGTTTATAAAAAGAAAAAGAAATCTGAAAAGAAGCGAATGTTTTTTGGGATGTGCAAATAGCATGTGTAAGGCGGTTTCTTTTTGTTTCTTTCTGCGGACTAGGACGACTAATCGGAGTGTCAAATTTCAAAAAGAAGAAGAAAAATAATGGAATAAAAGGGAATTGCTTCCGACTGCGCACTGCCTTCCACAACTTTTGCATGTCTCCATAACACAAAAAGGGAAAATTGCTAAATAGAATATTCTGAAAAAGTACACATACCTGATCTTCCAGATATGAGAAAAGTCCTTGCTTGTTGCTCCCAGTAAGCATTAAAAAAATGTTTTGTTTGTTCACTTGGACCCTTCCAATCCTCAATAAGTTGGGAAGATTAAAACAAATATGAAGAGATTCAAACTTTACACGTTATGATGAAATTATATATGGAATTATCGTTAGAATATGCTTACAATTACGACAAATGTGATCGTTTGTTACTTGTCCATAATCACTTTTTTGATAGGCTATTCAAACACCCTGATTCAATCCAATAAAATTACGTGAAATTTCTCGCAAGAGAAATTCAAATTTCCCAGGATGACTGGAATTGCTTACGCTGCTACTTTGAAAAATAACTACTTGTGTATGAGAAGCCATCTGGCTCTTGCACAAAGTTCACTGCGACCAAAATTGTTCTAAGAGAGAGCATAAGAGAGAGAACAGTTATACATCCCGACTCGAGTGAAGTGTGAACCCCACCAGCATTTTTCTTGCTGAAGAGATTATATGTGGAGGAAAATGATCAGACACCTTGGAATGGACATTGTATCACTTGGGTTACTGTTGTATGCGGGAGTAATAACTAGAAATTCTTCAGTAATAATAATAATAATAATAAAAATTATTATTCTGAAAAAATCAACTTGTACAGATTTCTTGTTATCTATCTTTGACCTAGGAAAAAATGATATTAATGACCAGTGTACAATGAGCATGACGCTTAAAAATGGTCAATTATGAGAAAAATGGAGCAAAATTTTTGAATACAAAAAATTCGTCAAAGACACAGCACCAAATAGCAGAAAATTTGTTGCTGCAACTGGTTTGGCATCAAAAAGCTGGTGAATTTTATACTCTACGGAGCTCTGTCGAAGGGTTTTGTATCGTTGTAACAAATATCCCAGACAGCTTCCATGGCGTCCTTCGCAGCTGCTTCTGAGCAATAAGGATTAGCAATCACGGATTTCAAAACTCTTCGTCTCACACACTCCTTCAAAAATCAAAACGAGAATCCAATTTCAGATTCAGTTAGGAATAACAGAAAATGTTAAGTAAACAAAAAGTATACAGAGAACTTCATGTCTGAGCATATCAAGCACGAAAAGGGACAAGATACTATTTCATTCAACATTTTTCGGCATACCATTCACAATGAGCAAACATATAATACATTAAAAAGGGAAAGGATACAAAATGACTCATTTCTAATTTCTTTATTGTGATAAATGGCCTCTTTACTGAAACTTAAAATAAGTGGCTCAATTAGGCTTAAATGCATGCGATTTTAATTTTAGCCCTTGTTTTAGATTTAGTTTTTTTTTTTTTTCCTTTTCCCTTTCTCTCCTCCTCTCCTCTGATACGTTTACCCTCTCCTCGTTCCACAGTCGTCTTTGACACCTCTCCCTATCCTTAACCCTCTCTCTCTCCTCGCTCCGGTATCGACTTTGCCGCCAAGATTTGGATATGCCCCTTCTACTTCCTGCACAACACCTTGCCTCCTCATGACTCCTCCATATCCAACGGCAACGCCCCACAAAACTCTTACCTGAGTACAGCACCGTCTTCGGGAGGAGTTTCTATGGCTTCTTCGCATCACTTACTGTTATCCGAGCGAAAAAATATCTGGGACAAAAAAAAAAGGCATAGCTTTTGGAGCATTTTTTTGAAGAGGATAAGGTAAATAGCTAATGGGGTAATTTCGGTATTTTGGCTTGGGATAAAGTATAAACACATGATGTGACCTCAAAAGAAACCCATTTACACTTTCAATGAATGTGATCATTATACCTCTTGATAACAAGATGCAAAAATGGCCTAAGAATATGGTAACGAATGGACCACACTGATTTATGCAAACCAAACAACTGTAGACATAAACTTAATTTGGAAAAGGTCATGAAATGAAGGTATTCAAGGATATAAAGTTGTAAATCACTCATTTCGCCTCCCTGAATGCCTTAAACCTTTAAACTTGTAATATGATGAGGAGCAAGTCCGAAAGATATGGGTGTGTTTCTTGTCATCTAGTCTAGGTCACGATGAAAGTCAAATTAAGCATTCTCTTTTCTCTATTATTTTCTTGCCCACTTCCCTTGATTTCACCAGCATTCTTGTTAGAGAGTAGGAGAGTACAAATACAATTATATTCGAAAGATCTCAAATAATGTGCAAGAACTAAACAGGGGAGAATTGTATCCAGGACTGAACATGCTAATGTCTCTAAGTTTTCAGTCAGAAAAAGCAGAAAGAGAGCACTCACTTGTTCATGACTTCGTATCTTTAGGAAACCGCGCAGCAGTTCCCTTTTGTAGTGACAATCACCGCTTAAATGGCCAGCACGAATCTGTTCCATATAGACATAAATGACTTGACGGAAAAAGTTTGAGAATAAACACAAATACACATTTATCAAAAGGAGTCTATTGTTCACAATGACACCCACCTCGCTACAAGCATGATGCGCACAATTAGCCCAATCCAAGTTCGCTGCGCGACAATCATCGTAAGCATGAATTAACTCATGTATCACCACTTGGTTAACATCGTCTTGCAAATTCATGTGATTACTACACACCATAATCTACGATAAATTCACAATCACAAGACAAACAAAGGTTAAAATACTTAAATCCATAACAAGCTCGTTCCGAGAATCCAAATTAAACATAAACTAAACCAGACCAACAAAGCAGCTTTACAACAAATCGAAGCTCACAAAATCACAAGGAGCCCTACAAACTCACTCTAAAAAGTACAAATTTTGACCTGCAGCTTAGCTTTTTCTCCCAAAATCTAAATTCAAACAACTAAAAATGAAATCTTTTTATCAAACCGGATTAAAATGAAAAATATTAAATACAAAAAATAATAACAATACGCAACACACTTCCAATTCAAATGTTCCTCAACCATTAAAGGCTATGATTACATTTACCCAGTTTCACTGATAGCGTAAAGTTTTGTTCTTGGAAGAGAGAGAGAGAGAGAGAGAGAGAGATTGAATCTGACCCCTCCACCGCGGACATAGCCACCGGCAATCTGCTTATTGCAATGAACGGCCCTGATGAACCTATCTCCAATAGTACATCCGGATTTCTCCATATGCTCCAACAGAAACTTCACCATCGGAGCTGCAAATCAGTAACTCCATGTTTGGTTACCGAGAAAAAAAAATAAAAAAGGAAGGGGGGGAAAAAACGAAACAGAACAAGAAGAAGGATTCAAAGTAAAAAACACCGCAGCCATTGGATTCCTAAAACCCTACAAAAACCCTACAACATTTCTAGATTTCAAGTGTTTCGCTCCGAGAAATCGAAAGAAGAAAAGGAATAATGGTTTACTTCGGATACTTCTGCGGATCATGTCTTCGCATTCTTCAACGGTTTTGCCGGAGCGATTGTCGCCGGGAGAAAAGACGGCGCTGGTTCCGGGTTCCGTGGTCTCTGCCATGCTCACCCTTCGCAGCTACTAAAAACTGGGACTCCGCTTCTTGGTTAAACCAAGTTAGATTTTTAGGGATTTTCTTTTCGTTTCTTTTTTATTTTTTAAATAAAATTTAATAAAAATAATTTTAGGGGTGTTTGAGATATGGATGTCCATCGGATCTAATCAACCGCTCTATCTAATTTATTTATTTATTTTTTTTTTTTTTGCAGATAACCGATTTATATGAGATTGGATTAGATGTTAATTATTAAAAATCGATCTAGGTTGGATCGGGTGTATATTTTTTTTTTTTACTTTCAAAACACTCGATCCAATCTAATACAATATTTTTATATATTTTATGCAAAATTTTATGATTTATATAATTGGTCCAAAATTTAATAATTTTTTTATTATACACCTTCACACGTCTTATGATTATTGCTTGTTTTGTTTAAAATTTAGTATTTTTGATTACTATGTTTTGCATGTAAAAAAGACCTTATAAATTATCTATTTTAGATAGGCCAAACAAGACAATAAGAAAATAAGAAGAAAAAAAAAAAATACAAAATCCAAGGGAAAGGTCCAAGCACAACCGATTAATCTAATACAATCTAAACCGACCTTAAATGGATTGGATTAGATATTACACTACTAAAATATGACAGATCCTATAGGATGAATACTCCTAGTTGGAGGTGACAATTAGACTTGGAGTTTTAGACGTTAGTTTGGAAATGCGTGTTTGATTAAAATATAAATTAAGAATGAACTATGATATGTAAAATAATCTAAAATTTTGAATTGTTTTTGGAAAAAATATATAATATAAATCTTATTTCGTTTATTTTGTAGTTGTGAGCATTTTTGACGCAATAATCATATCATTTCGATTTAAAATAAGAAAATTATAGACTTTTAAAGTTTAAGTATTTTGAAAATGAAAGTGAGAGAAAAAAATGAGATGTAAGATTGAAAGTTTTGGAATTGAGTAATCAAAATTCCATTGGGAAACATCACCTCAAACACTTCCTAAAAAGAATATATTTAATTTTTTTGAAAATTTTTTACAAATTCACTAGATTACTTGTATCAACGTGCACCTAAACTTTTGATCTATTTGGATTATATATTACATTTGAATATTTATTCAAATGTATTTAAATATAAAATTTGAATTATGTATTTAAGTTAAATATGTGTTTAAATAATTTTTATTAAATATAACATTTGAATAATACAATTGTAAAAAGGAAAGGTGTAATACAAATTTCTTTAAAAAAAAAAAAAGAAAATTTAAATTTAAATTTGAGTTGAATTATTTTGAAATAGTTAAACATTAAAATGAATTCATTTTAATAATTAACTAATTAAACACCTATATGTTTGATACAATAATAATTATTACAAGAATTCATTCAAATAAGATATTGATATTTTTTTTAAACATATTTAAAAATTTACACTTTTCCACTCTAAATAAGTTTTTTAACTAAAAATATATTTTTAAATCTCAACTCAACTTCATTCAGAATATATACAAAAACTCTTGATCCCAAAAAAACAGCCCCTGAAGCTTCATACTTGCAAGCTATCTCCAGCGCCCAAAAATAAAAAGAGTGCTTTGTTTGCCCCACATTTTTTTACTTCCTTATATATAAGTATAAAAAATAAAATTGGAGGAAGAGAAGAAACAGGAAGGAAAATGAACTCGTCACCGGCGAATTCGTCGATATCAACGACGGCAATTGCTGGAGGAGGAGGAGGAGGAAGCGGAAGCAACGCGGCTCTCTCCACTGACGATTTCTACTTCCCTGCTGATCTCATCTCTTTTCAAGACCGCAAAGACGACGCCTTGCTTGGTTTCCTTCCCTTCTCTCCTCTTCTTCTTCTTTTTTTTTTTTTTTTTTTTTTTCCTTTTCTTTTCCCTCCTAATTCAACCCGTTTTTTCTTTAATCTTTTATTTGCTTTATTGGGTTTTAGCCATTATTCTACAGTTTAATTTTTTTTAAATTTTTATTTAAATTTTTATTTTCTGGGTTTTATTCTATTCTGGTGAAAATTTTGCAATGCACTGAATTGTGAGGGTAACGCCATTTTGGAACTAAATTTGATCTTCTCCCAGAGAAAATCTGGCCATATTCATTCAGGTTTTGGTGAGAAACTGGGTATTGAAAGAGGTTAATGGGGCTTTAGAGAAAGAAACAGAGTGTGGCACACTCTCAATGTGAAAGCCATGTCGACTTTCAATCGCTGCAAAATTTCTATATTTTCTCGGTCTAAGTAATAGAAGTAAGTTGAATTTGAGTGAAGAAGAAGAGAATCGCACACCTCGAGTGCCTCAGAATCTGTGTTAAACTCTGTGTCAGGATAATAAATAGGCTCCAATCTCTCGACAGATAATTATTTCTAGGTTTCTGGAGACTATCTTCTTGGGGTTTAATTATGGCCTACGGGTTTCTCCTAGTAAGAATTTCGTCTGGGTTAAACCTACATTTAGTATAGATACATTGGTTCTATGATTAGTTTGTTGTGAAATGGATTAAATCTTGCTTTTTAAGACGCAATAAACCCATGGAGTAGTGTAATTTCTCTTTCTTTTACATTTCTTCGCTGCAAAAACTTTCTTTTCGATATGAAGGCTGGTTACGTTTTGTTATGCAGTTATAAAAGATGATCTAATGGCTGCGCTTAACAAGGAGGTTAAGTCTCTGGATGAAGATAACTGGATGTTTGAAGGACCTGTCTCCCGTATCAACCTTATATCAAGAAAAGGTCGGTTCAACCATAGAAGTTGTTATTTTCGTTTTGTTATGTGAACTGTTAGTTCTTTTCCAATATTTTCCCAAGTAAAACGAAATATTAGCTTCACCTGTGAAGCTAGCATTGCTTTTCTTTCCCTCGCTCGTGGTGGATTTGCGGTGAAATATGGCTCAAAGTAGTGGTAGATATAGTAGCAGATTGGTGGAACTGGTGAAGGGTCGCTGATTGACCTTTTGTCAGGTCCTAAGGATAAGCTTTACTATGTAATTAGATAAATTTTGTAATTCCTGATGCATTGTGTCGTGGAGATTTGTAAATAGTACTTGCGTAGATGGTTCTTTAAAAATTCGTAACCGACTATTTCTCCTATATGAAGCATATAAGCCATCTTTGGATGTAGGATTGTCAAGAGGCTAGTGAGTCAGTACCATAGACAGAATAGTGGAGCCAGAAATTCTTCTCAGTGGTGACTCTGTGAAAAAAATTAGAGATAAATTTTAGTGAATGGGGACGTGGTTATACATCTCAATTATAAAATGGGGGGCACGGTTATAATTCTTCTTATGAAATGGGGGCAACTAAAAGTTTTGAGAAATTTTACGGATTATAATCTAAGTGTTAAAATTTGAGTGCGGGCTACCATGTGTTAGTGCCACATTATAGGAGTAAGTAAGAAAGAGAGAATCGGAGATCAATATCAATTGGCTCTTACTCCTGAAAATTGTCTTGTTGCCCTGTTTTTGGCCTCCGGTTTTTATTTAATGAAGCGCTTGTATGGTTCTTGTCATTTGAAACTCTGAACTAGACATGGCTGCAACAAGTACTTTTTTATTTCTATGTTTTGCACTCTAAAAAAAACAATTGATGCTTCTCCTGCTCAGGTGGGTTTCTCCAGAAGCAGACAGAGATGGCAAGCATTAAGAATACTGCTCCGCCGAAATAATTCATACCTTTCCATCTTCAACAGGGTCTTCCATTTGCAAACTGTTCATGGGCTCTCTCTTTCGTCAGTTCAATTGGTGAAGACCTATGTGGAAGCATTTAAACGGGCGAAAACATGACTTCCTAATGTTCTTCAAATCTTCAATGTTAGCGGCGTGCAAAAAAAAAAATGTCGGTTTTCAATGCAGGACATGAATCAACACAGATTTTAATGTGGGTTAATGTTTTGAAAAGAGTGATAATTTAGATGAGCAAGGATTTAAGAGTTTATGGTGTTTGTGTTAGTCTGTTTATCTTTGCACTTCTGTACAGGTGATCTTGATTCTTGAGTTCCATTAGAAACGTATCATTAAACCACTCCACGAATTTTATTAAAAGAAAAAACAACATTTTATTTATCATACCTCAGTTTTTGTTTGATGAAATGTTGAACAACTGTGTGTGTGTGTGTGTGTGTGTGTGTGTTACCGTGATATACAAGATCAACTGACGACTGGTGATTTTGATTTGGGTTTGACAGTTCTCCTATTCCTGCATTCTTTTTCTTATATTTTTGAATTTTAAATGGGATACGTAATTTACAACTTATGATAGAGTCAGGTGTGTGTGGAAATAATGCTGGACAATCCTTGCATCCATATTCTTGTCATTTCCTTTCAAGCAGTTTCTGTTCAACTTCAAGTCATGAGAATATTGAAAAGAACCAAGGATAACACAAGTGTCGTAACAAAACTTATTCCAAAAAAAAAAAAAAAAAAAAGAAGAAGAAGAAGAAGAAGAAGAATGAAACACTCTTAACTAATTCACAAAAGGGTGTTCAAGAAGCTCATCAACCGTGGCTCTCTTCCTCCAGTCCTTCTCAAGACACCTCTCCAGGAAGCTCCGGAACTCAGGCAACGCCGTCTCGGGCACCTCCATTCTTTCCCCGAAGCACATCACACACATGAGTGTCAGCCAATCCGGCCTCTGCCCCGTCCCTGTTAGTGGAAACCGGCCCACATGGCACTCCAATGCCACTACTCCGAGTGACCACACGTCTCCGGCGAACCCATCTCCGCCGCCCCATCTCTCTGGATCAAACCTCTCAGGGCTCATGTAGGCACACGTGCCCATGCACGAATCCGGCGACAAATTCCGCGCAACGCCACCGCCTTCCACCAAGTGGCTCACCCCGAAATCCGCAATCTTCACGTCCCCTCCGCCATTCACTAGGAGATTCGAGGGTTTGATGTCCCCATGCACAATCTGCATGTCATGGAGGTAGTGAATCCCTAGGAGGACACGTCGGGCGACCGCGGATATTTCCCTCTCTGATAACGTTTTCCGAGATTTAAGTAAATCCTGCAGCGACCCTCCTTCCATGTACTCCATCACAAAGCTCAGGTCACCGGCGGCGACTCCACTGTTGTGAAAAACGCTACAACACCTTACGACGAACGGCGAATCCACAAGCTTAAGGATCTCCACCTCGCGGGTTGCTTGTCGCCGGACTCCATCAGAACCGTCGTTGAATCGGAGGACTTTCAAGGCATAGATTGAGGAGGTGCTCTTGTGAAGGACTTTATAGACCGTGCCGCCATTGCCATGGCCGAGAACCGCCAGCTTTTCGAGCTCGACGAGGTTTTCGATAACTGGAGAGCCGGGGCTTGCGGCCGGAGATAATGCCGGAGCATACGTCGGGCTCCGGAACAATGATGCCGGAATTGGTGGCGGAAGGGAGAGCTTCAATGCTCGTTGGTGCCTTCTTTCTCTCACCAATGTCGTCATAATAATAATTATTTCACACTGATCAGTGATAATTAGTACTCAATTAACATTAATAAAAGTGATCTGATTTGGTGTATCTTCTCTCACGGTTGTCACCAAAAATAGCAAAGGAAATTAATCTGAATAATACACTAACATATACATATAGAAATATATGTATATATTTGTATATATATAAATGGTGAGAAAAGCTAGCGCAGCCTAACAGACAGATTATGTTTTGATCCAATTTTGTTGGCCTCGTAATTCGTGTGCAGAGCAGTTTGTGATACTCTTGGCTGCTAAGTGGCAGTGTATAATGATATGAAAATATATCGGAAATACAGTTTTTAACCGTCAGTTTATATAAAATAAGAAAAATTTAACAATTTAATAAAATTTATTGATAATCTAAACGTTCGGAATTGTATATAACAATACAGTATTTTTCATGCTTTACATATATTTTTTTGTAATACATATTGTCAGGTGTATGAAACCACTCACCTGTTTATGAAAACTTCGAGGGCTAACACGTGTCTCTAACCATCCCAAAAATAAGGAGTCGAGATCTGTAGTTCTAAATAGTAACGGGGAAGTGAGGTTTTGTGGGATGATGTTTCCATTTTTTTTATTTACCTTAAATTTGTTGTTAGTTTAAGAGCTTATTAGTAGATTAGTTAGTTAGTTAGTTAGTTAGTTTTTTTTTTTTTTTTTTTTTTCTGGGAACAACATAGTTGGTCAATTAAGTCGGAAATCTTTACGACGAATATAAGGATATAAGATCAAGTATTCATCCCACCAAGTTTGGGGATCAGGTTATTATTATTATTAATATTATTATTATTTATGTCTTAATTTATGTTGTTCATATTGAACCTATTATTTTAAGGATTCGAATATGAGAGTTTCTTCTTATTACGTAACTATGGACATACATAAACAGATGTGCTAATTGTTACTATTTGGAGTCCTATGTGGATACTTCAATTGAGCTCCTGATCTCTTATATAAGGAGAATTTCGCTGTCGTTTAAAATTAAAATGACATAACATTATCTTCTAAATTGACCAGGTAATAAAGGAGTGATAAAATAAATAAATAAATAAAAATCCTTTTAACAAGGAAATTTTGGCATCGGAATATAAGTTGCAGATGGTTTTACCACAATACAAAAATGAGAATAATAAAAAAGAAGCAAAGAACCACATCGCCAAGAATTAGAATTCTTTGAAGAACATTTCTACAAATACTCTAGTTTCTTTTTTTTTTTTCCCCCCTTTTATTTTACACATGAGATATAGAATATTTATGCTCTTTTGGATAGATTTTATATTTTTATGTTAAAAATTTTATTAGGAGATATAAACACACTAAACAAAAATAACCTCACAAGCGTATGCTTGAGGTCCGATTGACGTAAAAAATCTTGGCACAACAAAACCGAGCACATGTAATATATATTTGACAAAATCCTGACAATAGATGGAATCTTCCAATCGATCACTTTGAAGCAACTCTAGCATGACAAAATCACTAAGAATCAGATTTGACGGACAAACAACTAACGCGGAAGGTGAGAAAACTACCTTTCGGTAATAGAATTAGCAAACAGAAATACAAGAAAACCCATATAAAATACGGTGAAAACGTCATCATTTTTACGCATGCACAAAACTACACCGCACAAAATTAAAAATTAGTCTCGATAAAGCGACTCACTTTGAGAGAAACCGAATTGCCGAAATCGAGTTGCTGCAAGCATGTGACAACTAGGTGCCACAAACATGTGACAACTAGGTGCCACTGCCAAGAATCGAATGGCTAGA
This sequence comes from Ficus erecta, assembly GCA_008635985.1. Classification (NCBI taxonomy): domain Eukaryota; kingdom Viridiplantae; phylum Streptophyta; class Magnoliopsida; order Rosales; family Moraceae; genus Ficus; species Ficus erecta. Next base: position 305,323 of record BKCH01000568.1, read on the forward strand.
CAGCTCGCTGCACAAGCGGGAAAGAAAGCCCTGCCTAGGACGCCCACTCTCCACCTGCCTCATGCGACCTCTCAGTCCATGACTCAATAATTTTTTTGAATTTCGCATTAAACATGAATTTAAATCTGTTGCAAGTGACTTTGATCGATTTTTTTTCTTCTTGTGATTAGTGAATGATGTATATATAATTTTATAAACAATAGTATAAATTTGATAAATTGAAAAAAAATATATATAATGGTCATTTTTTTTAAATAATTTTTTCGAGGTTTGAAATAATAACATTTAATTAGGAAATTATCTGGATAAAAATAATTTGAATAGAGACAAATTAGAATTAGAAGGTATATTAAAAAATTGACTTAAGTGGTTGTAGGGATACTCTAGTGGTAACATCACACTAACTTCATCTAAAGATATAGAGTTCAAATCCCCTCATCCTAAATTCAAAAAAAAAAAAAAAAAAAACTTCAAAGGACTAGAGATAAAAATTAGAAAAAGAGGTAAGAAAATTCCCCCCCCCCCCCCTGATAATTGGAAGCGGAATAAAAAAACGACAATCTAGGACACCATTTTCGAAAGACCTCTTATGAACAGGGTAAGGAAAAACTCTTTGATAGTTACGTTATATGTAATTTGATAATTCATAGTGTATATTTTATAAATTGAAAAGACGATATATATAAAATGACCATTTTGAAAAAAATTTGAGAATAGGAACGACCCAAGAAAGACGGTCGTTTTGAAAAATATAATTGAATTAGGTTTGAATCTCGTGGAATTTCCCCCCACTTCAGTTTTGACTGTGGTAACATAGGGTTAGTAACGTTCTAGGTAGGATATGAGTAGACGATTGTAAGAAACTGGGTTAAAAGCCTACCTTTTTGTTGCCATACTCAGAGAAGTTGATCCCACCCGTAGAGCTGAAATTGGATCGATGATGGGACCATCGTCAGAACCTTTTATTCACAAATAAATAAATAAACTCATTTGATTGCCGGCTAAAGTTGCCTTTTTTTTTTTTTTTTTTTTTGAAATGCTGAAGTAGCCTTTTATATATATAGTACTTTGAAAATGTATAGTTATTTTCAAACTATATATAAAGATCCTACATGTCCTAATAATTTTTAACAAATACCTTTTAACAGTCTAATATCTAATACGACCAATGTGAATTCAAACCACCGAAATCAATCAACATCATTATTTTATATTTAAAAAAAAAGAAAAGAAAAAAGAAAAGCAACTAACACCCGAATTCCACGCTCAATTTCACCGAAAGCCGAATTCCTCCTACCATCAATAAAAAGCATCGTTATTTCCAATTCTTCACCGCCTCTTCTTCGATGATCTGACCAAAATCATCCGATTTGACAGCGTCAACGGAAGGGGAAAAAAGATATTTCTTCTATCTTCCTCAAAGGACAACCTTAATAAATAACCAGGTGAACTTGTATAAGATTTGGATTCAAGTCGCTCCTAATATATTAATAGAAATATATGACAAGAAAATATGTAACATATACCATGCGAATATATAAATTTAAAACAAATACACATCTAAAATGCAAATAAGAAAGATTACTTGACGTGGTAATTCCCTTTGTGCCTTAATAGCAATGTCCTTGCGGCTATGAAGACTTTAATTATCCATATTAGCATCTATGTGATTCACTAAGTCTATGTTTGGTAAACTATTTTAAATCAAAATATGTTAACTCAATTTTGTCTTTTTCTTTTGGAAAAATAAACAAGTTTTTTAACTAGTTTTTGAAATGCTAAACAACTGAAACTCAAATATTTCAACTTAAATCTTCCAATGAGATGCATGTTAAATTTCATAAGGATTGGTTTCCTTCATTATAGATTACCAATGAACTTCCATAAAACTTCCAATAAAACCGTGCGTAGAGAGACATTTCCTACTTCTGATTGGGTTTTAAAACTTTAGATCATTGCATGCTCAAAGGCTAAACCAGCCTTCGCATCCTCTTTGTGTAGGTTGCCACGCGAGCGTTTCATATGATATCTGAATTGAGGGGGAAAAAAAAATTATTACATGTATATGAAATTCTCAAGTTCATTTATGGAAGATTAGGGTATATTTCTTGTGAGCATGATAAATTTTTTTTTTTCTTTTAAGAAAATCATGAAAAAAACCGTTCAAATAAATACGTTTATGTTTTTTTACCCTGGATTTCTAATTAATTATCTAATTTGAAGTAAAAAAAAATTGAAACTATATAATAGAGATGATAATTCAAAAATATTTTTTAGGGATAATTTTTTTTTTTTTTTTTTTGAGGGAGGGATTATCTTATTAATCACCCCTGTATTCAAAAGAATTGGGTCCTACAATATATGGCCCACTTGAAAAAAAGAGGTCTTGTGTACACATTTTTGTTCGTGGGTGGGGGAATTTGCGTGGGGAGTTTTCTAAGGTTTGTAAACCGTGGATCCCACCTCCTCCAAAGCAATGACATGCTTGCCAGTTGCCACACGGTCCACATATATAGTCCTGAGTTAACGTGAAGTTAGGATTATAAGATGCCACGTAAAAGGTATTAGAGATATCAATTATAATCTCAATTTTTTAATATTAACTCATATGATATGTTAATTATCATTTTTCTATTAATAGATGTTTAAAGATCTTCAAAATTATTGATCATATCTAGTAATAAAAATTTGACAACTTATAGTCACGTTTATTAGTATTTAAGAACTGATATTAGAGACACTATTTTACCGAATATCTTTGTTTGGAAGCAAAACATAACAAAGAAATAACATCAAAACTATTGTTTACAAGAAAAAAGAAAACCCACACACATATCTAAGTTATATATCAGTCTGGTCATCTTAAAGTAGATATGTTTATACGCAGAAATTCAATGCGTTACAACCTAGTGGACTTAGCATTATTTCGATATTAGCATTTGGAAAAAGATAACAAAAAGAAATATTATACCACCAAGTGTGGTGGTCTAGCTAACGATAAGAATTATCGTGATAGATCAATGATCAAAAATTTGAGTGATAGGTGGTTCTCTTGAGATCTTATTTATGATGTCTTGTTTTTTTATCAATCTAATATTTTATTTAAAGTGTTTGGGATTGTATATTCCCTTACGTATTCTTATTACATTTAGTGAGAGGGAATGATGCGCTCCTGGTTGTAGGGTTTCTACACACCTGTAGGATCGCCTCCTTGGATTTTTTCTCTGTAAAAATAAAATAAAAAAATTTACCAAAGGTAATCTTGAAGAAAAAAGGCACACGCACAATGTGAAAGTAGACATGGATCATTTATGTGCGCAGAAAACTCGTACTTGGACTTTGCTTTAAAAAAAAAAAAAAAAAAAATCTTGAAAGGTGCACAGTGTAAAGAGGAAAAATTCCTGTAATTAACGTTGCCCATATCGTCATTTCAAGCATTTTTCTCGTCTATAAATCGGACTAATTAGCTGATTAGCTAAGAGAGAAAACCTTAGTCCCCATTTTCATCTTCGTAATTCCGGAGAAAACCTTAGTCCCCATTTTCATCTTCGTAATTCCGGAGAAAACTTCCTTAAAAAAAAAAAAAATTAATAATAATAATAAAAAGAATGAGAGGATCCCAAAGAGAGTACTGGTTTGGCATTCTTGGGTGCTTTGGCGTTCTTCTGCTACTCTCCCGCTCGGCCGCTAAAAGAGCTCGGAAAGGCCAAACAAGAAGCGCCGGAGAACCATCGTCGTCCGGTGGCTAATTTTGAGGTAGACCAGACACGTGTCGGATCCTCAAGTAGTCGGGTTCTTGCTGCTACGGCGCTGAGTACTACTGATGATCAAGTTGCCAATCCTTCCTCACCTAGTCGTCATGATGTGTACTCCGTAGATTCTGCAAGTCCTACTGAAGAAACTTCAGGCAATCGTCGCTCTGGAAACGGCGAATTCTGTGATTCTTCCAAATATCGAAAATACTCCCAATCCGAGAAGCAGAAAGAGGTCTTGTCGTTGTCGTCAACTAATAATTACGCCAAGGCCTCTTCCTCCTCCACGAGCTGCAACAACGGCGGAGATCGAATGAAACGTCTTTCACCGTCAGTAAACTTTTTTTTTTTTTTTTTCTTTTAGTTCTATTTATTCAATTTTTATTTTTTAAAAAAACTTTTATTCATGTCCTCACACATGAAATTAACATATAATAATAGGCTGGCTCCGTCGTCGTCGTCGTCGTCGAGCGGTAGTACTTCTCATCGTCATGGATCTACTAAGACTAGGACGCCAAACTCCACGTCCTGCAGAAGACTACTGCGCCAAACTGATAATCCGAGCCAGAAGACATCGTCTAGTACTGCTTCGCAGAACACCGAAGTAGGAGCCACCCGAGAGAACAATTTTCGGGAGCAAGAGCAAGAGCAACGTGACGATTCATATCAGATATTTTCGATAGCCGTCGGGTTCAGGGAAGCCATGGATGAAGCACGTATGGAGGGAGTTGTTTTGCTTGTCCTACTCGCTTTCTGTCTCCGGGATATTGGCCGTGCTGTGCAGAAGCCATGGATTCTTCAGTTAAGATATTTTTTGGAAACCGCAGCCATTTACGTCCTTGCTAGCCAGTTGATTCCAACCAGTTGGATCCCTCTTTCATATTTCATCATCGCGTTCATTTTCCTACTATTTGGAGGCATCAAAAGAACATAGAACATCTTTTCTTTTCTTTTAATAAATCCTTTCTTTCTCTTTTTATTATTGGAATTTGGGTCGTGAGGTCGAATTTCGCGTTTGTCATATGTTTGAATCACCAGCTTTTTTTTTTTTTTTTTTAATCATCTTTTTAAGGACAGTACTATTGCTGCCTTAGTACAAGTTCAGGTTGTGCTCAACAGAATTCTATGAGCAAATATATATATTGGTGTGTATTCCTCAAAACAATCTACTTTTCTAATAAAACTAGTGAGAATTGCATGTGCTTATTCAGTTTGTTGATTTTTTATTTTTTTTTTAACATGTGGTTGTACAATTTTCTTTTCAGTTTAGTTTTCTTTTGATTTTGTTATTTTGAGGGTTTATTAATTTAGTAAAATATATATATATATATATATGGTGAGGTAGTGCATATTTTAAAAAGGTAAATTAGGTTGAGTGGTCTATTTTAGTCACGCAATTTAATAAATAACTGAATTTTAAAAAAAATTTAGCAAAATAATCAATCAGTAATTGAATTGAAAATTGATGATTTATGTTTTAGTTAATTAATGATTTATTAAATTAATAATATTATGTATTCAATTATTAATTGACCATTTAAGAAAATTAATTGACCATTTTATTAAAAAAATAGTCTTTTAACTAATTTTTAAAAACTTCAATTATTTGTTAAAAAAAAAACTTCTTAAAAAAGGCTATTTACCTCTTAATCCCTTTTAGAAAAAGATTTTAGCACACATCAAAAAATATTATTGAGAGGGTTGCAAGAAAGAAAAAATGCTTGTTATTTTACTATTAGAGAAAAATCATTTAGTAAAACCAGATTTAAGATATAATATTTTAACTAATAATTAAAAAAAAAACACTTAAATCAAGACATGTATAAGAATTATTATTTCAATAAAAGTGGACTAGAAAAAAAAAAAAAGGCACATTAAAGTACGAGATTTAATTAATAAGAATAAAAATAATAATACTTAGGTTATGGCTAATTAAGTTAACAACGATAATTATTCAGCAAAAATTTTTTTTTTAAATAAATGCAAAAAAAGTTAACTGCGATAATTATTTGAGTCATTACAATGTGGTGTCACTTTCACAAGCATTTCTTCACGTGATGCCTTTGATACTTGCCATGTAACCTTTTTATTTTTTATTTTTTAATATGTCCAAATTTAAATATTTTTACTTACAACACTCTCGATTAATAATTTTGATAATGAACTACTTCACATGCGGGAAGTTCATGCTCCAATATTACTTTCCAAGAAAAAGAAGAAACGAGCAGGATTATGACTGATTATGATTAGGAGGGATGCTATTTAGCGCGTTGTTTTCTCCCGATCGACGTATATTGAATCGACATATCCACCAAAAAAAATAAAATAAATAAAAAAATAAAAACGTCGTTTTTCAGAGAGAGTTCCAAGTATATTATAAATATATATATTTTTTCCTCAAATATTTTTTTTGTGTGCCCCACTTCTTCAACATTCCTTCTTGTCCATCTCATCTTTTCTTGTTCTCCCTCTCTCTCCCTTGGTATTAATGAAGATACTAGATTATGCTTCATGTTTTCTTCTTTTCCCATTGTTTAACTTGAGAAAGATATTAACGAATTTGGAAGATTGAACTGAACAGGGTTAATTTCATGACTTCTACTTTACTTTTAAAATTTTTAAAATAGTTCACAATGCCTCTTATAGAAAGAAAAATCATTCAAAATGTCTCTTTCATCCACTCCCGTCTAAATAATTTAACGGATTTACTAATGTGACACTATTTAGAATTTCAAAATGTCTCTCAAGCTATTAATCTTATGAATACTTGCCCCCCGATTTCTAAATGTGATTATTATTCCCACTCAACTAAATAAAAGAATTGAAAATATTCATTTAATCTAAATCTACCTATAAACAATAGAAATGATTGACATAACATGTTCAAAATACGTCATAGAAGATTGTTGCTAAAACTAGCATGAGTAGATTTAAATTTTATCATATAAACTGTAATCAAAACTATAAAAAAGAAAATTTTCAAAAATAAGGAAAAAATTTCTTTCCGGCAAAAAAAAAAAAAAGGCGTTAAAAATAGTAAAAAGTATTTTTTTCATTAAATTTTCTTAAGTAGGTTAAAAAAATGATGTTGAATGTGTTTGATTTGAACTCATTATCAAAAACTAGCTTAAAAGGTGTGGATGCTCAATTCACATATGAATATGATAATAACTCAGTAACCTAATGATATAAAACAAATTCACAATTAAATAGTAGATCCATCTTCATATATATATATATATATATATACGGTGTTGTTTCACCTCCAATGTTAGTCAAAGTGGCTGGGATTGGAGGCCCAGGGTCGCCATATTGCCAAACTACTGTTGGATTGGGGAGTGAATTGCGTGTTGATAAAGTGGAGTCATCGAAGTTCACCCCAAAAAAAAAAAATAATAATAATAAATAGTTATCAAACCAGGCATTGAAGGGTGATTGATTGAATACTTGTTTTTTCGAAAGAAGATTGGATTGTTGAATACAAACATATTGATTTGCTTAGGAATATTAGAAACAGTAATTGGTCTAGGTTTTGAATTCTTTTAAGAGGTGACATTTTGATTTTTTTTTTTTTCATCCTGACTCTAAACTTTCTAAAAAATCGACAATTTGGTCCTTTTCATCTAATTCCGTTAAAAAACTCACGGTATTGTTATGTGAGAAGCATGTTTTGTGTTTTTGAAGGAAAATACCTCCTAAAAGATTAGAATACCCTTATTCATATCAACTAAAAAAAAGGAGGAGAACCTCTCCCTCTCTCTCTCTCCCTAGATCCGTCTCCCCCAGGTATGACGCCGACGCTGGCGCCGGATGTCGGCCGTCTCTCCCTCCCCCCCCCCCCCCACCCAAAAGATCTGACACCGAAGACCAAGAAACCGTCTCTTTCTCTCACCCTTCCCTCCCCCTCTCCCCCACAGGTTCGACGCCGGTGCTGGATGCCGACCGTCTTTCCTTCCCTCCCCCACCAGATTCGACGCTGGAGACCGAGAAACAGTCTCTCGATCTCACCCTACCCTCCCCTCCCTTTCCTCCCCCCAAAACAGATCCGACGCCGGAACTCCCCCTAGATCAGACGCCGGAGACCACCTTCGTCTTCTTTGTCACCGGGCCCCCACCTTCGCCTTCGCCGACAAACGTGAAAGCCTCCCCTCCCCCCATACAACCTAGATCTAGTTGAGAACTCAAACGCAAACCCCCTCCTCCCCCACCGTACTCAAACCTAGCTGCTACCCTCCCCCACCAAACTCAACCCCCCCCCCCCCCCCCCCCCCCTCAAAAGGTTCTGTTCTGTTCTGTTCGCCGCCCCCCCTACTCCAAGGAGTTCCGATTTGGGTTGTCTACCTTTGACGCCGTCGCCGCCGAACTCACGCCCCTCTTTTTCTCCATCACTGATCGCCACCACCCCTCTCCCCCCGGCCCCTGCCGGTGTTGATCTGAGTTTGAGAAATGAAAAGAGAGAGAGAAAGAGAGAGTGAATTTTTATTTTTTACGATTTTTTATTTTCTATAGCAATTATTATTAAATTACTTAAATGCCCTTTCAAATTAGATCACATGCAATGCATTTGACTTATTATGTTAGAAATTTAACATAATTGGATAAAAATGACCAAATCGTCACATTTTTAGAGAGTTTAGGGTTAGTACAGCAAAAAAAAAAAAAAAAACCGACGTGTCATCTCTTAAAGAGTTTAGGGACCATTTAAATCAATTACTCTATTAAAAAAATAAACATCAAAGTCTTGTTAATTCTCTAAAAAGTATCAAGAACAATAAAATGAAAAAGAAAACACAATTCATTCAGATCTTCATTTCAAATGCAAGATTACATGGCTAATTATATGTTTTACAAACCTACCCATAATTATGAGTCCATGACTCTACATTAAAACAAAAAACCTTTTAAAATTCCAAAACTACTATTAAACCCCCCAAAATTAAATAAGTGTATTTGGATGAACCCTTCTAATAGTTAGTATTGGACTTCAATGAAATCTATTTTTGGTTAAACTACTAAAGAGAAATTATTTAAATATTTTCAAACTCTCTTTCTTAAAAATTCATACCACTCATTTTTTTTAATCTTTTTACTATTCAAATGTTACATTTAATAAAAACTATCCAAATACATTTAACTTGAATGCACCATTCAAATTCTAATGAATTCTACATTAGAATGCAAACGTTCAGTTTAAATAAACATTCAAATGCAATATTTAATCTAAACGAGATATTAATAACCATCAAAAACTCCAAAATAGTTAAGAAACGGTTTTGGAATTCATTTTGTCACCTGGAAATAAGATTTCAGATGGTAACGATGGAAAGTGTGCTTTAATTTACAGAAAGGTAGATGTAAAATAGCTAAACCTTTAGAATTAATGGATAAATGGATACTGAAAAATGTGAAATTTCAAGCCGGGTACAAAAATATCCTTCTACAGAGGTAAATTTAAAATAGCTAAATCTTTAGAACTAATGGATACTGAAAAAAGGTGAAATTTCAAGGCGGGTACATAATATCCATTAGAGTCATTCCTCAAGAACAAGGGTTGTCTTCAATCTAGGGCAAGACATCAACCAACTATATATATATATATATATATATATTTATGGCCTAGTACAAATTGATTTGTGACGAGGAAGTATTGAATTAAATGAGCAAAGAAACCAAATCTAAAATTTGGGTTCCCAATATGTACAAGCAAAAAGTAGGGCTACACCTGCAAACAAGGCACTAGCTGCTTTTACAATGTAAAATGACCATAATTAACGTGATTAACGTTATATCTCCGGGGTTTACCTCAAAAGCTGTGAGAGTAATGTACATTTGCTAAACAAGATCAAACCCCTTCAGAATCTGATGCAAGAAGCCCCATTTGCTCGGTAAGCTCATCCACATGCTGAGTCTTGCTAAATCCATTCTCTTTCGGTTGTTGTTCGACTTCCTTGGACATTCCGTCCGGAGATGATTGCTCCGGCTCTGGGCTTTGCATTATTAAATCATCCCAGAAGGTAGAACTTTCTAGCAATGCTTCAATTTCAGGATCAGTAGAGAAACTACTAATATCTATGGGACCGTTCACTCCCAATGTCTGATCTATAAATTCGTCACTTGCCTCGGTTACCATGAAATTATAGTCGGGAATGCTAGATATTCCTTCAGGCACCATTTCGGGTAGTTGAGAAAGCTCTGGCATTACAACATCTCCATCAGAAATAGGAATGGATGGTACCTCTTGTGCCCCAACAAGCATGCTCATATCCGGGAATGGAGCAGTTGAAACTTTTTCAGAAGTCAAAGATTGCGGGGTAGATTGTAGTTCGGAGATGGCAGTGGCAGGGATTGATATTCCTGAAGACGTCGAAAAACAAGATGTCTGCCCTGAAGTTGGTAGGACCTCTTGGAGCATCACACCTGATACACGACTAGAGGCGCTAATGTTGTCTATGGCAGTGGATGATGCTGATCCATCACGAATCAATAATCCATCCGGATTGTTCTTGAAAGAGTCCAACCCAGAAGTATCTGCTTTCATAATCTGCCGGAACATCGCCTCGTTCGTCATAGGCTGATACTTGACAATCTGTCTACCAGAAGCAGCAGAAATCTCGCTCTCACCAATACCATCCTGCTTCAGCCTCCGTTTCTTGTTTGCTTCAGTTATGCGTCTATTGCTCTCGTTTTGCTGCTGCACAAACTGAGCCAAGAAACCAGGGCTCTGCACAGCCTTTGCGAGGAATGACATCATCTGCTGCTGCCGCTGCTCCATCCCTTGAAGACGCTGCACCATGGTTTGCAGCTGGTTATCAGTAGATTGCTGCTGCTGCCTTAACCTAACGAGTTCCTGCATAAGAACATTTTTGTCCCTTTTAAGCCTCTCAACCTCTTCTTCAAGACCGAATTTCCCAACCTCCACACATGCCCCAACAGAACTCTGTGTATGTGTTGGCTGTTGCTGTTGATTACCGTGTCCATGGACAGGTTTCCGCCGATTGATGCTCCTAAGAAGATGTTTTTGGCCCCTCAGAAATCCCTCATTTGCAAATTCCCAGCGATCCGGATCAACCTTCCTAAAACCCTACACGACAAACAATATAAAGAACAGAGAAAGGGAGGAGAAAATACACATCCATCAGAAAGGTGAACAATAAAAGATAAATTTCACACAAAATCTAGTTATACAGTTAGAAAATGAAAGACCAGAATAAGTCAAAGAAAAACATTGATGAGTGAAAAAAAAAAAAAAAAAAACTTCGTGTAAACAACAATCAAACAACAAAGACTTCGTGTAGTATACTCCTATGAAAATTTCTATCTCCAGCAACCATGACCAGCACAAACAACAGAAAATTTAATAAATAAATAAATAAAAAATTCGAGTAGCTACTTCGTAAAAGATCAAGATTAGGAAAAAAAAAAGCAACGTACATAGGTGTTCAACTGCCTAACGAAGCTGGAGAAGTTGCTGTGCTTGAAGTACTTGGGCAAGAGGTCTCTGGTGAACTCCGGCGGGTTCCACACCACGAAGCTGTTATTCGTAGGGCTCCACGACACGATCGGGTCGGTGGCCGGGTCGTCCACCATGTCGTACGTCTTGCTCAAGAAAGGCGGCGGCGCGTTCGCGTTCGACATCGGCGCCGGCGCCGGAGTCGTAGCTGTAGCAGTAGCAGCGGCCGAAGTCGGCTGACTCCCCCCACCGCCGCCGCCGCCACTCGACGGCGCCTCGGAGTCGTTGGTAACTCCATTCATTTCTCCGCCAAAAAGAGGAAACAAGAAATAGGAAAACAAAAGGAAATGTGGAAAATGATCGGGAAAGTTTTATCGGCTAGGGTTTGTAGGAAGCCATTGGAGGGCGAAGGCGAGAACTGGAGCTTAAAGCCTAGATTGCAGAAACTGGTGAAATTTAGGAGAAAGAGAGATGGATTTTTGTCTGCGATTGATTTTTTAGAGAGAGAGAGAGGAGGGAATTGTAGAGCGAGAAAGGAGCAGTTTGTACGGACGGCGTTAGAGGTTGAGACAGGGAAGAAGAGAGTGTTTAAAGGGGAGCGACGCGACGGAGGGGAAACTGACACGAGCCGGTTGCCTGTGGCCGTGATGACGGCTGACGTCCACACATTTTCGAGTTTCTTATTTATTTATTTATTTATTTATTCATACATTATTTTTGTGGTAAGGGTTTGTTTATTCTTGAATACAAATCTAGTGAATGGTCGTGGTAGAGTCCATTTTATATATTTTATCGATAAAGTTTACTTTTAAATTATTAAGATATAATCGAATGATTGAAATATTATTTGTGCATAATAATTTTAATATAGCTTATCTCGTGTTAGTATAGACCAACCCCCTTCTCTGATGCAGGCGACGGACCCCCACCCCTCGAGCCAAATTTGCCCTGCCTCACCCCTCCCCACACGTCGGCTTCGACCCAATCCCCCCCCCCCCCCCCCCCATTCCCAACCAGATCTATCTCCCCTCCCGATGCCAACTAGCCCAATCCCTCCCTCCTTCCTGATCCTAACGACGGAAAACTCCCCTTCCCCCCAATCTTCCACCAATGAAGGTGGATTTTTTTAAAATTCTTTTTTTTTATATTATTATTTTTTAAGTTTTTACTCAAATACTGTAAGGTAAAGTGTATGATAAATATTATATACAAGCAACATCTCAGCCGTTTGATTACATCTAAACTGTTTAAAAATGAACTATATTGATAGGGTATATAAAAAAAGTTTTACCACAGCTTTACCCACAAATTTAAAGAATAAGTTTTTATTTTTATTTTTGTTTTTTTAATTTTTGAGTTATCCAATTTCACATGAATGAAATAAGAAGCTCCTTATGTGGTGTATAAGTTATTACATGTATTTGCTACCAAAAATAAAGTTATTACATGTATTATGTGTATTGTATCTGAAATATTATTATACAAAATTCTTGTTTTATTTGATTTTTTAAGGTTCTCTACAAGATAAGAAGGTTTTTTTTTTAATAGATAATACGCCAAGTTTATAATTTTATATAGGTATTTAGTTTATTAAATTAATAAGCATTGAAGTGAATTTTCAAATTTTATTTTGAACTGCAAATTATAAATCGGATGCATCATCATTTCTACATTCTTAAAAGTTATTTTTTCTTTAAAAAAAAGTTTCTAAAAAAAATATTTTCTATAAATCCTTTTGGATGTAGCGTGTTTCGATTAAATTGTCAATGTAAAAATAGCTCTCTCGCTCGTGTGCATTAGGATTTGTGCCATTCGTATTTTTCTAGTTTAGCTCCGCCTCATGGTTGGTTGGTTGGTTGGACTTCACAGTTATGGCTTTGGTGGCAATGATGGTTTCGTGGTTGAAGGAGGCGAGTTTTGGCCACTTTGGTTGTGCTCATATGAGATATTATCTATGTAGTCAGGGTTTTTCCTCCTTTTATGATAGTTGTTTGTTTAAAATAAAGGCGACATTATTTTCGCTACATAGATGTTGTGGTTTGTCACTATATTTTAATTTTGTAGTAACGTATGTGGTTTCCCCACGCTAACGTATTGGTTATATATTCAATCCAGTCGAGCAATTTCAATGCAACGTTGAGGGTGATCTTTTTGCTATATGTCTCTTGTTTTCAATTGATCGGAGTATTCCATCCATTACACTTGATTTGGTAAGAAGGAAATAAAATATAAGGAAAAGAAAAATCACGATGGAAAGAAAATTACAAGGAGAGAAAATATTTTGATTTTCCTTTTAGTTGTTTGGTACGAGAAGGTGAAAAGAAAATGACTTTATCTTCTCTTGTTTGATATTGTAAGTAAAACCAAAAGGATTGAAAACTTAATATTACAAAATTACTATTTTACCCTAATAGTGTCAATCATTTTTTGTTGAAATTTTGATGGACAATTACAATTGTGTAATTTTACTTCTTTACATTATCTCAATCTTTTCCCCCCAAAATCCTTCCACGTTTGGAAGATTGATTTTAGTGGAACCCACTTTATTATTCAGCCAACCTTTTTTCCTTTCCATCCAAAATTCCATCCTGGCAAACACATCAAATTATCAATTTCCATTCAAAAATCCCGCTTACATTTTTTTCCTTGCACTTTTCACTCATATCAAACATAGCATTAGAGTGGTGTTGTTAAAAGAGATGTGTGCTCGATAATTGATATGTCTTTTCAATTTTTCTTATGTAAGAATTGTGGTTTTCAAAATATATATTTTTTTAATAAAAGGTTTGGCATATTTTATGAGAAGCTTATCCCTTTTTATTTCAAGTAAGGGCTCGTTTAGGACACCATTTTCGGATTGTATTTTACCATCTGGATTTCAAATCTCAACTCTAAATCAAACTTTCCCTCTCTTTTATTTTCAAAAAACTCAAACTTTAAAAGTCCATAACTTTTTTCCTTTCAAATCGAAATGAGATTATTTTTTTGTCAAAATGCTCGTATCGACTAAATGAATAAGACAATATCCAATTTGCATATATTTTTTTTCCAAATACATTTCAAAATTTTGCACTATTATTTTTATATCACATAACTTTTTCAAAAGTTCCTCCCCTCCAAACACAAAATTCGCGATTAAGTGTTGCAAAATATGTTTAATAACTTTTTGGCTTTTCAAAATTTGCCTTCAAACATTTTAGCTTGTTACAATTTGCTCAATTTTTACTAGTTTTCCTTACCTTGAATATTTTTTTTATATTAGTGTTGAATTTCAAAGTGGAAATTTTTTAATCAAAGATGGGATTTTCTGTACTCACATGAAACCATGGACTTTCTGTCACTAATTTATCATGCAATTAAGAAATATGGAGCACATTACAATAACTTAAAAAATTCAGGGATAAGTTATCAAAGTTAAAAATTTAGGGATAATTTGTCAAAAGTCAAAAAGTTTGGGTAACAAATATGAGAAATTTAGTAAATATGGACTTTCTGTCACCAATTTATCCTACAATTAAGAAATATGGAGCACATTACAATAACTTAAAATATTCAGGTATAAGTTATCAAAATTAAAAATTTAGGGGTAATTTGTCAAAAGTCAAAAAGTTTGGGTGACAAATATTAGAAAAAAATTCCCTAAAAAAAATATGAGAAAAAAAAAATCCCATAAAAAGGGGGAGATGGCTATTTTGGCGGGAAAATGAAGAATGGAGTCGTCGGCGACAGACTCCGACGCCCCCGATCTGGTTTGTCAGCTCGACAACGTTCAGGGCATGGTCGACGCTCTCACCGCCGTCCGATGGAAACGCCATCAGGTACGCCTTTCTTCGCTTTCCCCAACTTTCTGTTCGGTTCTCGGGAAAAAGGAGGACGTTACCAACGCTTTCTCGAGAACCAAACGGAATTCAATTATGCGGCTGATTCACCGGAAAATTTATGTCCTTTCGTAAATAATCTGAATGTGAACGATCAGGATGCGGTCATCGAGATATCCGAGCACGGAATCGTCGTGATTGTGGAGGAGACGAGTTGTCTCCAGTCCAAGGTTTATCTTCAGCGCGAGGTACTTTCTGATTTTCAGCTTCAACAAATGAAATTGCTTGTTTTCCAAGAAAGAAAACGAAGCTTCGGACCTGGGAAAACTGAAATCACTATTTTGCTTATGAATTAAACGGTGAAGAAAAGAAAAGATTATTCAGGAAGTCGAAATTTTGTTCTTTTGCTGTCTAAATTTTGGTATGCTTCAGCTTTTCATTCGTTACGAGTACGGTGCGCAAGGAAGGCCTCGGTTTGGAGTGAGCTTGGGCTTATTTGTTGATTGCTTGAATACATTTTCAGTTCCCGGGCATTCGAGCACAATCGAAATTCGATATCCTGGACCCGATATGCAGCTACTTCTCAGGTATGCCTATACATTTTAAGGTCCTTATGTATTATGTGGCAATTTTAATATTAATAAAAAGTACATTGCTAGGTATTCTTCGGATTCATCAGAACAAAAATTCAATATAGGGCCCCGGGCTTTACCTTATCCGGCTTTAACAGTCTTTATAGCTAGTGTTATTGCAAACTTTTTGAAAAATAATCTGTCAGCTTTATCATGGATGGCTCTAAGGATATCATTATCTAGAGTGTGCGTTAAGTTGTGGAGTCTAATTAATGTCCTACACAGAAAACGCCCTACGTAAAGACAGTATGCGGATAGACTTGTGTGAAAATTTATGTTTTTGTATTTGTTTATTACATGAATTGTATTGCTCTGGGTAATATAGAATTAGAGGGCTAATTCTTAACAATGTCAGTGTGTGTATGCTGGTTTTCGTCCAGACAAAAAAAGAGATGTGTAAATGGAGCTCAATAAATCGTACAGACTTTCTTCTTCCTGCTAACTGAAAGTCCTTGCTGAAAATTTAGTTATGTGCACTGTAGAATGTCAGAGCAAGAAAGTTGATAAACTTTTTGAACTTATATTCATTCAAGTTATTTTCTTGGCTGAGTGTAACATCTGAAATTGCACATAGATCTCTTGACTCTGCAAGTGGTTGGGATAAGCTAAATCCGTAAGAGGGTGCTTGGTAACATAACATGCAGTCCACAAAACAACGTGCTCGAGCTTTTATCTGTGTTTAGTGCTGATAGTTTCGAGTTCTTGAGTTTCATCATTCTTATTTATGTATTGTTAGGTCTGTTGATTCACTAGACGCAGGCATTTATGCAGAGATCAGGACAAGAATCCCTGATACGATATCATGGGATTACAATTTTGAACCTGCAGGGAGCACCCCACTCACTTTCACCGTTAAGGTAAGTCCTCTGCTTTGTCGTATAACCATGGATTAAAGAGTGAAGAATTTGTATCATCTCATCGTTAATTATAATTTGATATCATCTCACCTATTCTGGCTACCGGTTTCAAAATCAATTCCTTGTAATGTCAAAATATTCATATGGATGACGATCTTTTGGTGCATCGAAAATTGAAAATCATGATATTTATAACCAGACTTCAGCATTGAAGGAAGCAATTGATGATCTTGACTGGCCGGGATCAAGTATCCAGATCACTGTACAACCAGATCCACCTAGTGTCACCTTTAGAGGTGATGGCCATGGTGATTTGCAGGTAGACTCGAGTCTTCATATTTCTTGTGAGTAGGAAAAAAACACATTGGGGATGTTTGTCACTGATCCAAACCTTCATGTTATTTTGCAGATAGACTTCGTGTATTATTCGAATGCTGATCTTCTGATTGCATTTCATTGTGATCGTCAAGTATCGTACAGGTATCTCCTAATAATTTTTGGTAATCACCTCCACTTTTGCAGTCTACTTGCTTTATTTCATCTCTGGTGGTCTTAATCTGATTTGGATAGGTACAAATACAAGTTCCTCCGAGCAACAACTTCAAACATACCCGGCAGTGTCATTAGAGATAATCGTGGAAGCAAGTTGACTATTGGTAGAGGTGGATTGCTTAAAGTTCAGCACCTAGTTTCCGTGGCAAGAACATCTACTTCTCATCCACAGATCGACTCTGCAGGTCATCAACATCCCAGTCGAATTGCATACATCGAATTCTTCGTTAAACCAGAGGAAGATGAAGATACTGCAGATGACTAGTTGCGCCTTTTTATAAGAAACTACTAATCAAACTTGTGATAGCCGGTTGCAAAAGGTAGGAGTCTCCTTATGTCACCCGTTTATATAGTGTTATGCTGATGTTTAGATTCTTCCGAGGTGAAAGCATAGAAAGAATGAACCCTTTTATCATATTACAGGTCATGTTTCTGATTAAGATTTGTACTAAATCTTATCATGTTTGTGATCCTGGAAATATTAGTTTGTGCTTTCCCTGGATACTCGTGCAATTTCTCGGAACCGTAACTTCAACTAAAGGTCAATTTTCAACGAACCCGGGCTATCCTTTGTCCCTCTCCATTCTTGTCTCTTCTCCTTTTGCTCTTTTCTTTATTTATCTGTCTCTGTTCTATCTTCAACTACGAGCTTGTCATACTTGCATACTTGAATTAAGATCATGGTGGCTAGCCGAGTGGGAAGATCCATGAGTTGCGGCCTTGCAAACGAGTAGCCTTATTAGTGAGCCAATATCTCACCAGTCATGAAGCTAAAGTTGTGATTCGCAATCTCCAAAAAAAAAAAAAAAAAAAAAAAAGAAGAAGAAGAAGCTCATGTTGTGGCTTGCATTCTTGGCTAGTTATAATTTTGTGAGCATGTGGTCAAGCGTAGTGCTATTCAGAATGGACGGTTATACTCGATCTTTGGTAACCCCTTGCTTGATTAGGGGTAAAAAACACTCTTCGTAGATAAAATTATCTAAATAACAAATTTTTTTTAATTTATTAATTAACATGACACAAATTTCTCATTATTGACCAACATGGCATAAATTTTAATTAACTCTAATTTAATTTTCTGTCATGTTAGTCTAGTGTTCTAGTGTTAAATTTTTTGTGTCATATTAGTATAATGATTTTTAAATTTGTTTCATTTAGATGCTTTCCTGGTTAAAAAACACTCTTCTTTGTTTGAGAGATTGTAATATCTCTAGCAAGTTAAAAAGTCAAAAGTCCCACAATAGAAGTAAGCAAAGTAGTTTATACAGAAACAAGTGACATGTAATATTTCTCGTATATGGGTGAGAGTATGCTACTATCATACACCATATGTGGAGCAGTATTTTAAACTTTGTAGGATATCATGTCATGCACACCATACTTTCATATCTTGTTAATATATATATATATATATATATAATGTACGGCACAAAACTGCCCTCATTCATATATTATAAAGTCAAAAGGTTAATCCAATACCTAAAACTGCAGTTTCTACCCGTAGTTAGAAAAGACAGTTCCTGCCTTAAAATCTCTACTGTGTCTACCCACTAGTTTCAAAACAAAGGTTCAGAAGTACAAGTACATATAAAACCACAGTGACACACTATATTGGGAATAAAAGCACAACAACAGAAACTAATTCGGTCGGCCAAACATGTCCTTAGAAAATAAAATAACCTAACATAAAGTCAGGTTAACCAAATGAGAGCCATCAACAGAAGAAAGAAAATTGTTCTTATTTAGCCTTTCATTTTTCTGTATGATACAAACCAACTCGAATTTGTCGTAATCATATATTTGTTTCTTTATTTTGTATAGGGCCATTGACTGCCTTGAGCTATATAGAATGGATGATACCGCCGAGGTCCAACATTGGGGCAAGCTCCTATTCGAAATAGCCAGAGCCTCACTTGCATTTGGTCTTATTCCATTATTGGGGGCCTTTCATTTTCGGTTTCTAGGAAATGTTTGGCTTTGCGCCTTCAAATGGAATACACCTTTGTGTCTAGAACTATCCGACTGTGTGCTGTTTGCAACCCTTTGGTCCATAATGTTGCGAGCCGCGCCTTACAATCTTCTTGCACAAGTAACAATAGTGGACTTGGCATGCCCAGCAGAGGAGATGGTTATTGTTGCCAACCTGTTAAGGTATCCAAAATAGGGAAAACAACATAATAAATTACAAAAGGGGCAACAATTAAAATCTCCAAGTCAAGATGAAACAACTCAAAAACCATATGAAACCAACACGACCAGAATATCACGTCATCATCTTGAAAGAAAGAAGAACCGTCGATATGTTAGATGTATCAGCCCTATTCTTTACTCACCTTTGCATTAAATTGGCGACAATTGGGGCAAAGCTCACCTTGACCATGGGCAGCATGCAGTTCAGCTTGAGCCCGATGTAAAACCTGATGCGGATTTATGCGCTCTTCCCATGCCCGAGTTACTTCTTGAGGGAACAACTCACATGTCCCATCCCTTCAATTGATTAAAAAATTTATTAGTTCTACCTGGAGTAGGCAAGTATTAGCACATTTGTGCAGAGATCGGTTAAACTAAAAGATGGATTCTAAGAATCGAGAAAAATACCTGAAATGATCGTAACCATCAATAGCTTTGTTACAGCGATAGCAGAAATATTGCCCACAGTTGTTACAGACCATCTTGTTGCAACCTCCGGATCGGGAGATCGCTGTCTTGCAAGATGGGCATTGCTTAGCGTCACGAAGTATTTCTGTGACACTAAGAAGTTCATTAATCATGTCAAGTTCTCTACGCTTTTGTTCATCCCTTAAGTGAGACGAATTCTGGCGCTCCTGCAGGTACAAAGTTAAACTTAAAGTTATAAATTACCTTTATTCTGGGGACATAGATGAACGTTCCAGTGGACTAGAGGAAGTTGGAGTAAATATATCTTTTGTTAAAGAAAAAGAAAAAAGAAATGACTTGGATCAACTTCACTTGAGTAATTACATGGATCTCAACAGCTTAAACAACGACTCCGAAATGAACTTGCATCTTGGCTGCTATGCGTACGAAAAGATTCTTATGACATTATATCTTACCAACTACTTGTGTTTAAAAAAAAAAAAAAAAGAGAGAGAGAGTTTCCATGTAAAACGAACTCCAAGAGCTGGCTAGAAAAATCTAATTTTCATCATCAAGGTGGTTTTATTTGGTTTTAAATAAAAAAATTATAGCAAGAGGGTAACACAAGCTGTGGAAAATAACTTCCAGATCTATTATCTATAACAAAAATATTGGTACCTCCAGGATTCGAAGCTTCAATTCCGGGCTCATACATTCAACACCTACGTGGCGTTTCTCCCTGCAAAGTGTGCAAAAGCTAAAGTAGCACTTTGAGCATTGAGCATCCTGGTCGTCGTCCTCAATGCAAGGTGTTTCACATCGTGGGCAATAGGCAATATCAGACATAGACTCGAGTGTTTTCTGTAACGTTAGAGACTCCCACCGCTTGTACTCTTCTTGACTGAGCAGTTGTTCTAACACACTAGGTGGGACCATGCCTCTACATTTTGCTTCGGGACATTGTAGCTTGTTAACTGTGCCTTCACTGATGTGCATGTTGGAATAAGTCTTCATGCATTTCCAGCAGAAGAAATGGTGGCATGGTAGCCTGACAAACTCAGTGCCTGATAAGGTACAATAATAGAATGAATAAACGGATGAAAATGTGGATTTCATACTGTTAGGTCCATGTAACGGAACTAGGTTTTCTATTGACAGTATGCACTCCTATCCTACTACATGAAAAAATCTTTAAGTACCAAATAATCAACAAAAAGCTAAACAAAGAGAGGATGATGAGGACACCTGGATACTCGGCAAAACAGATGCAACATTCAGACAAGTTTTGTAGGAAGTTCACATGGCGCCTTTCATCGTTGAAGCTTCTAATATACGAAACATCCTCATCTGGTGAAACAATCCCCGAAACTGCACGCCTATCTTCTACATGTCTTGTATCATAAGGACCAAGCATTATTTCGTTGTCAAACCCAAGGCATGAAAGAGAAGAACTGCTTAACCATTCCACCCACTGGTACATAACCTCTTGCCCCTCTTGTGCCTTCCATATGGAGTCAAGCATCAAGCAAAGATTGGCAATTTTCGTAGAATCCAACCACTGAACAGATAACGTAAAATATGGGGGTAGGTGACTCGGGTAAGACTTGGGTAATAAACATGTCAACACAATTGGTGGGAGATATTGAACGTTAAATGAGTATGAGAATTCACTTGTATTGTTGTTGTCTATGGTCTTGACATCACCAGACGAATTTAGCTTCGTCGTAACAGTGATTCCATTAGGAGATTCAATATCAACATGAACCTGTAAAATCATAAAAGTATCAGATTGTTCAGCTATTTGCTCTTTCCTAATGAGAGAGGGAACTTCAAAGTTACTTGCTTATTCCAAAACCTGAAAAGATTGAAGGCCAT
The DNA here is from genome assembly GCA_008635985.1 of Ficus erecta. Lineage (NCBI taxonomy): Eukaryota > Viridiplantae > Streptophyta > Magnoliopsida > Rosales > Moraceae > Ficus > Ficus erecta. Next base: position 326,857 of record BKCH01000568.1, read on the forward strand.
CTTCTCTGTCAAAGATGAAAACATTATCCCCATAAATGGACTCCATAGCGAGTAACTGCACAAAGTGTTAAAGATGCGATAAGGTGGGGGATATAACAACAATTAACACCTTTCCATTGTTTCTACCCCATGAAACTAAACAATCCTTTTGCTTTTCTGGCTATATGAATGCATTTAAGTAATTGTTGTTCTGTAAGACCATAATGAAAACGCAATTATTTCTCTACAACTGGTTAACATTCATTCAATACTTTCTTTCAAAATCTTTAAATACCATGCACTTCGAATTCATTAAAGTACGTCATCAACTTTTTTTACACGTTAACATCATAATTTACCGTATTATGGGGAAGGGAAAGCCCAGCCTTTTGAAACATGTTCCCTAGCTCGTTTAGTTTAATGTGTTTCGATTCGGTGATAATGCCACAACATCTTCGGTTTCTTTTCTTAATATGACCGTACCAAGTGAAGATTCTTTTTTGCCTTTTACTTTCATCTATTGCTTGGAAAATGAGTTTGATTTGTTGCTTTTTAGCAAAGATGCCAAGCCAAACAGTCCTCACATCTTACTTTGTGATTAAACATGCAAAATGTGATTTCAAAACCAAAATAACGCGTAAACACATGCTTTTTTTTTTGGCTCATGATATAAACATATAAACATATGCAATATACTTTGTTTTCAGCAATCCTTATAGACATTTCACACTTTATTTCCCTATATAAACTTGTTAACACATGTAAACGTATACCGCCATTCTTTTTTATTATTTTATTTTTTAAATTTTTAATCACAATGCTTCAACAAGGCGCTACGCAGCAGAATCTTTTCAGTTCTAACAAAGCAGGGGCATTACATTTAACCCTAGAACTGTTTTACTCTTGATTGACAAAACCAAAACATAGTTGCTATGCCACACTCACTCGAATATGGAAGAAACCAACAAACACAGGGTGGAATGGCAATTGCCACTCGTGCTACAAAGAAATGACAATTTCTTTAAAGTGGATGAAAAGTCATTCAAACCATTGGAATGACTATTTTTGGTACTAAAACCAACCAAACAAACTAATTGGATTCCTTTTCTTTTGATGCCTTTCCATTCCCCCCAGCCAAACGTTCCCTTATTGTTAAGCACGGGAATCAATTTCTAACCTATGGTTTCAATTCATCAACACCGAGGAGGAGGGGAAGAGCGACTATCAAAAAACCAGGCGACATATATCGAACTCTCGTACCATCGTTTCGATATTGACAATCCTCTATTCATTGCAAATAAAATACCTTACGTACATTCACCAAAATGGGAGGATCAACTATCTAAAGTCTAAACTACAACAGCACATTTCAAACTCTCAGAGCATCTTGTAAACAATTCTCTACTCATTGCAAATTAAAACACCTTTTTTAGGTCCTTATATAACAAGTAAACAACCATAAAATAAGCAGACACAGAAATAACTGTTTAAGGTTAATCATCCAAAGAACCAAATATAAAAAAAAATATAATCTAAAGGACAAATTCTACAATAAAAACAAATAGAACATTATTTCCGATCATAAATGCCAACTAAAAACATTGGAATAAAAATCAAAACAGCCTTAAAATTAGCTGAATTACCTCATCCTTCTGAGACTGAGAATTGTTCCTCAACTGCTCCTCCGACAGCTCAGGCTCTTCAACTCCCAACCTCAACTTCTCCAATCTCTCCATAACATCCTCACCTCCATCTTCATCCTTATCCTTATCCTTACTTGTCTCAGACTCCTCATTTCCCACTTCTCTCACCTCACTTTCTCTAGCCTCATTAATCAACTCCAAACCGCCAGTTTCCTCTTTCCCATCCACTCCTTCATCAACAGTCAACAAGCCCACTTCACTCTCCAACGAACCCACCTCGGATTTCCCGAAAACCCCACGTTTGGGCCCACGGCCGCGCCGATTCCGCGATGCCCACCTGGGGCTTCGGCGCCGTGGCCGAGCGGGACTGGAGATGGGCTCGTCGGCTGCGGCGGCAGGCTCGAGAATCTGAAGCTGAGAACTCGATTGCGGCGGCCGCGACGGCGGTGAATCGAGGGAGTGATTGGGATCGGGATGAGTTTGATGAGGAGGTTTCCGAGTCCATGAGCGATGGTCTGGTTTTCCTTCTCGTCTGGTCTTTCTCATGACGGCAAAGACGCAGCAACCGTAGAAACGGCTAACTTTTGTTTATATCATTCGTCTTGTGTGGTAATTATTTATTTATTTATTTATTAGAGGACTTTTGTTATTTCACATATGATAAAAGTTATTATTATTATTATTATTATTATTATTATTTCTTACAGGTAATTTATAAGTATTCACATTAATTTTTTATAGAAAAATTAAGTTGGGTATCATTTTTAATCATTTAATTTTAATAGATTACTAAATTTGTTTTATTTAAGAAAATAATTGTTTATCATTTTTCATATTTGATCAATAGCGATTGACTACTGATTATGAAATTTAGTGATTATGATACAGTCAATCACTGATTGAACATATAAGAAAATTGATTAATCATTTTAGAAAAAATGACATTTTAACTAATTTTTAAAAATTTTGACTATTTATTTAAAAAATTTCTTAAAAAAAATGCTATTTGGCTATACTCTCTTATTTATAACGTGTCATATATTTTGCTTTAGTCATTTAAATAGTTAAAAATGTAATATAAGGATTAAAATAACAGTTTTTACTATTAATGTAAAATATGAAGTTCTATTGTGGACATTTTTTACTTTTCTTCTGGGGGAAAGTATTTGAGTGATACAAATTTAAAAACATTACATTAATATGATATAAAAAATTAACATTATACTAATATGATATAAAATTAAATTAAATTAAACTAAATTTTGTATCATGTTAATCAATAGATGAAAAAAATATAGTTATTTAGATAATTTTCTCTTTTCCTTTCTTTTTCCCTTAAGAACATGTTTTTTTTTTTTTTCCTTCTTTTTACTTCGTGGATGAATATACTAAATTATTAAGTTTTTATTTTAATTTTTTTTTTGAAATGGTTAAATTATTGGGGAAATTACCTGAATAACACAAATTTAAATACCATTACACCAATATGACACAAAATAGTAACATTAGACCAATTTGACACAAAATTAAACTAAAGTAAACTAAAATTTGTGTTATGTTAATCAAGATGGATGAGTTTGTATAATGTTAGTCAATAGATGAAAAAAGCTGATTATTTGGGTAATTTTCTCTAAATTTATTAGGTTGAAATTGGTGTTTTAGTTGTTATGTTAGATCAAGCAAATAGTATGTGAAATTTAAGGTGGTTAGTTTTAGCCATCTTAAAAAAAAAAAAAAAAGAAATTGATTGCCATTAAACTAGTTGATACATGATTTACTATTGACTATTAGATATTTATTAAAATTGACACCCGATCAATCATTGTTTGATCACCAATAATCAATCATTGAATGATTAGTCACTGATCTATATTTTTAAAAAAATGATATTTTTCTAATTTCTCGAACTTTGGTACATTTTTACTAAAACAATGCTTTTAAAAAGATCATTTTTTCTTTCTTTCTTTCTTTTTCTTTTTTCTTTTAATATATCCCTACTAAGGGATTGTTTAGGATGGTAATTGGAGACTGGGTTTTAGATGTTAGTTTAGAAATGTGTGTTTGGAAATGTGTGAATTGGAAAAAACTGTGATATAGAATATAGTATAAAAATTTGAATTGTGTTTGCAAATATATATATATATATATGCAATATGAATCTTATTTTATTCATCTTGATTTTTTGTGTAATTTGAAAAGAATATATCATTTCGACTTGAAATAAGAAAGTTATGTACTTTTAAAGTTTGAGTATTTTGAGAGATAAAGTGAGATACAGATTTGAGAGTTTTTGGAGTTGGGTAGTGAAATCTCCGTCTGGAGTTGTTGTTGTTCTAAATAAGGGCTGAAATTTATATTATTTTTTATGAGCGGGATTGGAGGTAGAAAGAAAGGCAAAATAAAATATCAAGATGAGACAAAAAAAAAAAAAATTCATGTTGTAGTATTTTATTTTTGCCTATTTAAGCGTAATTCACGTTAAAATCAAGAAAATATATAGGGTTATGTATTTATGTATTCTAATTGTATATCAAAATGTGACACTTTAAAACATAAGATATACTTATGCAATAAAAATAAATGCAAGGTAAAAAAAGGTAAATAAGGGCATGTTTGAAACATAGATATAGATTGGAGTTGTAGTTTGGAGATGTGTGTTGGTATATCATTCTTGTAAAGTGCCCCAAATCATGACATTCTTGCAAAGCCCAACAAATTCCCACAACAAATTCCAGAAGTCCACCACGTACAATAGTAAGCAGCCCATTCAGGACCAGTACAAATTGAAGGCCTCATTCAGTTTCTTAAATCTTTTGTTATGAAGTCATTAAAGGAAGTAATTAGTATCAATAAGTAATTGTAGTTAATAACATTAATTAATAAATTTATCAGATAAATAATTTGTTTATTTCTGATTCGTTGTTAAAGAGATTGACACAAATATGATCCTTAATTGTCTATTTGAATCATGCCTAAGATTACATATTCTAACACCCATTTTTAATTTTAAAGACTTATTGAAAAATTGTATCTCTAACATTTTCCCCCCTAAAGTTGAAAACAAAAATTCTACAAATAGTTCCTAAAAGTTTGAAACTAAGAGAAAGAAATCATGACTACTAATTGATAATAATTAGTCGTGTTATATATTCACTAAAAATTCACAGTTTTAATGAAAACATCATTACATACCTACCAACACTTCATTCCACATTGATCACAAGTGTTGCAGTGAATTATGTCACTACAACTATTGGTAAGACCCCACCAAATTCCTTTAACATTTCAACCATTTTAATGATTTCATAAGTGAATATGCTTGGATAGTGAACTATTTATTTAATTTTTTTTGGTACACACAAAGTAAAAAAACACATGCAAATCTACGGACAGATTGACCATAAGTACCTCAAAAGGAATAATCAAGTGGACTCCACTAAATTATAATTTTCGGACAATTGCTTATTAAAAGAGAACATGTGAACCATTTATTCCTATCATGTGAAATCACACCTGTCAATTTACATTTAACATATTTTAAATCATAATTTCAAAGAATATTATGAATATTATCTGAAAAAATATCTTATCGGTAAGATATAATTCTGTCAAATTATATTTTAATCATATTAGAATAAATAAATATAAAAATTTAGTAAAATTTTATAAAAATATGATGACTCAAGACTATATTATATATATAGTCAATGAATTGTGACGCTCTATTACACAAAGTAGTGTCAATTTATTGCCAATTGATATTATTAGAAAAGAATTATATTATAATATTATGTGGCCCTAGAATGATAAAATAGGAGAGTAATTAATGTGTTTGTGACGTGAATTATTACTTTATTAGCACCAATCTGGTAATTATTGCCTTTTAAAAGAAACTATTAGCAACATTCATGAATGATGATGATGATTATTATTATTATTATTATTTTGAGTAAAACATTCTTGAATGATTATTTTATAGGTTTTGGAGTTATTTGATTTTTCTTTGGGCCATTTTATGGAGAAAGACGTTGAAAGTGATATCTCAAGTTTTTTTTTTTTTTTTTTTCAAGCTAACAATGATGACCAAAGCAAAGGAATTCATAATATTTCATCATAAATATGAACTACTAGATGGGAAACTCAAATCACATTATTCAATTATAATATTTATATTAATATTTATTCTAGATGTGTGGGGTCGATATATAAATAAATTCTCATGAAAAACAAGAAGACATAATCATTAATTAGTAACTTTAATATATATAAATAAAGCATGCGTTTGGAAAAAAAAGATGTATTTTTTATGTTAAAAGATTTATCCCTCTTACTTTCTTTGTTTTCTTCTCTCTATTTCCCTACTCTCTCTTTTCTCTACAGACTTTTCTTCTGTCTCCCTTTTGTTTTTTTGTGTTTCAAACTAGATGAATGAAGACCCATTTATAGGAGCACAAGGCCATAAACTTTTTTGACAACTTAGCAATCAAAATGCTTATCAACTAAGTTCTTTCAATGAAAGCTAGTTGTTGCAAACTTGCTTTAAACAAACTTGAATAAAAGCTAGTATGGTGGCATCCACAAGCTTTCACAACACTCCCCCTTGGATGTTCACCGTATAAGAATATGCCTCATTAAAACCTTACTAAGAAAAAACCCTATGGGAAAAAAAATCCTAGTGAAGGAAAAAGAGTACAATATTCTTGTCATATTACGCTTTGAAAAACTGCCTCATTAAAAACCTTGCTAGGTAAAACCCAGTGGAACAAAAACCTTAGATAAGGGAAAAAGAGTGCAGTGCGTATTGATCTCCCTCTTATGTAAACATCATTGGTGTTGCTTTGACATTTATCAAAGATCTTTAAGTCGGCGCATTCCAATACCATGCACCAATCTTTCAAATGTTGTAGTAGGAAGTGCTTTGGTGAAGAGATTTGCTAGATTCTCGCATGAATGAATTTGTTGAATGTCTATATCACCTTTATTTTGTAGTTCATGTGTGAAGAAGAACTTTGGTGAGATATGCTTTGTTCTATCACCTTTGATGTAGTCTCCTTTGACTTGAGCGATGCATGTTGTATTATCTTTATACAGTATTGTTGGGCTCCCATGATTTGAGTTCAATTCGCATGTCTCTCGGATGTGTTGATCCATGGATCTCAACCATACATATTCTCGACTTACTTCATGCAATGCAAGTATTTCAGGATGGTTTGATGAAATAACAACAACACTATGTTTTCTAGATCGCCATGAAATTACTGTATCACCACATGTGAATACATAACCAGTCTGTGACCGAGCTTTATGCGGATCAAATAAATATCCAGCATCTGCAAAATCAACTAACTGTGATTTTGAACATTTAGAATATAATAAACCCACATTAGTTATTCCATGCAGATAACGAAATATATGTTTAACTCCCTTCCAGTGTCTTTGAGTTGGTGCAACATAGAAAAAGCAATATCAGGTCGTATACAATTAGCTAGATACATAAGGGCTCTAATTGCACTCAAATATAGTATTTCAGAACCAAGAATTCTTCGTTATCTTCTTTATGACAAAAAGGATTCTTTTTCACATCAAGTGATCCAACCACCACTTGGGTACTCAATGGATGGGCTTTTTCCACGTAGAAACGGTTAATGTTCTTTTCTATGTAGGTTGCTTGATGGACAAATATTTCATTTTACAAATTCTCGATCTGTAAGCCGAGACAAAATTTTGTTTTTCCGAGATCTTTCATCTTGAATTCTTTCTTTAATAATGCTATTGTTTCAGCAAGCTCTTCAGGAGTCCCAATAATATTCAAGTCATCAACATATACAGCAATAACAGCAAATCCAGATTTCGATTTCTTAATAAAAACGCATGGACATATAGGATTATTTACAAACCCTTCATTTAAAAGATATTTACTAAGGCGATTGTACCACATGCATTCGGATCGTTTCAATCCATATAAAGATCTTTGTAATTTGATTGAGCTCATATCCCAGGGTATTGAATTAGATATTTCAGGCAACTTAAATCTTTCAGGGATTCATATAAATATCACTATCTAGTGATCCATATAAGTATGCGGTTACCACATCCATTAGACGCATATCAAGTCCTTCAGAGATTATCAGGTTAATCAAATATCTAAATGTTATTGCATCCACCACAGGAGAATATGTCTTATTCTAATCAATACCTGGTCTTTGCGAGAAGCCTTATGCAAGAAGTCATGCTTTATATCTCAAGATTTCATTTTTATCATTATGTTTGCGCACAAAAACCTATTTGTATCCTATGGGTTTAACACCTTCAGGTGTTTGGACTATAGGTCTGAATACTTCTCGTTTCGCAAGTGAATTTAAATCTGCATGGATTGCATCTTTCCATTTTGGCCAATCTTTTCTTTGACGGATTTTGGTTCATGATCCTCACTTTCGTTCATAACATCAAGTGCTATTTTATATGCAAATACGTTGTCAACAACAATTTCATCACGGTTCCATTGTTTTCTTTTACTAACATAATTTATGGAAATCTCAACATTTTCAATATCTTTAGGTACCTAGACCACTTCTGGGGTCATATATTTGTTCATATTAGTCATTTGTTCTGGCAATATGGTTTCTTTAGAAGCGTTAATCTCTTCAGGAGTGCCAGTTTGTTTAGCTTTCCCTTTTTTCTTCAGGGGATTTTTATCTTTAGAACTGATTGGTCGACCGCACTTTTGGCGTACTTTAAACTCATTAGTTGCTGTATTTTTAATTTGTCTTACGGGGACATCGATTCGAGCTGGAACATTAGCAACAAGTATATATGACTTGGTCACTTTTTTTGTATCAACAAATGCATCTGACAATTGATTTGCAATATTTTGCAAAAGAATAATTCTTTGAACTTCAAGTTCACATTGATTAGTACGATGATCAAAATGAGAAATTGAAAATGCATTTCATGAAATTTCAATTTGTTTTTCCAGCTCTTTCTTTTCTACCCCTAATGCTGGGAAAATTGTTCTATGAAATTGACAATCAGCAAATCGTGCCGTAAAAATATCACCCATCAGGGGTTCAAGATATTTGATGATGGAAGGGGATTGAAACCCAACATAAATTCCCAGCTTTCTTTGAGGCCCCATCTTGGTGCGCTGTAGTGGAGCAGTTGAAACATATATTATGCAACCAAAGACTCTTAAGTGGGAAATATTAATTTGGTTCTTGACCAAATGCAAGTTGTGATGGGGAGTATTTTTGATAGCCTGAAGGCTTGATATGAATAAGTGTTGCATCATACAATATAATATGTCCCCAAGCAGAAACAGACAATTTTGTTCTCATCAGTAATGGTCTAGCAATTAACTAGAGGCGTTTAATAAATGATTCGGCTAGACTATTTTGTGTGTGTACATAGGCAATATGATACTCAACAGTGATCCCAATGGACATACAAAAATCATTAAATGCTTGGGAAGTAAATTCTCCGACATTGTCAAGACGAACTGTCTTGATTGTATAATATGGAAATTGTGCCCTTAATTGGATTAATTGAGCAAGAAATCTTGCCAATGCAACATTGCAAGTAGACAACAAACAAACATGTGACCAACGTGTTGATGCATCTATCAACACCATAAATATCTAAACGGTCCACATGCTAGCTGTACAGGCCCACATATATCTCCTTGAATTCTTTCTAAATATGCAGGAGATTTAGTAGCAAATTTTAATGGAGATGGCTTTACAATTAATTTGCCTTCAGAACAAGTAGTACACAAAATTCATTAAACAAAATAATCTTTTGGTTCTTTAATAGATATCCATGTGGATTCTCAATAACTTTTCGCATCATTTTGCCCCAAGATGACCAAGACGATCATGCCAAAGAGAGAACCATTTTGGATTAGAAGCTTTCTAGGTTCTCACTGGATGTGATTCAATTGTACAAATAAAATGTATAGTATAACCCGGAAGAGAAAGCATGTAGTTTTTCTAATATTTGCTTCTGTCCTGAGACTCTAGAAATAATGTAGAGATATTCTACACTATTTTCATTTGTAGTCTCAATATGATATCTGTTACGATGTATATCTTTAAAACTCAACAGATTTCTTCTGGATCTGCTAGAAAATAATGCGTCGTATATAATAAATTTTGTTCCTCTTGGCAAAATAATATTGGCTCTTCTGGAATCCTCAATCAGGTTTTTAGCTTTCATTAATGTTAAACTTGAAAATTACTTTTTATCTCTCAAAATTATGTAAGTTGTTGCACTGTCTGCCAGACATAATTCTTTGTCATTATCCTTGGAATTAATATTAATAAAAGCCATATTCCTCATAAAAAAAACAAAACAAAACAAAGAAAAGAGCAATAAGTATTAATAAATGGATCTTATTTATTATATAAAGGAGATAAACATGCTGAGAATTTAAATATTACATTAGGAATTAAAGACAACATTATTTAGTACTAGCATAATATTAAGCATCAAAGTCATTTCTATTTTCAGTCAAATTATCAATCTTTCTATCTGGATTTTCAAAGAAATTTGAAACATCCAGATGGGTAAGATCCATGGGATGAACAACAAAATTCGTTTTTTACGCCTCTTCCTTTTTCCTTCAATAAAGCTTGATAAAGGTCTGCAATATGTACAGGCGTATGGCAGGTATGAACCTAGTATCATTTCATACCACATCGATGGCAAATGTTATCTTTATTCTTAGGACTTTTTCCATTTTCTTGTTTCTCCTCGTAATTTTCCACTTCTGGTGGTGATGTGTTATCTTCTTAAAATTTGTGGAGTTACTGTTATGACTACCACGATGCCAGAAATTATTACAACCACGACCATGGCCACGGCTACGGCCATGACTATGACCACGACCACAACCACGCCCACTATTGTTAAAAGATGTAGCATTCGCTTTAGGGAATGCTATAGGATTTTTTCTGATGTGATGCAGCATTCACTTTAGGGAATGGTGCATAGCCAGCCGGACGAGATTGATGATTTTTCATCAAAAACTCGTTATTTTGCTCAGCTATAAGAAGACATGACATTAGCTCGGAATATTTTTTAAAGCCACGCTCTCGTTATTGCTGCTGTAGGAGCATATTCGAGGTATGAAAAGTTGACAAAGTCTTTTCTAACATATCTTTTTTGATAATATTTTCTCCGCATAATTTTAATAAAGAAGTAATACAAAATATTGTAGAGTTATACTCGCCAACTGTTTTAAAATCCTACAAATGCAGATGTATCCACTCATAGTGGGTTTGTGGAAGTATTATATCTCTTTGGTGGTCATACCTTTCTTTTAAACTTGCCAGAGGACAAATGGATCATTTACCATAAGGTATTCAGATTTCAATGTTTTATCAAAGTGATGGCGCAGAAATATCATTGCCTTAGCGCGATCCTGTAGGGGTACGTTATTTTCTTCCTTAATAGTATTTCCAAGGTTCATGGCGTAGATGAAGATGAATTTCAGCATCAAGTGTCCATGGTAAGTAATTTTTACCCGAGAGATTAAGTGCAATAAACTCAATCTTCGAGATATTTGATATTGTGAAAAACTAAAAGTGAAAAATATGTATAAGAAAGTATAAATTCATTAAACTAGCACAAAAATTAGAGATAATGATTATTATAACAAACAAAAATGGCAAACTACGTAAATGACATAAGTTATAGAAATATATGAGAATAAATAAAAGATGATAAATAAGAATTACATACATGACATAAATGTGAAGAAATATATAAGCATTAATAAAATATGGTAACTAACAATAAAAAAATATGAATCAAAATATTATACGTGATGGAGAAGAAGTATTTTCATGTTATTGTTAGTAGACCCAATTAAATAATGTTTATGTATATATATTTATATACCAATAAGTCAAACACAAATGTTAAAATAAGAAATAATGAGAAGTAATCTTTGAAGAAATTGTGTAAGTACATGATTTGATGGTGAGAACTTACGGACATGAAGACAATTAAGAGATCAAATACATATCAAATGTTGCATTAAGGTAAGCTTTATTAGAATCGTTAATTTTGAAATTTAACTTACCAAAAATACCAAAGGTAGAAACTCATGCTGATAATGTGTTATAAGTGTGAGGTAAAATATTAAGATATTGAGATAAAAAATTAACTAATAATAGAATACATAAATTAGAGAAGAGTATACTTCTATTAATTTTTACCTACAGATTTATCCCTTTTACTTTCTTTGTTTTCTTCTCTCTATTTCCCTACTCTTTCTTGCTTCTCTCTCTCTTCTCTACAGACTTTTCTTCCGTCTCCCTTTTTGTTTTTTGTTTTTTTTTTTTTTTTTTGTTTTGTTTCAAACTAGATGAATGAAAACCCATTTATAGGAGCACAAGGCCATCAACTTTTTGACAACTTAGCAATCAAGATGCTTATCAACCAAGTTCTTTAAGTGAAAGCTAGTTGTTGCAAACTTGCTTTAAACAAACTTGAATGAAAGCTAGTAGGCTGACATCCACAAGCTTTCACAACAGTGTTATGTTTTTTTCGTTTTCTTTTTCTTTTTTAGGACATGGGTTTTTATTGGGAGACTTGGGTTAAGAAGGAATAAAAAAAAAGAGGACATGGAAAAAAGAAATACACAGATAGTTGTTGCCTTTTTGAAAATAGTATAATGAAATGTGTTTGTTTGTTTGTTTGCAAGTTTTCTATAGATGAAGGGGAAAGAATGCAATTTTTTAATGTTTAAGAGGCACATTGCAAAAGAGTTCAAAGTTGCTGGTAATTTTAAGATAATCCTTTATTTATATCTCCTCTCTTTTCTCTTTATTTAAAGGGATGAATGATGGATCGTTTATGGCCAAACTTCCGCCATGTGCCATTGTTCCTTTTTTTTTTTTCCCCTTCCTACATACATTATATGTAGAGTATGTTATATAATTATATAATGTATAATTGGTATTATATATACCTACATATCTCCTTTCGTCTTTATTTAAAAGGATGAATGATGGATTTCGTTCATGCTCAAACTTCTGCCACGTGGCATTGTTTTTTTTTCCCTTCCTACATACATTATATGTATAGTATGTTATATCATTATATAATGTATAATTATTATTATATATACCTGCATATCGAAGAGTGAATTTATTCTTTTCGTTCATTTTTCAGTGGTTATCACGTGACCGTTTTAATACTCATCATGTAACTTTTTTTTTTTGTTTTTTATTTTTATTTTTCACTTTTGCTTTACTTGGTTTATCTATTCTACACGTGCTTGTACGTGCGTGCTATATAACTAGTTATATATATATATATATATATGCAAATCTATGTCGGTTCGACTCTTCATTGATCACCAAAATCATGAACCAACCATGTTCTTAAAAAAAAAAAAAAAAAAAAAAGCCATTGACCAACCACTAAATTTGTTGCTTGTTAGGCGGTTCGATAAGCCGACATAACACATTGATGTCTACATGGCATTAACCTCTTCATTCGTCTAAATTTGTTGGTTAATGTACATTGATGTCTTCTCAATTTACATAATAATAGGAATATTCTCACTTGTATACTCTCTAATTTATGAGCATTTGATTCAGTTAATTTTTATACTCTCTAATTTATGAGAATTTGATTCAGTTAATTAAAGATAAAAGATCAAGTTAAAATTGATTGGTCCAATCAAATCCAAATTGATATTTTATGAATTGATCTTCAATAGTTGAATTGGATCATATGAGATTTTTAAAAACCGATTTTTAATTAGATTGGTTGTGATTAATGACTAATATAATATAGATTGGATTGAATGAGATTCTCAAATAGTGATTTCACACTTTTTTTTAGTATAAATACAATACATTAATTAGTATTAAGGACATAATTATGTTTTTGGCAACAATAGTCTTTAGCTTGGGCAAAATACACGTGGTACAGTATGTTTATTTATATTCGTTTGTGGACTTTTTTTTTTTTTTTTTTTTTTTTTTGGAGGAAATCTTCGTTCGTGACTTTTGGTAACATCAAAAATAGCTGAAAATTCCTTTGAGAAAGGTAGCTGAAAAAAAAAAAAAGATTAACTGTTGAATTATATTTCTATTTTTAAGTTGGTCACTAAATTTAATTTTACACGTTATATTATGTCAAAATTTTTATTATTACAATATTGATACTCTGTAAAAAATTGAATAGAAATAGAATACGTTTATATTATATGAGTTTTAATTAAATGTAAAATAACCCGACGACACAATATCTCGTTGATTAAAATACAATTTGCGATACATATATTTAATTTAAATACAATTTACTTCTAAAATATTTATATATTGAGATACAATTTCATTCTAAAAATTATATTAATCATGATTTTATCTATAAATAAAACTCATGTGATCATAATATTTAATTATTGTTAATTTTTTTTACATGTGGACAAAGGGACGTGGCCTAATAATTATTAATTGGGAGTATGATATGTAAAATAAAAAATTAGGGGTCAAAATACGACATGGTAAATAATGGGGTCATTTATAAAATTAACCCAAAAAAATAAAAATAAGGGAAAAAAGAGAGGAGAAAACAGAACCAAAAAACCTAAGCTAAACCGCCTTCACCCTCGCATCACTCCAAATCCTCGAACTACCGCCGCCGCCGCCGCCGCTTCTGCGACTCTCCCAATCTCGCAATCTACGGTAAGATTTTCTCTTCAAGATTCCGAAAAGTTTTTCCAGTTAATTTGACTTTGCCCTAGCTATTCAATTTGCAATTTCTTTTTCGCAATTTTGATTTTGAATCTCTTTCACGCTAACCAAACAAGAGCCTTTCTTTTTCCATGCCCCATGTAATTGAGCTTCCAATCATTCGTAATTAGCTTTACAGTACTCGAATAATCGTCGCTTTTAGTCTCTTGAATAACATTTTTTTCTTTCTTTCTTTCTTTCTGTGTGTTTGTGTTTAAATTCAGATTCTCGCACTTTTTGCTGTTTGAATCGTTGCGGTTTTCTTTTACGAGAGAAGATGGCGTCGCGTTTCTGGACTCAGGTTTCTTTATTGATTTTTTTTTAATTTCTTTAATTTATTTTGGTGAATTTTGCATTTTCTAGTAGATTATTGTGGAGAATTTGTGAATTTGTGAAGGTATATCTACTATTTTCAGTTAAAGTTAGGTTTTTTGTTTTTGTTTTTGTGTTTAAATTCCAGCCCGGAAGTGATTCCGAGTCAGAGGAGAGTGATTATGATGAGGGGAGTATTAATGGAGGTGAGCCCACCTCCGAACCGGCCGTTAACAGGTACCTCCAGGAGAATGCTAGCGACAGCGATGATACGGATGACCAAAAGCGTGTCGTTAGATCGGCGAAAGACAAGCGTTTTGAGGAGATGTCGTCCACTGTCGACCAGATGAAGAATGCCATGAAGATCAATGACTGGGTAAGCCTGCAGGAGAGCTTCGACAAGATTAATAAACAGCTCGAGAAAGTGATGCGCATCACTGAATCGGAGAAGGTTCCAACACTTTACATCAAGGCTCTTGTGATGTTGGAGGACTTCTTGAGTCAGGCTTTGGCAAATAAGGATGCGAAGAAGAAGATGAGCAGTAGCAACGCCAAGGCCTTGAACTCCATGAAGCAGAAATTGAAGAAAAACAATAAGCAATATGAGGATGCGATCAACAAGTTTAGGGAGAATCCCGAGAGTGAGGAGGAGAAGGACATGGATGAGGAGACAGAAGAGGAGGAAGAAACCGACTCTGAGGTTGAGGAGGATATTACCAAGATTGCTGAGTCGGGTACTGAAGACGAGGTGGATGTGGAAGAAGATGAAAGGGATAACCAAGCTGAAGTTGGGTGGGAGAGAAAGATGAGTAAGAAAGATAAGCTCATGGATAAGCAGTTTATGAAGGATCCTAGCGAAATCACATGGGATATTGTGAACAAGAAATTCAAGGAGGTTGTGGCTGCTCGTGGCCGGAAGGGAACTGGAAGGTTTGAGCAGGTTGAGCAGCTTACCTTCTTGACAAAGGTTGCTAAGACCCCTGCACAGAAGCTCGAGATTCTTTTTAGCGTTGTTTCTGCTCAGTTTGATGTCAATCCAGGTCTTAATGGGCATATGCCCATAAATGTGTGGAAGAAATGTGTGCAAAATATGCTCGTCATACTTGACATTCTGGTGCAGCATCCTAACATATTGGTGGACGACACGATTGAGCCTGATGAGAATGAATCCCAGAAAGGAGCAGACTACAATGGAACGATCCATGTCTGGGGAAACCTGGGTGCCTTTTTGGAAAGGATCGATACTGAGTTTTTCAAGAGCTTGCAATGCATTGATCCGCACACTCGTGAGTATGTTGAAAGACTTAGAGATGAGCCTACGTTTTTGGTTCTTGCTCAAGATGTCCAAGATTATTTAGAGCGAGTCAAAAATTATAAAGCTGCTGCAAAGGCAGCCTTAAGGCGGGTAGAACTCATCTATTATAAGCCACAAGAGGTTTATGATGCCATGAGGATATTGGCTGAGCATGCCGGAGGAGGTGATGATGGTGAAGATTCAAATGAGGGACCTAAGGCTGAAGAAAGTAGGGGTCGATCTGCATTTATTGTTACTCCCGAGCTTGTTCCTCGGAAACCCAGTTTTCCAGAGAATAGTAGAGCGTTGATGGATATGTTGGTGTCTTTTATATACAAGAATGGAGATGAGCGGACTAAGGCCCGTGCAATGCTTTGTGATATTTACCGCCATGCTCTCCTGGATGAATTTTCAACTGCCCGTGATTTGCTGCTAATGAGTCACTTGCAGGATAACGTTCAGCTCATGGACATCTCAACACAAATACTTTTTAACAGGGCTATGGCACAGCTTGGTCTTTGCGCATTTCGGGTTGGACTTATTACTGACGGACACAGCTGCCTTTCTGAGTTATATTCAGGTGGAAGGGTAAAGGAGTTGCTTGCACAAGGTGTTTCTCAAAGTAGATATCATGAGAAGACTCCAGAACAGGTACTTGTTTTTTGTGTCTTCGTTTTTAATTGGCAGTTAATTTTATTGACCGTGCTTGTCATGTTATAAATAATGGAAGGAAGATTCCACCTGTTTCCCTTTTCTATTCCGGATTTGAATAACTATGACTTCAGAACAACAATGTGCAAAGGACTTAAGGGTGGTTTATGCATAGGCATCATATCGAATTATACCCTGAATTAACAATTTGAGGGATATTTTATTTTATTTTTTAAATTTATATGTGTATATGTGGTAATGGAGATATTGAGGTAAATGTTGGAATGAAAATGTCCTTCCCTTTCTTAAATCTTCTTGAAACTAAGAAGTTAGGCCGTGAGAGCAATTTAGCAGAATTGATACAGACGACCAATGTAGAGACCAACAGTGGATGAAGGTTATGAAAAAGCTGAAACAGTGGACGGAGGTTCTGAAAACTTGAAACAAATACAGTGTGGTTTTCGTGGCATAAAGATAGCATAAAGACTTAACGTGGTCTAAGAACCAAGGACTGTATCTTTGCAAACCCTTATTTCAGTGCATAATAATGTCATGCTCCAATAATGCTACTCCTCTCTCTCTCTCTCTCTCTCTCTTTCTCTTGATCATAAGTAATTAATTTGTCCCTTTTTCCGTCCTTCAGGAAAGGCTGGAAAGGAGACGGCAGATGCCATACCATATGCATATCAATCTTGAGCTCTTGGAGGCAGTCCATTTGATTTGTGCCATGCTGCTGGAAGTGCCTAATATGGCAGCCAATATGCATGAAGCGAAGCGCAAAGTAATAAGTAAGAATTTCCGGCGATTGCTTGAGGTGAGTGGGAAACAAACGTTCACCGGTCCCCCTGAAAATGTTAGAGACCATGTGATGGCTGCCACTAGGGCCCTCACCAAAGGGGACTTCCAGACTGCCTTTGATGTAATCAAGTCTCTCGATGTCTGGAAGCTTCTGAGGAATCGCGATGACATTTTTGACAAGCTCAAGGCCAAGCTCAAAGAAGAGGCTCTGAGAACCTACCTTTTCACTTATGCCTCATCCTACCAGTCCCTGAGCCTGGATCAGCTTACCAAAATGTTTGATCTCTCAGATGCACAGATCCACGGCATTGTCAGCAAGATGATGATCAACGAGGAGCTCTACGCAAGTTGGGACCAGCCAACTAATTGCATTGTATTCCATAGCGACGAGTACACTAGGCTACAGGCTTTAGCATTCCAGTTGACAGATAAGTTGTCAATCCTTGTGGAGAATAATGAGAGGGCAGCAGAAGCACGGATTGGTGGTGGTGGACTGGATCTAAGGCGTAGAGACGGTCAGGACTATGCTAATGCTGCTGCAGGTGGTAGATGGCAAGATAATTTCTCTTTCACTCAAGGGAGGCAAGGCAGTGGCTCTGGACGCACAGGGTATAGTGGTGGTGGGAGAGCATTGGCGTATGGGCAGGCTGCAGGCGGTGGGTATTCACGAGACAGATCTGGGCAGTTTAGAAGAACTGGTCGGGGCACTCGGAATCAGGACGGGTTTGGAAGAACTGGTTCAGGTTCGAGGGGATCCCAGATGGATTCTTCAAGTCGCATGGTCAGTCTAAACAGGGGCGTTCGAGCATAAAGGAACATAATAGTTAGACTACTGGAAGAGAAAGACAAGTTTAAGATTCAGGCGTTTTTATTAGGAAGCCACTTCTGTTTGATCTCTTGCCGTTCTTAAATTTTATCGTTTAAGTTAGAAAATTACTGCTAATTTAAAGTTTGAATTTGGTCTTGTGGGGTTTTGGCTTTTTTGAGGCAAAGGTAATCTTGTACCCTGGATTTTATGCCCTTTTCATTTTTGTTTTTTTCCCTTGTCCTTTTAATTGGAAGACTTTGCATCCTGTTTTATACTTTCGTAAATTTGTTTGTCTTTCACTATTGATAGTGTTCATCGATATGGTATAAATACAGTTCTTGTAATTGAATTTAGTTCATATGCTCATTTATTTGTGTCATTATTCATGTCTTTTCAATAATAATCTAACATGTGTATAACTAATGTAATCTTTTTATTGATTTGATAAAATATTGTAATTAAATATACATATTTAATTGATATGTTACGATACTATTGGGGGATATGAATGTGAATGGGACATAATAAGTGAACACGAATGGGACATAATAAGTGAACATAGGAGTTGGGTTATGTTTGGTATGATAAGTTACTCCCATACAATGGTCACATTGTTAACCAAATACGTAGGAAAGAAAATTTTTGTTATTTTTCTTTATAATTTCATGGTTTTAGATAAATATTAACCGGTCAAACTTCATGTTTTTAGTTTTCATTTACACTGTTTTATAATAAAAGAGGTGCCAATCAAATAAAAAATTACTCTCATCTTTGTTTGAGACATAGGAAATAAAGCTAATAAAGCAAAAAGATGTGTTGAGAAAAACCTTGCACTATTCGAATTAACAATCAAGTACGATTGGATTTCATTTATGTATAGATACTCAAACTACAATTAGGTTTGACTTGTTCAGAGGATTCCTATTACGCTTTTTCTCTTTTTTCTCCTTTTTTTCCCCCCTCCTTGCTCGGGTGTGTAATTTGTTTTAAGTCACGAATATATCGATGTTGACATTATCTTAGTTATGGGATATTTGTTTTTTCCTCTAGGGAAACTCAATTTTTTTAAAATCGCTTCATATTCAAACTTTAAGTGTATGTTTGGTCGGAGGGAGAGATGAAGGGATGGAGAGGGGTGGAGGGAGATGAGAAATCCTTTGTTTGGTTGGAGGGAGGAATGGAGGGAGAGGAGTGATGGAGGGAGAGACTCTCTCCTTGGACCCATCAATTTAGATCTTTTCATCAATGGGAGGATTCAACAAATCCCTCCAAATTTAGGTGAAAAGACAATTTGAACCGCAAAAAAAAATTGTGAACAAATTATAAAAGAGACAATCTAGTAATTGTATAAAAAACTATCATCCATCCTTTCAACTCTCCCTCCATCTTACCAAATAACATAAGAGATTTATATAATTATCTTCATCCTTCACATTCCCCATCCTTCTAACCCTCTCTTTCCTTCCTCCTCTCCATCCTTCCGACCAAACAAAGCCTAAAGGTTAATAATGGACACAAGATATGAATTTATTGGTAAATTATATTTTGAACCTCTAAATAAATTGCACATCACTAAAAAAAATCCTCACTATATGCAACATATCAATAAATAAGTTTTTTTTTTTTTTTTTTGGTGCGTGTATGAAGAATACCATTTATATCTTAAACACATGAATTCCAAAACCATCTGAAGTCTTGATTAGAAAGTAATTCATCTTAGGGTGTGTTTGGTTGGAAGGAGAGATGGAGGGAGGGGGAGGGCGATGGGGAGGGGTGGAGGGAGAGTCCACTTCCATTGTTTGGTTGGAAGGAGATGAGGAGGGAGAGGAGAGGTGGAGGGAAAATCTGTCCCCTTGTGTCCGTTATAATACATCATTCTATCAATGGAAGGATGCACACTCTCCTTTCCCTTTTTAATTAAAAAGACAATTTTGTGATTAACTTTTAAAAAAAAAAACAAGTTTAAAAAAGACAATATAATAATTAACTAAAAAATTATTACCCATCATTTTAACTCTCTATCCCTCTTCCTAAACAACATGAGAGATTCATACAATCATCTCCATCCTTTACTCTTTCCATTCCTCCTTCCAAACATAGCTTAATGTTGTTTTTTTTTTGATACTTTCTCTATGTTTTTTTTAATGCGCTTTTTAAGGTGAGATTTTGACAGGTAGATACCTAGAAACTAATTCGGATTAAAAGTTAGCTAGTCAAGGGGTAAATTGTACGTTATTGCTTGATTGCCACTTACAGGTTGAAAGCTTTATAATGGTATATCTCCATATCCAAGTTCAATAAGAGTAGCTTAGCGGGAAAAAAAAAAAAAAAAAAAAAAGTTCAAAGAGAGTAAATGAATTATGTAGAGGAGAAACATGGAGAATTTTGCACTAGGACATGAAAAATATTTCATAAAATATAATTTTAAATTATTAGTTAAATTAAGAAAAGTAGAGAGTTTCAGAGTCGAATATATGATAAAATATTATGACGATATTTTTTGTTTTGAACTTTTTAATCAGCCTATCACAAAGTCTTTGTTTTAAGGGGATTTTGTGATTGATTTTACAAACAAAGAGAAAATTTACATTTGCATCAAGAATGAAAATATCGGTGTTCCAAATGGAAAGAAATAAATAAATCTTGGAGAAAATATCAATATTGATGAACACTCACGAAAAAAAATGATGGAAATTATGGATATATACATATATACGTATATAATAATAATAATAATCTGATGTTTCTTTTTCAAATTTTAAGATATGATAAACATTTACCAAATACATAAGTACAAAAGTTTAACATATGAAACATATTATATAAGAACCTCAACACCAAAAGAAAATTTTTATCAGTTCAAACATGCTTCATCATGCTTAGTATTTCAAACATGATTAGAATTTCATCATGCTTCAAATAATAAATATTAGAAAAATATATCAATTGTAGGTATCAATAAAGAATTTTTGAAAGTTCTCAATAAAAGAAATCGATATTCCTATCCATATTTGATGATAGTTACCAAAATTTGTCAGAAATATTTTTACACCCCAATATATCAAGACCTTAAGAGGAAATTTTAAATATTTCAAGTCATTTTTGTCCATGATTTGCATGATTAAAGGGATAAAACAGAGGCACTACCAGTATTAAGCATCATTGTTAATAAAAAATGAGTTCTATTATGTAAAACATATTTTATTATTGGGTGGAGCTCAACATTATCGGTAATTTTAAGATTTTTTAGAATAAGGTCCCGTTTGGACAATTGATTCCAACCTCTGTTCTTAGATTGGTTTCCAAAAACTCCTACTCTAACTGCAATTTACATCTATCTTTCTCTTTATTTCATAAAACTTTAAACTTCAAAAGTATTCCAAGTAGAAATAAGATGATTTTTTTTCCCTAATGCTTCCAATGACGAGAAGAACAAAAACAATATTCACATTTTCTATTAAAATCCAAACACATTTAAAGTTTTTTTACTATTTAAATATCAAAATTTCAATCAAACACCCATTTTTAAATATTAATTTTAGAACTTCAATTCCAACCAGTTATCTAAACGGATCATAAAGTGATATCTATTACTTATATATATATATATACATATATAAAAGAGTCAATGAGCCCTTTTGTCCCCCTCTTTGCTTGCCGCTTATTTATCACGTTAACGTCACGTGGTAATCATATCTTTTTGTTTATCTATTATGCACGTGCGTAATTTTAATTAAATATGTTCGGTTTCGTTTGACGTTCAAGTTTAACTTTAATTAAACTGTATTTTTCTTCTTAATTTTTAATTTTTTTTTAAAAAAATCAATAAAATCTATAATTAATTTTTAAAAAAATCAACAACTTTAACCGGTAAATCAAATGCAAGCGAAATATTTTGATTATTTTTCCTTTTGTGCTCTACAAGTGAATAGAGTGCCCTTTGACGGGACAGAGAACGAGACAACCAACTCAAAACATCAATGGCCGTAGAAGATGAGTGATCTCTAAATTCTAATGATTAGTCCGTGTAATGCACGCGCCACATTGTGTGGGTGAGCCAAAGCTCTCCTCTCTGGATTCCATGCATCGAGTTAACTTGTCACTTTCACATATTTACATACGCAAGTTGTTTTTGTCTGAGATTTAAGTTTAATTTTAAATTAAATTAGATTTTTTATTTTTATTTTTATTTTTTAAAAAAAAATTAAAAAAAATTAAGGGCCTGTTTGATGCACAAGTTCAAGATGAGATTTTTTAAGTTTAAATAGTAAATTTTTTTTGAATTTTCAGAAAAGACAAAAAACTTTTTGGGAAAAAGACAAAAACTTTTTAAGAAAAAGACAAAAAAAAGTTTGAAAATGTTAGTTTGGACTTAAGCTCCAAACATGTCCTAAAAATCATTTTTTAAAAATCAATTAATTTTAATTTTAATTTTTCATTTCCAGAGAATCAAACATAATTTAAAGAACAACTTAATCTTTTAGAAAAAAAATAAAAATAAAAACAAAAACAAATTTAATCATAATAGTTTTCAAATAGTTGAGTCTACTGTTTTCCCTTGTTCCTCGTGTCATCTTTCATCATTCACTCAATACAGTGAGAGAGAGGGGAGAGAGAGAGTAGAGAGAGAAAGAGAGAGAATCCAATTCTTGCTATTATAAAGACACCCCATTTGCTGTTTCATGTAAACCAAAAAAAAAAAAAAAAAAATTGTTTTTTGGGTATGAATAGCTGGAAGTAATAGAGGAGATTAAAGGGGTACTGGGCTCCTTAGTCCAATGCTGTCTCTTGTCTTTTTGTATTTTGCTAAAAGAAGATGAGTTTTTGGAGAAACAAGGAGAGAGAAAGTGAGAGAAAGAATCTTTCTTTGTCTTCGACTTCACAGTCCATTCACTCTCTCTCTCTCTAAAAATTCTCTGACTTCAAGGGTAAGTTTCACTCCCCTCCTGTGGTATAAAGCTTCCATATATTTTTTTTCCATGATTATTCTCTTTTCTAATCATGTGTTGTTCTTGTTGCATGCCACTATCTGCTACTTTGCACTTCTTCCCACTTTGTTTCTCAGTGCTCTGTCTTTCACTTGCCAAGTTGACTCTCTCTCCTCTCTCTCTCTCTCTCTCCCTCTTTTCTCTCTCTATATATGTAGCCGATATTTTGTTAACGGGAGATGAATTCATGAAATATGCATTTGGAATCTTTAAAAATGCTTTGATCCATTTTGCCGTGTTTTTAATACAGACCCTCTTTAACATTGTGGGTTTTTTTCGTGTTGCTCTCTGATTGGAGTTTGTGGAGGTAATAGTTATATCATCACTATTACATATATATAAATATATATATATATATATATTTGTCTCCAGATTTAGCTTCTGGGTATTTCTGAATCAGTTTGTTACTTATGTTTTCTGGGTTTTTCATTCTCAAGTTTTAACCTTTTTCACTTAAATATTTATTTCCACTATATTTGTCTCCAGATTTAGCTTCTGGGTATTTCTGAATCAGTTTGTTACTTATGTTTTCTGGGTTTTTCATTCTCAAGTTTTAACCTTTTTCACTTAAATATTTATTTCTTAGTGGAATATATATATATATATATAGATATATATATGTTTATGTATTTTTGGCTATGAAGATGGGTTGAGTACTACTGGGTTGATTTTGAGAAAGATTTCGTTTGGAATTGAGACTGCTAAATTTCTTGCCTTATTATTACTTCTGATTCATTTTTTTCCTTCTGGGTTATAATTTTTTTGTTTTTTTGATTTCATTGTAGAATTCAAAAAGGGGGGAAACAAATGGTGTCGAGGTCTTATTCCAACTTACTAGATCTCACTTATGGTGATTCCCCAACGTTTGGCCGTGAGAGGAAGAGGCTCCCAAGAGTGGCAACTGTGGCAGGAGTGTTGTCTGAGATAGACGATGACACCTCCAACAGCATCGGCTCCGATGCTCCGTCCTCGGTTTCGCAAGAGAGGATGATCATTGTTGGCAATCAGCTTCCGCTAAAAGTTCACCGAAAAGGCGATGGCGAATGGGATTTCAGCTGGGATGAGGACTCTCTACTTTTGCAGCTCAAAGATGGCTTGGCAGAAGATGTGGAAGTGATCTACATTGGCTGTCTTAGAGAAGAAATTGACCTCGACGAGCAGGATGATGTGGCGCAAACGTTGCTCGACTCGTTCAAATGCGTCCCGGCGTTTCTCCCTCCTGAGCTTTTCACCAAGTTCTACCATGGCTTCTGTAAGCAGCATTTGTGGCCTTTGTTCCACTACATGCTGCCTCTGTCGCCTGATCTCGGCGGTCGCTTCGATAGGTCTCTTTGGCAGGCTTACCTTTCCGTGAACAAGATATTTGCTGATAAAGTTATGGAGGTGATTAGCCCTGATGATGATTTTGTCTGGGTTCATGACTACCATTTGATGGTTTTGCCTACTTTTCTCAGGAAGAGGTTCAATCGGGTGAAGCTCGGGTTTTTCCTCCATAGTCCGTTCCCTTCGTCGGAGATTTACCGGACTCTTCCTGTGAGGGAGGAACTCTTGAGAGCACTTCTCAACTCTGATCTTATTGGATTCCATACATTTGATTATGCCAGGCATTTTCTCTCTTGTTGTAGTAGAATGCTCGGGATTTCGTATCAGTCCAAGCGAGGCTACATTGGGCTCGAGTACTACGGTCGAACTGTTAGCATCAAGATTCTTCCTGTTGGGATACACATTCGGCAGCTTGAAAACGTGCTGAACCTCCCGGAGACTGCGTCAAAGGTTGCGGAGCTGCGAAATCGGTTTAGGGACCGAATTGTTTTGCTTGGGGTTGATGACATGGATATCTTCAAGGGTATAAGCTTGAAGCTTTTGGCTATGGAACAGTTGCTAATACAACATCCTGAGAAGAGGGGAAAAGTTGTTTTGGTTCAAATCGCGAACCCTGCAAGAGGGCGGGGGAAAGATGTCCAGGAGGTGCGGTCTGAGACGTATGCCACAGTGAGCAGGATCAACAAGACATTTGGTAGGCCGGGGTACGAACCTGTGGTCTTGATCGAGACCGCACTTCAGGTTTACGAGAGAAATGCTTATTATGTAATCGCAGAATGTTGTCTTGTTACAGCAGTGAGGGATGGGATGAATCTTATACCTTACGAGTACATTGTATGCCGGCAAGGAAATGAGAAGCTAGATGAGACTTTGGGGCTCAACCCGACAAACCTCAAGAAGAGCATGCTGGTTGTGTCTGAGTTCATTGGCTGCTCCCCGTCACTAAGTGGCGCAATTCGTGTTAATCCGTGGAACATCGATGCTGTGGCTGAAGCTATGGATTCTGCTCTTGTAGTCGCCGAGGCAGAGAAACAGATGAGACATGAGAAGCATTATAAGTATGTTATTTCGCACGATGTTGCGTATTGGGCGAAGAGTTTCTTTCAGGATTTCGAGCGGGCTTGTAGGGATCATGTGAGGAGGAGATGCTGGGGGATTGGTTTCGGTTTGGGGTTCCGGGTGATTGCTTTGGATCCAAGTTTCAGAAAGCTTTCTGTCGAGCATATTGTTTCGGCTTATAAGAGGACCAAGAACCGAGCAATCCTGTTGGATTACGATGGTGCTTTGATGGTGTCGAGTTCGATTAGTGTGACTCCAAATGCAGAGGCTGTTGGCATTTTGAACAGCTTGTGCAGAGACCCTAAAAATATCGTCTTCCTTGTTAGTGGGAAAGATAGAAAGACTTTGACCGAATGGTTTTCTTCCTGTGAGAAGCTGGGAGTTGCTGCAGAATATGGTTATTTTCTGAGGTACACCACCCGCTTTCCTGGCGAACAAAAAGAAAATGAGAAATGAAAAAAAAGAAACCAAAACAAAACAAGCACAAAATACGCGCTTGGATGTTGTTCTATGCACTTAACATGTTTAAATGTGTGGACACTTTCCTGATGATAGAAATTTTTTTTCCGCATTTTCGTTGTTGGTGTGAACATAGTGCGGAGTCTCGTTTGATACAAGTTGTGGGTTATACGTTTTGCAGGACGAACCACGATGCAGACTGGGAAACTTGTGTGTCCATTCCGGACTTTGATTGGAAGCAAATTGCTGAACCAGTAATGCAGTTATATGCGGAAACAACAGATGGTTCTACAATAGAGGCTAGAGAGAGTGCTCTTGTTTGGAATTACCAGCATGCTGATCCAGATTTCGGCTCTTGCCAAGCTAAGGAGCTTCTTGATCACCTCGAGAGTGTTCTTGCCAATGAGCCGGTTTCTGTCAAGAGTGGCCAGCACATTGTAGAAGTTAAACCTCAGGTTGGTGGGATTTTTCCTCTTTCCTTTGCATTGATATTCAAAGAATTTCTCCAGTGATAGTAAAACCCTAATAGTGATAGTAAGAATTTCTCCATTGGTTCCTACTAGTGATAGTAAAAACCTAATAGCAAGTTTGTTGATTAATTCAATCGGCTATACGGGCTAACACGATTAAGCACGTGGCATGGCACAACACATAAACATGATATGACACAGAGCGCATAAAGTTATGGACCAATGAATCGTCCCAGGCCACATAAGAAGGGTCTTTTGGGTTAGAACAACACGATACGCACAAATAGTGGGCTGTGCCGGCATGGCACAGCAATACTATTTGAGTGTGCCTATTTAAATGGACCGTGCCAGCATGCAGGCACAACCCATTTGACGGCTCGTACTATCCTTTATTATCAACATTAAAAGATGTTCAGGAGAAATTTTAGATGCAAGTTGTGTCTTATCAGTGATTCCTATATTCTTTTGCAAATACGAGCGGAGGCAATTTTGCAGAGAACTTATGTACCTCCTCGTGATTTTGAATCTCCGAGAGCTAGACAGTCCTAAAATCATCTGATTAGCCTACAGTGAGCCTGTCTTGAATAGGGAGGTTAACAAGAAAAGATTTTTAAATCTGGTAACTGCTATGAGAAACAATTACGTCATAATATGATATTGGTTAGCTTATAAAACAAGATAAAAATGATCTTGCACTCTCTTTTATTATATTTCAATTAATGTAATTGTGTATAGTTTGCACCAATCTCCTGTAAGGTGAAATATGTTTCGTAAGATGTGTGAACTTCGTTTCTCTCCGACACAACAGGGTGTGAACAAGGGTCTCATAGCAGAACGACTCCTCTTGACAATGAAGCAGAAATCAATACTTCCGGACTTTGTGCTCTGCATTGGGGATGACAGGTCTGACGAGGACATGTTCGGGGTGATAACGAGTGCAAAGGACTCTCTCTCTCCAGTTGCTGAAGTCTTTGCTTGCACCGTAGGCCAGAAACCAAGCAGGGCGAAGTATTACTTGGAAGACAAAACGGAGATTCTGAGGATGCTGCAGGGCCTCGCCAATGCTTCAGAGCAGGTGGCTCGGAATGCTTCACAGGCTTCCCAACGAGTGGTTATTGCATAGAGTAAATACGCTCCTCAATGTCTCTCCTTTTTCTCTTTCTTCTTCTTTCCCACTCCCTAATTGTCTCGAACGTCTGGTTGGCCTGTTTGGATTTCAGGAAGCCTTGCTAGAAGTGCTTTTGCCTGCTTGCAGTTATCTTGTGTATGTGGCGGGTTTTAGTGATTCTGTTTAGTGATAAAAATGACCATTCTTCTTCGGCCAATGTCGTCAACAACGTCCTGCAAAACTCCGTTTAAGGAACGCTCTCAGCTTAATTACCGAAGACTTGATTTGGGAGATGTAAAAGCAGCTTGTTGGAGCCATGGCAGCCACAAGACAGTACTACTGTATTGTGCAAACAAGTAGTAGTGTAGATGATTCTGTACCGAAAAATCGATGTTGTAACATATTCACATCGGTGGTGATGATTTGTCAAATGGAAAAAATGGTTTTGAATTTGACCTGTTTGAGATGTTTGGGGCATTTATCTATGTTGGCCCTTGGCTGTTTGAAATGTGTACGTTCTGTTCTCTTCTGTATTATAGTTATTTAAAGGTCGAAATCACCCTCTTTCCCCCATTGATCAACAAGCAACTTAAACTGGTTTAGATGTTATTTTTTAGTAAATGTTTAGTAACCATATTTTTAAAAGAGTTTTTGAAGTTAAAATGACGTGAAATAATAAAAATATTTAAATAAAGTTTAAAATGTCGTTTTTTTTTTAAGTTACATTTTCTGGTTTTGACAAGAAACTCTTCTGAAGATCATAATCTCTTTGGACAAATCATATAAATACTTTCAGACTAGGAAGTCAAAAATAAATTCAAGAAAGCTCTGTCAAACAAACTTTTATTATGCTTTTGAAACGTTGAATTTCCTGGGTGGTCCTTGTTATAGGGGGAATGTTTCGGATGCAACAGGTATCCTCCTTCCTGGTTTGTTGGTTAGGTTGGTCAGAAAAGCACCAAAGGAATGATTATACACACACACGCACACACACACTAACATATATATATATATATATGAATTAAATATAGTACTGATGTTGATCTTCTACCTATAGAGGAAGAAGGCAACAAGCAATTAAATTATTGCATGATAAAAGCAACAATGAGAGCTTTGCTTGTCACATGCAATCCTTTTACAATGGTATTGGTACAAAACCCGACTTTCTTGACCAGTATGATAGTGTGGTTTTCAACCTGAAATGCTACAAAATACACTCAAACTCTTAGACACACGCAATTTATATATATATATATATTAGTTATATAACACGCGTTTTATGTATGTAGAACAGACAAACAAAACAAAGTAACAAAAAAGAATCACGTGACGGACATTGGAGCCGCTACGTGAAGACCACTGAAGCCCAGATGAAAGAGCAGATTCGCCCTTTTATATGTAGGTAATAGATATATAGAACGAAAATTTTGACAACCACCAATGCATAAGCAGATATATTTATGTTGTACTCGTACGACGTATACAACTTATTTCCTTGTTTAAACATTACTATAATATATATAAATATACATATGTATCTTCATGACCAATTAAACTATTATAAAAGCCAACTGAGGAACTTACGTACACCATATTTTGCATGCATACATGCATGGTGTTGTATTCGAATTTGAACCGGAGGAGTTGCAGTGACGGCAGTACTACTCTCTTCGCATGAGGATGTGGTGATTCTAGCCAAGTCCGATCTAGATGCGGCATCTGCTTCGTTGCCAATGGCATCGCCTGTTCCGGTTCTGGTACGTAAATCCGCTCCGATTCCACCAATACCGATCACATTAGCTCCGGCGTCCTCAAGGTCATCTGATTTTTTTTTTCCCTAGTCACAATATTTCGCAAATTATCAAGCTCCACTTATTTCTACCAAGACATTGTGGTTATAATTATCTCTATTTCTTTTTGAGCAATTGCATAATTTTCGTCACATTAACATGTTTAGACGCTTTCGTTATATGCAAAACCTTATTGTTGACTTTCGGTGGTTAATCGCTAGTTAAACTCCGCGTCATTAAGCTTTTTTTTTTTTAGGAAAAGAAAATAATTAAGAAGGTTAACTACAACATTAAAAGCTTTAATTGATGAGTAGTTTAAATGTGTCTTAATTATGATAACTCCTTATTTAGCTATAGGTCGCTTATCCTTTGATTTGGTACCGACTTTTCATAAAAGCCTAAGGTTTAGCCGAAAGGAAGTAAATGGCCCGGCCGAAAAGAGCCTAAGGACAAGCAACTCCTCTAATCCTACTGAGGAACAATGAGATATAGGGCCGGAAAAGCCTTGGCCTAGGCAACCACGGATCTTTGAAAACCCGAACCCTATCATCAATCCCGATCTTCCACCGGATTCCCTTTTCCAATAAAATATTTACTAGGTTTATTGGCCAAAAATTCTTTCGTGAATATGTTGTGACAACCTCAATCGTCAATCTATATGTGGGATGTCAATCTCCCCTTCAAATAAGCTCATGTAATTATATGTGCACGATAACATTTCCGTCCAAATTTTAACAACTAAATATGAAAAAGAAAGTAGTATTTAAAATATGTTGGGAAATAAAAATATCGAAAAAAAAAAATTTAAGCAATTTGACTTACCCATTATTATTTGAAGCTGAATTTGTTGAGGTTCTCCTATGGCTAAGCTTGTCAAGGTTTTAAAAGAGCTCCAAAAACACAAACACACTGACTTTTAACTTGACTCAAATAGAGAACAGATGGACTAGCTAGAGAGTGATCATTTTTCCATGTAGCCTAGTAGTTCAATGATTGCTACTCCAAAGGTCACAAAAAAAAAAAAAAAAAAAAAAGAAAGTTCTTAAGATCCCCTTTGGATAATAAGTTAGAGTTGAACTTTTGTTATAACCTAATAGTTCAATGATTGCTACTCCAAAGGTCAAAGAGAAGAAAGTTCTTTAAGATCCTGTTTGGATAATAAGTTAGAGTTGGCCTTTTTATGTGTGTGTGCTCCCGTTTGAATAATAAGTTTGAGTTGGACTTTTATTATAGCTTCTTAGTTCAATGATTGCTGCTCCAAAGGTTTAACAAAAAAAAAAAAGAAAAAAAAAAAAAGTTCTTAAGATCCCGTTTGGATAATAAGTTAGAGTTGGACTTTTGTGTGTGTGTGTGTTGGACTTTTAAAATGCGGATCGAAAATAAATTGTAATATTTAGATAACAAGAAAACTTGAAATATGTTTGATTTTGATGAGTAATATTATGAATTTTTTTTATAATAGTTGTAAGCGTATAGTAAAAAAAAAAAAAAAAAAATTCATCTTATGTCAACAAGAGATAAGGAATTCATGTACGTTGTAAATGAAAGAGATTGAGAGAAAAACAAAAAAAAAAAAAAAAAAAAAAAAAAAAAAAAAGTGAAATCATATTATAGTTAGAGTACGAGATTTAAAAGCCCACCTGAAAAACAGAGGTTGGAGACGACTTTTCAAAATGACCTCTAAATTCGCCACTTTCAAGAAGAAATTATACAAGCAAAAATGGTGGGTCATCAAAACTATTTCATTTCAATGATTCTCAAATATTGGGTGGTGTAATTTGTCGGCCTAATTTGATATATATATATATATATATATATATATATTCTCAAATTCCACAAAAGCTCAGTTACAACTTGCCTAGCCGGAGTTGAAGGGTAGAAACGTAAGCATGTCAATCTTTTTTGTGACATATGCCACTATCTTCATCCGTATCTCAATCAATAAAGGTTTTTTTTTTTTTTTTTTTTTTTTTTTTTTTTTTTAAATTTAAAATGAAGAAGACAAACATCAACAATAATTCATATAGTTTTAAAGTATATATATATAAAAAAAAAACCGGAGTCTTGATAAATAGCCGTTCCATCAATAAATTCGAATGAATTGCTTAGAGATTATGAATGTGCACTAAGTTTCAAATCAACAATCGAGCAGTAGCGGAGGTATTACGGATCCAGTGAGGAGCTGAATTTTTTTTTTTTTTTAATTTTCATTTTGCTTTAAAAAATTTTGTATTTGACTACTTTGCTCACATTCAAAGTGAAATAGTCTATATAAGCTCCCACTTAAGTATATAAGTATATCCAATCAAGAATATGGAAATTTGAAAACAAAGAAAGTAGAATGGAACTTCCATTTTCCTGTCCTTATTACCACATTTGATAAATTTAAAGAAAAATTTTGAACCCAATATCAATGATAGCCTCTGAAAAATTATCAGGATCACTCCAAATTTTGCCTATTTAGTTACAAAACCAGTGAGGGAACTCAACCAAAACTGGGTTTTTTTTTTAAAATTTTATTTTTTAGCATGCATCCATATAATCCTAGTAGTTATAACCAAAATATTTTTTTTCTTCATAAATTTACCTCAAAATATTTTGAAATTTATTATTTATCATATGTCATTATAACCAATAGTGACCATATGTCATCAGAATGTATTATAGCAAATATCAAATTTTATAGATATTTTTTAAATTTATAGTACGTTTTTTAAAAGATGATAAATTATAATATATATTTTTTGATAAATAATTGGATTTCCTTTGATTTTTTTAAAAATTACATATTTACTGTTAACTTTAATAATAAATTTATGTGTATAGTTTCATGTTAGAGAGAGAAAGAGATAGGAGGGGTGAGATAGAATGAAAGGAGAAAGGAGGAGGTTTTTTTTTTCCCTAATACCTAAAAATTTTATGCTATAATTTACCATTACTCTTTTCAAAAATGTATTTTTCTCTTTCTCCTAATTTATATTTTTTTAAAAAGGGTTTATATGTAAGAATGTCATAAATTTGACACTTCCTTATATTTGTGCCCGTCATAACTTTAAAGTTGATAATTTTATCATTTTATAATACTAAAATTATTAACTTGAATATTAAAATAGATAAAGTTATAAGGTAGTACTCAAAATATTGCTCACCACCTGATTTGCTCCTTAAAAAAAATACCCATATGTTAACATTCTCAATTTTGTTTGTGTTGTAACCAAACCAAAAGGTCGGTTGGGCCAACCTAGCCCAAAGCTCGACTTGACCTTACAAAACTTGGGCTAGGCCGGTTGGTCGGCCCGGAACAACACAACTTACATATCGTCAAATCTTGTTCGTTGTCGTTGTCGTTGTCGTCGTCGTTGTGGTTTTTTTTTTTTTTTTTTTTTTTCATACGACTTAAAAGACAAAGATGTCTACCACGTGAAAAAAAAAAAAAGGGAAAAAGGATAACAAAATTGTTGTTTTTACACTTAGAGGTAAAGGTAAAAAATGTGACTCTTTTAAAAACCTCTTGATAATTTTATCATTGTTTTTAAACACTTTAACTTTTTTGCCACTTAAAGCAATCAACCTAATATATTTCATCCGAATTTCTCCTAATGGTAAAAGAACTATTAAGATACTACGTATATCTATACCAGATGTAATCAGAACTAACAGTAACCACTAATAGTGTTGGTCACTAGCTTTAGTCGCCAGAGCCAGTCACCATAATATTCTAGCAGACTGGCAACCATAGCCAAAGACCTTCGACTATGCATGTTAAAAATAAAATTAAAATTTCTAGTAGTATGTCTAAAATATTTAGATTCTGCTAAAATTTTCGGTTACTGGCGTTGGTGAGACGCCCTTCCATTCATGTTGAAAACAAAAAACTTTTTAATAGAATATCTAATATATTCTACCAGAATCTTCCAGCGACTGGAGCAAGAGATGTCCAGTAATCTGTGTTGAAAACAATATATATATATACATATATATTCTAATAGAATATCTAAATAATCAAAATGAAAATGAGTGAATATTTGAAAATGTATGTTTAGTCAAAATGTGAATCGAAGATTAACTATGATATTTAAATAGTGTAAAAACTTGAATTACGTTTAGAAAAAAAAAAAAAAAAAAAAAAAAGACCACATGGATCTCGTTTTGTTTCGTGTTGTGAGCATTTAGAAAAAAAAATCATCTCATTTCAACTCTAAGTAAGAAAATATAGACTTTTAAAATTTGAGTTTTTGAAAATAGAAGAGGGAGAAAATATATATATATATATAAATTAGCAACGTTGTGTAAAAAAAAAAAAAAAAAAACACTCCGGAACTGCAACTGAAGCTAAGTTCAAACGAGCCCTAAGCCTAAAAAAAAAAACATTATTAAAAAAATGAAGTGTAAAAACTAAGGCGTTCCCACTATTAATATATATTACGTAATTTAACGGTGGTAAACATTTTGATTTTTACACATTAAGAAGATTAAATACGATTTAGATATTCACAAGTAAGAACAATAATCATAGAAAAGCCCCATCCTAAATTTCATTGATTAACCTCTCCCAAAGGGGAAGCTTCAAAAACTCTTTCACCTTGTTCTTCGTTCCGATCATCAGCATATGACTAATAATCAATACAGTGCTGATATATATACATATATATATATATATATATATATATATAGACACACACACGCACACACGAAACAAAGCCCCAAATAGCCAACAACAAAGAGATCCCCTGCCCTAACTCCAGCTGTTTGAGCTCTCCGGTTGACCACCTCCACTTTCCGCTGGCGAAAAGCCCGATCGCCGAATTCCAGCTCGCCACTAACGACTCGAAGATGATCACCTCAATGACAGCTCTAGCAGTTTCAACTTTTATGACAATGGTAGGGTTGCATAAATTATACATTCTATGTTATAGCTAAGAGAACACTCAATAATATAGGGACGTTGCTTTAGTGTTAATAAAAATCATTGTAGGGTTGCTTTAGAGGACACTCCCTGAAGAGTTGATCAAGGGTTTGTTTGTTTAGTAAGTTTGAAATGACAAATCTTTCTAATTATGAATTGAGAAGTTATTTTTATTTGGATGTGCAAAAAAAAAAAAATGTCATTATGAGAAGGAATTTAATTTCTAAATGGTGCATATGTTTGAATAGATATTGAAAAGAGTCTTTAGAAAAAAATGGTTTTCTAATAGATTTACTAAGATCTTAGTATAGTTTGATCGGATATATACATATTTTTGTTTGTTTCTTAATTATTAACAAATTGAAAAAAGAATTGTCTTAATTGGAGAGGAAATGTAAAAGTTATGACATTAAAAATTGGAGTTAAAGAGAGAGAAACTTTTGAATCTAAAAATATTAATGTGCAAAATAGGTTTGAAATAAAAGTGAAAATGTATAATGAGGGGAGAGAGTAATCTAAAAAATTAACCTTATTCTCATTTTGGTTCTGAAATGGAAATGAAATTTCAGCTTGAAAAATGTTGTTGCCAAACGTCATTTCTATTCTGAAATGAAAATAAAATAATTTAAAACCTAGGAAACAAACACTCCCTTGTTAATACACAACATAGAGTTCTTAATTAATAATACAAAAAAAAAAAAAAGGGAAAAATGACATCGCTATATTCTTCTTTTATGCAAAAATAAACAATAGAAAATTACTGGTGAAATATTAAAATAACTTTAATAGGGATATCTACAAAAATGGTACTCAAAATAGAAGTGACGTCTTTAAAAATTGACTCTATTTCAAAGTATTATATATGGATGTTCATTTGATACCTAATAATGTAATAAATACCTTTAAGATTGGTAAACTACAAGATTGCTATTTTTGGATACACACACCATTAAAATGGACATACTTTATTTTTATTTATAATATTCTAGTATAAATATTTGTAGTTTCAGTTTTTAATTATGTTATTAAGGTGGGCAAATTGATACTCTTTACATCAAAATGATCGACCAATTTGTTGACATGAATAATAACATGATAAAAGATAAGTATAAAAAAGAAATAAATCAATTTAAGGGGATAAATTTATGTATCATCTTAAATGACAATATATATATATATATATATAATCATCATTAGTTACACAAAAGACTACAATAATTAAATTCTCAAAGACAAAAAAAACTACAACAATAAAATAGAAAATAAATTTATGATTTACTGAAGTTGTAGGTATTTTTAAAATGAAAGAATTTTTAACAAATTTGAGTATAGACAAACAAACCAACTACAAATGCATTCATTTATACATCTCGAAATATTGAAGCCTTCTTGTTTGTTTTCTCATGTAACAAGAAATTGCAAATTTAAAGGGACTATGTGTCCTTTTTATAACATTTTTGTGCTATGTACTTTCTAACACCTTTTGAGCTCATCCTAATGCACAGCTCGATCCTATTTGGGGTTAATTTGGTGTCGACCCAATCTTGGGATTGGGCTGGCCTAGTCCTGAAGATCAGGACGTGAGTCCGGGTTACGTCGCTCAGACTAAACCAAGGTCCCATCAACCCTAACTCCATTCCCGGCTTTGAGTTGATGTTGATCCTCATTCTCGATTGACCTTAATATTATACAATACAAAGTTATGCTGCATCAATTATTGTATTAGCTTATAATCACCTTAATATTTTAATAATACCCAATACTCTATTATATTATAATAATTTAACACACTACAATATGATACGATACACCGTATAAGTTAACAAAAATGGCATCCATAAATTGGTAATTCAATATGCACGCATGGTGCTGGAGATTTCACATGCATTGGTAATCATTTTTGGGTTGTTATAATGAAGCTTATTCAAAAGTCGAAGAACTAATTAACTAATTAGGATTCTAAACATAGAAAATAAATATCAAATATCTTCCGCTCCAAGTTCGAATAAAATACGGGACGTTCTATTTTCCGAAATTGTAAATATGTTCTTTTAATAACAATGCTGTCACTCTCTTAAAACCACTCCTCTAATTTGACATCTAGTATTGAATAATGTCACAGAGCCCTTAAAACTCCCAGTCATCAGTTCATCAAATATATATTTTTGTCAACAGTAGAGAATTTGTCAAAAAGTCATACTCGATATATACAGGTACCTTTAGGTGTCTTCCATTTGTGGAGTCCGATACACGTTGTTTTCTCCTGATCATGCGTCATTCGAATTCACTAATAGAACCAATTGTCTATCAGTGTCGAGTTTTCTATTATATGAGAGCTTGTGTGTGAATTGGTGACGGTATTGTCTTAAAAAAAAAATCAGAGAGTTACAATGCGCATGTGTATATATATATATATTACACACTCTATAGGTTTCCTCCCAAACCCAATGAAACTACTGCGAAATACAGACCCCAATTTAATTGTTTGGTTCCTACTTATAATAAAACTTTTTTTGTTGTTGCTGTTGTTCATGCTGCTGCTGCTGCTAGAATTACATTTGAAGATTGAAAGCTGGATATACCACCTTCCACATAAGTTTAAAACTATCCTTTTGAGTGGTTTGTCACATTTACACCTTACCAATTGATATATATATATATATATATATATATAAAGTTATTCTTTGTATAAATGCAAAAAAAAAAAAAGGAATTATGTCAATCCTAAAATGATAACGCAGTCCGTCTACAGATGCAAAACACCTTTTCTCGTTGTGTCAGAACGGATCCTTGTGAATCCGAAGGC
The DNA here is from genome assembly GCA_008635985.1 of Ficus erecta. NCBI lineage: Eukaryota > Viridiplantae > Streptophyta > Magnoliopsida > Rosales > Moraceae > Ficus > Ficus erecta. The sequence continues at coordinate 364,000 of BKCH01000568.1, forward strand.
GAGGTCTTATGGAGGGGTGAGGCCGGAAGGCCTCTTATTCTAATAATCCATCTGTACAAGACCCCGAGACGGGAGGTGCCATTTGGATGCTCACACAATAATAATAATGATAATGTACTGTTCGAGTCGTTACAGATGATAATAGTATAATGGTAATTTTGTTATTGACTTCATCATAAGATGTAAAATTTGAATTGCTTATAAAAGGCCAGTCTAGAATTCAAAATAAACTAATCTTGTTTTTTTTTTTTTTTTTTTTTTTTGAACTTGAGGGATCAAGTTTCTTTTTGAGATGCATGCGTAGGAAAAAGAGAATCATTTTAAATATTGAAATGTAGAAAAATGGGAAGAGCTCCAAGAAGATAAGGTTGATTTCTTGTTGAAATTAACGGCATAATTCTGTAGTGTACATGCTATAGATACAACGTCAGTTTTGTTTTTGTTTTGTTTTTCTACTTGTCGATATTTTTATTTGTAGGTGTCAAATATATATATATATATATATATCACATAATTTAATGCTGAGATATTACCTTATAAGTCAAAAGATGATAATTGTTATGACGTAAGGTATGAAAAAGTTTAGATTAGAATTGGAATTCTGTAACACAAAATATTTCAACAATCAAGACAATATATATAACCAAGAATCTTCTAATTACGAAATGATTTTAGCAAAACAATTTCCTAATTATTGATAGTCTTTATGGCGAGATTAGATAATTAATTCGCAAATTTTGCACGAATTAATGTCTGCATAACCCTTATGTATCATGCTGCAATTATTAATATTAACCTTTTTGAAAGGGGAAATTTCATTCATTACATTGTAGAAATTACAAACATATAGAATTGATCCCGAGTTATAGAGATAAGACTCTCAATGAAAACTGGTATCATCATATATTATGATGATGCACAAGGGGAAAAACAGATGTCTAAGACCCGAAAACGGGATAGTATCTCGACATACTACCATCGAGTACACATAAAGCTCTTTTCAGTAACTCCTCTACATTCGATGGAAACTCTAGACCGATTGAGAGGCTATCAATTGTAGCACTGAGGTCACCACTAAATCTTTCTAAATTCATATATAACAGAACAAAACACAGCACAGACTCTGATCTGACGTGTAAAAAAACCAGTTTGGATGGTGGGAAAACCACCATTGTTATTATTACAAATCATAACACAAAACAAAGCACCAAAGCAATAAACCTAAAAGGCGAAGACAAAGACACCATGATTAGAATTAAAATCCCACAATAAACTAGGAAAATCTCACCACCACAGATGCAGTCATCAGCAACAACTAGGCCACTGTACCTGCCACGACTAAACCAAACAAAGCTATTGAGAAGAAATTTACTGTTGAAAGAGCAAGCAGCCAACAAGTCATTGTCTTTTGCATGCCATATCCATCCTAAAACGACGTTGAATAGCCATGCTGCAACCCAGATCTTTCTTATGCTGATGAGATCTCTTCCACATGGGCCGGGAATTTGGAGGTCAGCCCGGAGGTGCCGCCGAACTCCGGCCCAAAAAAGGAGAGACAAGACTACAAAATCCTAGGGTAGAGAGAGAAAGAGAGAAAGAAAGAAAGAGGTCTAATATCAGACCCTATATATATTAACCTAATTAAATTATCAAAGAACTAATGAAAGTCTAATATACTTTTTCCAATTAATAAATTTGTGGGAAAATTAGGCTGGGTGACCTTTTTTAATCACCTAATCTAGAAGATGATCCATTTTTTTTTTTAAAATGGTCATTTGTCATTTTTCATGACCATTTAAGATAAATATTGATTAACCATTTTAGAAAAATAGAACCTTTTAACTATTTTTTCAAAAACTTCAGTTATTTGTTAAAAAAACTTCTTAAAAAAAAGGTTATTTAGCTATAAATCTCTAAATGTGTGTGGAGTTTTTATGATTTGGGAAACTGGCTAAAGCCATGATTTAGAATTAATTTCTTCTTTCTATAAGATATACAAATAGAAAAGATTGTGATTACAAGTATAATTTATCGATAATTCTCCACCAATTCTATCATAAAATATATAGTTTTGGTCCTCTATAAAAATAATATTCTATCATAAAATGTATATTATTGATCCTCTTAAAAAAATAATCAGAGAAGATCAAAATGAATTAGCAAGATATCTAATTAAATAGACACCCAACTAAGGGGCCACCCTCTAGTCACCCAACCACCTCTATTGAAAATAAAAAGGAAAATCACATAAGTCACTGACTAACACTACAACTTAAACAAATGAAATCTCAAACTTGTACTTATCATTTTAATTTGAATTGACCTTAGACATATCATTAAGACTTCCTATTGTTGATTATTAAATTAGAACTGTTATTTTTCGTAGTAGATTAGTTTTTGTATTAGATTAGTTTTCTTACTAATTTTACAATGTAAATATTTATAAATCAGACAGTTAAAAATTAAATTTAAAAACTATAAAAAGCAGTTTTGTTTAATAATTTTCCTTTTTTTTTTTTAATGGAAAAAGGGTTCTACCTTATAACGTTAAGGTTTTGTTTGGTATTTAAGTTTAATTTCAATTAAATTGTACTTTTTCATCTTAACTTTTGTCTTTTTTTTTTTTTTTTTTTTTCTGAAAAGTCAATAAAATTTATAATTAGTTTTTGAAAAATCAATCAATTTCAACCTAAAAATTTCATTTTCATCTAGCGAACCAAACGCAAGCTAAAGTTTCCAAGTTTTACTCCATGCATGTACGACCTCCAAGAAACAAAGACAAGGAATTTTGCACTTATATTTGCGTGGAAACTAAACAGATTGTAACGTTTTGCAGCGTTTGACATTTTTTTTCCCTTGGGTCATTGGTCGCACATATATGTGTGTGTGTGTGTGTGTGTATATATATATATATATATGCATTTGATAAATTCTACTTTAGCTTTAGACCTTGCCATTTGCCAATATTATTAGGGTATAAATATATATATATATATTTATATATATAAAAGGTGAGTTGGAGGAATGCTACTTTTGAAGGGTAATTTAAATTCCGAAAAAGAAAGCGATAAAATGTACTCTTATTTGACAAAATAGTGCATTTATTGTAAACAAATAGCTATCACAAATAGGAAAATAAGCGTCTTCTAATGACAAACCAACTAACACTATCAAAGAAGACAAAACATGTCCTCTCTAAAGATCACGAAGCCATCCTCGCCACCAAGACCATCATCATAGAGCCCAAGGCATCTTCTCTAAAATTGGGAGTGCAGTGGTCAATCAAAAGCGACGCAGACTCCAACTTAAAGGGAGAAACACAAACCGCACAAACCTAACGAGAGAAAGGGGGAGAGAGTTCTCTTTTTTTTTTTTTTCTTTTTTCTTTTTTACTATTTAAGAAATTGGTTCAACAATTTTATCCTCTTCTGTCCCCATGATTTGGAAAACATAATTTTTAAAGAATAAAGAGAGGCCAGTCATTATTGATTCACTTGCTAATTCTCTACTGGATAAACGAAAGGTGAAATCATCTTTTTTTATTATTATTATTTATTTTTACGAATAAATAACCGGAATTTATAAATGAAGTACAACTAATTTACAAAGGTGCCTAGGTCAAAATCCGAAAATCCTAAATCATGAAAAGTCGCCGGGCAAATTAGTCAGCAAGCTGAGCCCACTCCCAGTGAAGTAAGAACAAGACACTCCAACTCCTTTGAATTCAATTTGTCAACTTTTTAAAACCCGTCTCTTTCTAGTCTCAACTACTTTTCATTATTTTAGCCAAAAAAAAAAAAAAAACTACTTTCCATTAAAACTTCTCTAAAACATCAGAACAAAAAACAAAACTACTTTATATTAAAAAAATAATAATAACAAAAAAAAAAAAAAAAAAAAAAATTCGTCCCCAACTCCCAACCATTTTATTTGTCTCTATCTTGTTTTTTTTTTTTTTTGAAAGTGCCTCTTTCATTCATTGTTTCTATAGTTGACCCCGTTCTCTTTAGTTCTTTGTTATGGTCATTTTTCACCTCTTTGATAACTTTTATCTAAATTAGTTTGGTATTTTAAATTATATGTATCTAACAAATCATATTAATCCACGTTATTTAAAAAAATTAAAAACATATTTTAACTGATTTTTGTGTGCTTTAATATATAATAAGTCCTTCAAATAACTTGACATGATTTAATTGATTGGACATTCTAAATTAAATTAAAGACGTGTCTTAATTTTCGGGGCCTAATTAAATAAACGATCATAATTAGTTCCTACACTTTTCTTAAAACAAATGATTAAAGAAAAAAGGAAAGTTTTTTCCCTCTAATGTATGGTTGGGGCTTGTATATACTTTTTAATGTTTTAGAAACACGACATTGCAGTGAGATGATCAATAAAATTTTTATTTTGAATAGAAAAATTATATATCTTTATACATTTTCTTTCAAGCGTGAGAATTGTGCTTATGGGGTTTTATTTTTCGAAATATCTGGGAATTAAAACTTAATCGTAACTTTGATCTTTTCCATATTATAAGGAGGAATTTTCCTTGAACCGGTATTTATGATAACGAAAATTCTATTGATTAGAAATGTTGGAGTAATAAAGAAATTTCCTTAAGGAAATCTTGTTTTTCCTTCGAAATATTGAAAGAAAATTATTTTCTCATGATCAGAAGTCAACGCTAGCAATAATAATATTCCCCCTACATATACTCTGTGACAGCCAAAAAAAAAAAAAAAAGGTGTGCTGTCATTAATTTAAAGCTTGGAATTTAAAGAAGAAAATAGCTAATTGACTTGTAAATGATGGACTTAAAAGATAACTTCCAAAATTTTCATACCTGTATATATAGAGTCTTTATCATGTACGTGTCTTTTCCTTTTCTCATTAATTACCAAATAAAAACATAAGTACAACCATGTTTGGCAAATCAACAACAACTAAATGCAAATTTAGATGTGAAGAAAAAGTTTTTAAAAAAATGACGTATCGACATATGGGTTTGGCAACAGCATGACACAATTAAGGTAATACCGAATACGACGTGATTAGTAAACCTGTTAAGAATCCAAACACGAACACAAAATACTTAAAACACGACTAACACAACACGGCACGTGAACACGATAATTAAACTATCTATGAAGGTTTGGCACAAAAATGACTCATTTATGACCCAATTAATTGAAAAAATTATTTAAAAAAATTAAACACATGGTAACTAATTAAAATACCGAGGTTTCAATCTTCATGATAATAAACACACACGTAAACATAAACACAAGTCTATAAAAAGTGTTTTTTCATTTACAATTTTAAAACTTTTTTTATATATGGGCTATAAACGGGCCGTGTTGGGTTGGCGCGTTTGCAACCCGTATAATTAAACATGTTAAACAGGTTAAGCGGGCTAGCACGTTTCCGGCCATTTTAATTTCATGTTATATGTGCCAACCCACTTATGACCCAAATATTAAACGTACAGTCCCAACCCACTTAGTTCGTATCGTTTTCAAGTCGTGTCATCATGCCGTGCTTGAAATTGCTAGCCCTACCTACATACGTAAAGCCGATTTTGCTACGTGCATTTATTTTTTTTTTTTTTTTGAAATAAAAGATGAGGGGAAAGAAAATATGAATCAAATGCCATAAGCAATTGTGAAGTATTATATGACGGGCGGGACAGGAAAGGGCAATTTGATTTTGTAAAAGAGTGGTTTGGAAAAATCCAAACCGAGACTGCTCATTCTACATGACGGGACGGACAGTTTGAAACCACGGTTTGACGGATTGATGAGTGCACAAAACTAACAGAACTGTGTGGTGCGGTTCGGGTGGGCGGGATGGTTTGGTGATTTTTTGTGCATCCCTATAAGTATAATATATGTTGGAGTCATGTAGTAAAAATCACAACATCAGCTTTTCTTCATTGTCTTTGTTGTTCTCCATAACTCTCCATATTGGTGGGTGAAGAGAGAAAAACCTAGTACACAAGTGAAAGCCTCGTCTCTCGGTTTTAGTTTAGATTCATGATCTACATTGTTTATGGATTTGTCAAGAATAGCCTAATGATACTCCATAATAAATGACATGATTTTTATGCTCCAGGTCTTAATTCCCCATGAATACGATCATCGTCATGTCTTTAACTGAATGTAATTATTACAAAAGTGAACTCAAATAATCACAAAAATCTACTACTCAAGAACTCCATGGAAGACTATAAGAGAGAAAGGAGAGAGAGAAAGAGTCTTTCTAAGATCTTTATATGACTTAACATCACCCTTTATGTACTGTTTGGCCATGCATATCTTTATAGTCTATTCTCTTAACAAAAGTAGATGTATTTGTATATTCTCTTCGTACAATGTATGAGGAAATAATATCCCTCATTAGTTGGTAGACAATAAAGTTCACTGATTTACTCCATCTATGGCGATGTGTGCAAGTAATTGATACTTTCTCTTTCTGAATTTTATTCCAATTAAAATCTAATACATATTGACTTTTGCATCATGCATCATTATGGGCGACTTAAAAAATTCAATCATGGACACTATGATGTACACACAGAAAATAAAATATATTGAAAAGTCGTTTGTTTGGAGACGAACAATTTTAGAAAATAAAATATATTGAAAAGTCGTTTGTTTGAGAGTATGGAAAATATGAAACCTTGATCCAATTTATAGATAAAATGATCAATTAGAAGATCTCTCGAATTCATTTTTATTGACCATGTCACCAATTGGTTAGAATTGGAAATATTAGTATGGAACTCAACCTAGTCTCTCTCTCCCCGCCAGAAGATTCATTGACCATTAGATTTAAAAAGGAAAAAAAACTATTCACATGTTCTAATTTTATTGATACATTTTCCTTTTCCTTGCCTCTATTTATTTGTTAAATGAAAACTTTTTTTTTTTTGGGTTACTGTTGGTGGTGCTCATAAATTTTGGTGCACATGACAACCGGCCTGGAGGGGACCAAATCACCAAAAGGACATGTGTCGCCACAAGATAAGAGGGACCAAAAATAGCATTATTCACACATTATTACATGAAGACCTTTTTTTTTTTTTGGGGGGGCTATAGTATTACATGTAGGCTCATTACCTCTGATTTATACAGTCATGTAAATTATAGTAAAAAGCAGTTTTTATTAAATAACTAAAGTAAATAACATGTTTAAATAACAAACTTATTCGGTAATTTACATGGTAAATTTGCCATTTACCTTAAACTTGTTGTTTTATTCTAAATATTTTTAAAAACTGTAATTTACTTTAATTATTTACTAAAAACTGTTATCTACTTCTTTCTCCCTTAGAGTTTTAGGCAAGTATTAATGACAATTTCTCTTGGCCATAAAGTTTAGTAGAACACTCTCGGAAGTTTAGTTGTAATAAGTTAGCTAAAAGAAATGCTTCTTTGATCTCTAAGAACATCTCAGGAGAATGGCAATAGTAATTTACATAGCAAGGCAGGGTTTTTTTTTTTTTTTTTTTTTTTTTTTGTCATCAGCCAACGTCTAAGTCTTCTGATCTTGATATTTATAGGATCAAAATACAGCCAATACAGATCACGATCAAAAGCATGCATGACATTAATATCGCCCTCAATCTCCTATTAGCTGCAAATATCAAATTGACCTAAAATATTTTAACAACAAGAGTGTTGCGCTAGCACCTCTCTGATCTCTAAAAGTGAATCAGTGATACCATCTAATCAGACATTATTGATATTTCACAAAAGGAACACGGATAAGTCTCATTTCAGAACATCACTAAAGGGACAAACTTAGGAATTAACAAAACGATATTGCAGATCTATCAAATACCATTACAATGATCACCGTACCTTTTGTTAAGAGTTGTTAAATATTTAATCAAGTTATGGATATGCAGCTAATGCAGTCCCAAGACTTTTATTATGTGGATTGAGTCGAGGAAGCAAAATGAACATTCACACTTGCCAAATCTAGAAAACAACATTATAACAAATAGCAATGTGATTATGCGTCCTCTTCAAATAGAGACAAAGATGTCGAAGAGATTTTGAAGAAATAAGAAAACACTTTTTAAATTGTTTGTTTTAAAGATTTTATAGATTCCTTTAAAACGGTCGTTGAAAGTTCAATATTTAACGATAATTTTCTCATATATTTATTGTCAAATGTGCCACACCAACCAGAAAAGGCATGGAGGGAAGGACTTTATCACGGATGTTTAAAACCGTCATTGACTTATGTCTATGATATACAATGACTGGATTTCACAACTATTTTTCAATCATGATCATATCTTTTCAGGACGATTGGGATCCAAATTTTCAAATACTAAACGTAGTTAAATTATGTATTAATGTATTTCGAACGATGTGAGAACGAAATGCTGTATATAGATTCCACCAATCAGTACCATGTTGGCATAATGATATGTATCTCTTTTTCTTCAAATATCATTAAATCTGTTATTTTACTTGCATTCATTCGCTTCAAAAGTTGGCGTCCGTGATCATTATTGTTTTCTTTACCTCTGTAGAATTTATTAGGTAAATGACTCAAATTAGTTTTTGGATAAGTTATTATTTTGTGAATTTGAGAAAGTTGTATTTTTGTGTCCTATTGAGAGCCTATATATAGGTCTATTATGTTTAGATGTGTGTGTGGTCAGAAAAATAGATAGTGTATGTATGCCTCTTTTTGAAAGAAAGTGAGAAGAGAGATAGACAAAGGGTGTAAGGAATCTTAGGGTAGAGAGAGGTTGAGAATGTTCGACGAGTGTGTAATTGTGAAAGTGTTAGTGAATTTATTCTCCTTCTCCTATAGACTTAGGTAATTTTGTCAAATTACGTAAATTCCTTGTTTTCTCTTTATTTCTTTTTTAGTTTATTTTTCTGCTGCATTTTGGGTATATTGGTATTTTCTCCAATAGAATTAACCTTTTTTTAAGATAAAAAAGAAGACAAAAAAAAAAAGAAAAGAACTAATGGTGTCTTTATGCCCCTCGTCGTAGCACGTAAAAGGAAAGAAGCAGCTGAAATCACTAATGTCAAACTGATAGATGTGCATGATCCTTGATTTGAAAACTCAATTGAACCCCTAACTTATTAAAAGCGAAGACTCCAACTATAATTTTCTTTATCATCATACCACCACTATCGGTGGTATCGCTATAGAATTAACTAATCCTTATAAATATGAATCTGAATACTAGAGATAAGGCAATAAATATGAATCTGAATTATGCTTAGATAAATGTTGAACTAGCTAGAACAATAATCTCACCTTTTGAATAATTAGTGTTTTTTAGTAAAAAGCTACACAATACACAGTGTACTGACTTCAACCAATGAGAAACCCTAGCTTCTCTGTACCAACCAATTGCTATGTTAGTACCTTTAGAGTGTTTTTTGTAAGGGATTCAACTCTTGTGTCCCTTTTATTCATATCATCTTCACATCTCTTCAACAATATTATAACAAGTCAATTAAAGATATATATCTAATTATAATATCATATCATATCAATTAAAAAATTATGTTAGTTAAACGTGTGACATAATATTGTTGGAGTGATATGAATCAATACACAAATAAAGGGACATATGAACCAAATCCTTTGGTGAGAGAGACCAGGAAGGAAGAAGAGATATGAGGAGATTAGTGGAAAGATTGGCTTCGTGGTTGTTTGATATGGAAGAAGATGAAGAATAGACTAGAGTTTGGACTCTAAATCTTTCAAACACTTCAATTTTGATCTATGTTAAATTAGAGAGATTATTGAAGAGATTTCATATCAACTATCATATGAGGAAGTACATGATCCCCATCCTTCCTATAAAAAAAAAAAAAAAAAAAAAGAGATTTAACACGCAATTTTAATCCTAATCTTGTATCAAAGATGTAAAAAAAATTAGATTAATCCTAATTTTTCACTCAAATTAAACAAACAATAATATACGTTCAAGTCCATTCGTTTTAGTATCTTTGACTGGCAGTTGGACTAAAATCTATAAAACACTTCGTGAGTGGTTTTTTTCCCCCTCTCCCCAAAACACTTTATGAGAATTTCACGCTTAATTTTTTTATAACATATGAAGTTTGAATTCCTCACTTCTAAACCATTTGATGTGATAAAAAAAATAATAATAAAACCAAATATCTGCATGCATACATGACTTGGCAGAATTCTAGTGCGAAGCACAAAATATTGAAATATCTTTTAGTGGTGAACGGTCTTGATGCTATTTAATTAATTTATCTCATCTCAATTTGTTCTCTTGGAATTTGATTTTTTTTTAAAAAAACAAAAACATTTTGATACAACTTTACTAGATTAGAATTTCATAAACGAAAGGAAAAAGAAAAAAAGAAAAAAGAACAACGAGTAAAGAAAAAGACACAACTACTTCAAGTTAAAAGCCATATTGCCAAACAATAGAGAGTACTATAAATCGAACCCTAAAATCTTCAACATCATAAATCACACACACATATCAATAGATTATTATCCGAAATCTTTATAAAATGGTTCTTATAAATTTTTTGTGAGATATTGTAACAATCTTCTAAATTTTTTTTTCAATTATACTTATTATTTACATCAAATCTAAATAATATCATGTTATAAGATTTTAAATAGAATATTAAATGTAAATTTATAAGTTTCTAAATCAAAAGTAAGAACTGTTGCATTAATCCACCCACCAAATACAATTATATATGTAAATAGTTTCTAGAATCTCCAAGAGACTTACAATTCCCCAAGTCGTCTCTCTGCTATTTAAGGATGAGAAAAAGTTGCCCTTTGAAAGCTGAAACCGTCACTCACACAAGAGAGTAATTTGTAACATTCGATTTAACCCCACACACTTTTTAATGCAAACACATACCTTTATTTTTTCCCCTTATTATTCTTTTGTTAGTTTGTTTTTTTCTTCTTCCTTTTTTTTTTTTTTAGGTAGTATTTACTTTATTTATTATTTTTTTATTTTTGCATTTTAATGACCCATCTAACTCCGTCCCATCCCTATCCCTTCCCTGCATACGTATAATAATTACATAACTACAAAAAACGTTTCAAAGCACAACTGCCCAACTCTCTCCCAACTTACTTTTATTATTGTCTAATCCACTCAAACTCGTATACCTTAAAATCCTTAAAAAACCCCCCAAGTTCTCTTCTACATCCACCATTTGATTCTACCGGAAAAAAAAAAAAAAAAAAAAAAAAATCCTCTAATCTCTATCCCTTTCTCTGAAGATGGCTTCGCCGGACTCATTTTCCGGCGACTATGAGATGAAGCAAAAGAAGGCGGATCAAGACCAAGGAAAAGATAATAGTAGTAACAAGAACCAAAGGAAAGTGTCATTGCTGAAACTTTTTACATTCGCCGATTCTTATGACTACATTTTGATGGCGATCGGTTCCGTCGGGGCTTGCATCCACGGCGCCTCGGTGCCCATTTTCTTTATCTACTTTGGAAAGTTGATAAATGTCATTGGCATGGCTTATCTCTTCCCCAAAGAAGCTTCTCACAAAGTTGCCAAGGTAGCCCCCAAAAAAAAAAAAAAAATTGAAAAAAAATAAATCACAATCTGGGCGTTTCTATTTTCTTTTGTTTGTACAATTTCTTTTATGTTATAAAGGGTATTTTATGCAGGAAATGTCTTGTTATGTCCAATACTAATGGATTTCTTATATTTGATTGTTTGTGTGCAGTACTCGTTGGATTTTGTATATCTAAGTATAGCTATATTGTTTTCATCTTGGACAGGTATGAGTTAATTCTTTTTTTTTTTAAATCTTAATTTTTTAATTATTTATGTTGAATTATTTGTATTTTTTTTCAACACATCATGCACGTGGAAATTATTGGTCACTTGAGTGAATTTTTGAATTGATTTTAATAATGGATCAAAATATCATGTATTGGAATAATTTGTTAATTATTTATGTTGAATTATTTGTATTTTTTTTATCACATCATGCACATGGAAATTATTGGTCACTTGAGTGAATTTTTTAATTGATTTTAATGGATCAAAATATCATGTATTGGAATAATAATGGGGATAATTAATAAATTATATAATTAATTATAATTATAGTGTTTATTGGGAATTATTAATTACAGAGGTGGCTTGTTGGATGCATACCGGGGAAAGGCAGGCGGCGAAAATGAGGATGGCATATTTGAAGGCAATGTTGAGTCAAGACATTAGTCTGTTTGACACTGAAGCCTCCACCGGAGAGGTCATTTCTGCAATTACAAGTGACATTATTGTCGTCCAAGATGCCCTCTCTGAGAAGGTATAGTATAATAATATTTGTTTATATATATATATATATATATATATATATATACACATTGATAGGGGACGGATTTAGGTAAGAATTCTATATTCGAAATCTTTACTTTTTTATTTTTATTTTTTAATTTATGAGAGTCCTAGTCGATATAATTAATTTATGAGAGTCATAGTCGATATAACGTAAAACTTCTATGATTGTTATATTAGTAATTAGGGCTGTTGTATTTATCATTATTGTTGTGTCTAGTAGTTTGTCTAGCTAGCTAGATCTTAGCCTCAAACCTAATGAAAAAGATCATAATTATCTTATTATTAGATTTTAAAAAAAATGGTTGGGAGTTGAGTGTTAATTTTCTTAATTGAAATTAACTCATGAGAAGAAGTTAATTAACCTACTTTTTTTTTTTTGTGGTGTGTTTAAAGGAGTGTACAACAATAGGAACGGATTTTGTCCCCAATGATCCACTCATTTTTTTTTAGTATATTTTTCTTTTTTCTTCTAGCTCTGATATCAAATTGAAATTAAAGAGAGTAATATTTTTCATTTAATTCTGTTTCAAAGATTACAAAGAATACTTAACTCTATTTATAAGAGATAAAATACCAAGAAAAGAAAAGTAAAGTAACAAATAATTAAAACAAACTAAAATTAGTTTTGAAAAATTGTCCAATTCAATATTTTAACAGGAGATGATGGTTGTTGTTTGAAATACCATTCTAAACTAAACATTTTAGACTCATTTTTATCTCTTTTTTTTGTTTGAAAATTTAACATTAAAAATTTTAATTAATTTTTAAAAAGTTAAACGATTTTAATATACAAAGTTTACCCTCTGTTTGGCAAATCATCTTAAACTTAAAAAATTTATTTCAGTTTGTCTTTTTCTAAAAAATCAATAAATTATAACTAATTTTTAAAAATCAACCAATTCAAATTTAAAAATTTCAACTCAAATTATTTTACTAAACGCATAGTTCGAATTGATGAATCAAGGGGTTCAATTTTGAGAAATAAAAAAAAAATATTTTTTAAAAAAAAGAGAGTAATGATATTACCTGGGGATAGTTAAAGGAGGGGGGTGGGGGTGGTGGTGATGAGTGGAAAGCTGAATTTGGAATAAATGCAAAAGGCGAGAAATAATGGGGTTAAATTCGTAAGGCATTTATTAGCCGGTTGGAGCGTTGGGGAGTGTGTGGTCAGGTGCATGTTTGGTTTAATTAATTTTTATTATAACTATACCGCTCTTCTAATTTTTTTTTTTTTTTTTTTTTACTGACTTTTGCCAGCTCACCTGGATTAACCTCACTACTTAGACCAACAAGTAGTTGAGAAATTATCTCCAAGTGTGCGTGTACATATATATATATATATATATTTCTTATTTTTAATTTTTATATATATATAACTATAGCATGATCTTGATGTTTAAAAAAAAAAATACACTACTGAAAATAAGGTATTTTGGTAGAATTTATTTTCTCAAGAAGGGGGGAAAGAAAAAAGGACATTTATCTTCTCTTGTGGTACTTTGACAGACTTTTCGACTCAATTGGAAAAAGCAGACGGTCCAATATCCTAACAACTAATGGGTCATCGTTTTATTTAGGGTTTCCCTATATTTTGCATACTTATATTATTTACAAGACAAATTATATGTGGAAAAAAAAAACCTAGAGTTATCAAATATATTTAATAGCTAACTTTTATTTGCTTTGAATCGATTTTTTGAAATTAAATATTAAAAAAATTATAAAGCGCATTAGGTAAATAAAATAACTTGGTCGCAAAACGTCCATCAGCGTTAATCTTAAGACAAATTTTTTAAATTACAAAAAGAATTATATTGCATTTTTCTCCTTTTAGTTTATTGAAGGAAAAAAAAAAAAGAAAAAGAAAAAAACACCATTAAATTTTTAATTTGTGTCGTCCCTATCTAGGACATGGATAGATAATAATATACGTGAACCCTTAAATGATCGCTTTATGTCATGAGCTGTAAATTTCCCAAATTCATAACTCGTATATATATATATATATATTATAAATGACAGTGACAAAAGTCGATAGGTGCATAGGTATTTTAAGATAATCTGATTACATACGTACTTTGTTAGTACACTCATATGAAATTGTGAAATGGGGCGGGTTGTGTGTGTAGGTAGGGAATTTCATGCACTACATGAGCAGATTTGCGGTGGGATTCATAATAGGGTTTGCGAGGGTGTGGCAGATAAGTTTGGTGACACTTTCCATCGTCCCTTTAATTGCTCTCGCCGGCGGTGTCTACGCCTACATCGCCACCGGTCTCATTGCCAGAGTTCGCAAATCTTATGTCAAGGCTGGCGAGATTGCTGAAGAGGTAGGTCTCTCTCTCTCTCTCAAATTTATGACACATGACACATAATTATGAGTAATATTAATTATACTACTGAAAAAGTACCGTTTCATTTACCAATTTTTATTTACTACATTAATTGGACAGAATGCTACAGCATATGTAGTAAGAAAATTTACTCTATCAACAGAGTCCAATCATGAATTGTCTCTTTTCTTATTATTAAAAAACATATGTCTAATTTAATGGTTACGAAACTTTATATCATAATAATGAGGTATTTTTTCATATCCCATAACAAAATCTCTTTACCACACACCAAATGGGATAGCTAGCTAGATATTCTTAAGTATATATGTATCAAATATAGATATATATTATTAGTGAAGAAAAATACGGATCTACCCACAAATGGTTAATAAGAAGTTCGTGTTCTTCTCAATTGATGTTCAAATATTGCAAAAACTTTATATTACTATAAATAATTACTATGTAATTTTGCAGCGTAAAATGTGGCAGTCATTATGATAATTACTTTATAATTACGCTATTTTAAGAATGTTTTAAAAATTTACTGTATTTCAATGTCACTCTTATAAATATGTCATATGGTATAATTTCTAAAGAAATAAAAAATGGAGAAAGAACCTAGTACATCTACCGACATTTATGAGCCACAGCGGGACAACCTTAACATGTATTTATAACAAATATATTTATGAAATGTAAAATTTTCCTATCGTTTATATATAGGATTTTAATTAAAGTGAAATTGTGTTGAAATCAGGTGATTGGAAATGTAAGAACGGTACAAGCATTTGCCGGAGAGGAAAGAGCTGTAAGACTCTACAAATCAGCCTTGGCACATACTTACATGTATGGGAGAAAAGCAGGCCTTGCCAAGGGCCTAGGCTTGGGGTTCATGCACTGCACACTCTTCCTCTCGTGGGCGTTGCTCGTGTGGTACACTAGCATCGTCGTTCACAAGAGCATCGCCAATGGCGGCGAGTCCTTCACAACCATGCTCAATGTTGTCATTGCTGGCCTGTGAGTTCTTACCTCATCTTTATGTCGAAGCTCGTTTATTTTTGCACCGATGATCTTCGGTTACTCATGTGACTAAGTTCAAGAGTTGCTTCCAATGTCTACTAAGCAATTATGATATGACTCACTGAGTAGCGTGAGTGCACGATCTGGGCCTCTCGTGCAGAAGGGCCCACATCTTGCACTTACGCTTGTCACAAGTGAACTTAGCATTTCTCATTCGACAAAATGAAGTTTTCAGGTAGTGAAGGGAAAATATATTGATATTAGAAAGCATATTTTTCTTAAGAAAGTAAATATTTGATCTCATTCTGTTTGATAAAACCTATTGAATTAGATTCTTTTCTTGTATGTTTTGATAACTCCCTTGTTCATATTTTGTTATGCATTGCTCGTCAGGTCACTAGGACAAGCTGCGCTAGACATTTCATCGTTCGTTCGAGCTAAGGCGGCTGCATATCCGATATTCGAGATGATAGAGAGGAACACGACGAGCAAATTATCAAGCGCCACCATGTCTGGCCGGAAGCTAAACAGATTGGAGGGACATATCCAATTCAACAATGTGACTTTCAGTTACCCGTCTCGCCCTGAGGTGACCATCTTCGACAAGCTTTCCCTTGACATTCCTGCGGGGAAGATTGTTGCACTCGTGGGGGGAAGTGGCTCGGGGAAAAGCACGGTTATCTCGTTGATCGAGCGCTTCTACGAGCCCCTTTCGGGAGAGATACTATTGGACGGAACCAACATCAAAGAACTTGACATCAAGTGGCTGAGGCAGCAAATCGGCCTGGTTAATCAAGAGCCTGCTCTCTTTGCAACAAGCATAAGGGAGAATATTCTTTACGGGAAAGATGAGGCTACACTTGACGAGATCACTCGCGCGGCAAAACTTTCGGAGGCTATCACCTTCATAAACAACCTCCCTGATAGATTTGAAACTCAGGTATCGAAACGACTACGAAAATGTTTCTGTTAGTGAGACATTTTGCAAGTGATTATCTTCGTGTTGGAGTAATTTTCGACTGTTATTTTTTCCAGGTTGGGGAGAGAGGTATACAATTGTCCGGTGGACAAAAGCAAAGGATTGCAATATCGCGAGCAATAGTGAAGAATCCTTCGATTCTTCTCCTCGATGAAGCAACAAGTGCGCTAGACGCAGAGTCGGAGAAGAGCGTGCAGGAGGCACTTGATCGTGTCATGGTGGGACGGACAACTATCATTGTTGCTCATCGCCTTTCGACCATCAGAAACGCGGATACAATCGCTGTTGTTCAGGAGGGGAAGATAGTGGAAACAGGGTGCCATGAGGACCTCATTTCGAATCCAAACAGCGTCTACGCATCGCTTGTTCATCTCCAACAGGCTGCACCTCTGCAACGCCTTCCCTCGTTTGGTCCTAATTTGGGGCGCCCGCCAAGGTAATTCGTTCACTTTCAGTTTCCATCAATATTACTAATTCGTTTACTTTTTTGGTTTTGACATCTTCCATTTGCATTGCAGCATTAAGTACTCGAGAGAATTATCGCGTACGACGACAAGTTTTGGTGCTAGCTTCCACTCGGATAAAGAATCTATTGGACGTATCGGAGTTGATGGGATGGAGACTGCGAAGAAAATGCCTGTTTCGGCAAGAAGATTGTATTCCATGGTTGGACCAGACTGGCTTTATGGGGTGGTTGGCACATTTTGCGCTTTTATCGCAGGAGCACAAATGCCTCTTTTCGCTCTCGGGATTTCCCATGCTCTGGTGTCGTACTACATGGACTGGGACACAACAAAGCATGAGGTCAAAAAGATCTCTTTACTCTTCTGCGGCGGTTCGGTTATAACTGTCATTGTTCATGGCATTGAGCATCTTTGTTTCGGAACCATGGGAGAGCGCCTCACTCTTCGTGTGCGAGAAAGGATGTTTTCGGGTACGTTGTGATCCTTATTGTTCTTGGAACATATCATAAGTCGTCTTGTTAACTATCATATAACCTCCAGTATGCTTTTTGCAGCCATGTTGAGGAATGAGATCGGATGGTTTGATGAAACCGACAACACAAGCTCTATGCTCTCGTCACGTCTAGAGAGCGACGCGACTTTGTTAAGAACAATCGTCGTCGATCGGTCCACGATTCTCTTGCAGAATGTAGGCTTGGTTGTTGCCTCATTCATCATATCTTTCCTTTTGAACTGGAGGATCACACTCGTCGTCTTGGCCACATATCCGTTGATCATAAGTGGTCACATCAGTGAGGTCCTTTTACCGTTCCTGTCTTCCGATGTCGACTCAAAGTAAAGAATTGTAGAGGATTTGAATGATATTTTTTCCCCTTTTTTGGTCCATTTCGCAGAAAACTCTTCATGCAAGGCTACGGCGGAAACTTGAGCAAAGCATATCTAAAAGCGAACATGCTAGCGGGCGAGGCAGTGAGCAACATTCGAACCGTCGCTGCATTTTGTGCCGAAGAGAAGGTCCTTGATCTCTATGCACGCGAACTCGTCGAGCCTTCAAAACTTTCATTTACTCGCGGTCAGATTGCGGGGATATTCTACGGCATATCCCAATTCTTCATCTTCTCATCCTATGGCCTGGCCTTATGGTATGTTATTATCTCACTTCAGCTCTATTTTTTTTCTCTTTAGGCCACATTTTCGATTTTGCTAGCTTTGACGTACGTGTTTATCTTTCCCTTTTAGGTACGGCTCGGTTTTGATGGGAAAGGAGCTTGCTAGCTTCAAATCCGTCATGAAATCTTTCATGGTTTTGATAGTGACAGCACTAGCCATGGGAGAGACTTTGGCGTTGGCCCCTGATCTTCTGAAAGGAAACCAAATGGTCGCCTCGGTGTTCGAGGTGTTGGACAGAAAGACCGAGGTAAGCGGGGACGCCGGAGAGGACTTGGTAATGGTAGACGGAACGATCGAGTTGAGGGATATCCAGTTTAGCTACCCTTCAAGACCAGAAGTAGTTATCTTTAAGGACTTCACTCTGAAGTTGCGCTCGGGCAAGAGTATGGCATTGGTGGGACAAAGCGGATCTGGTAAAAGCTCTGTGATTTCTTTGATTCTCAGGTTCTATGATCCTACGGCTGGGAAAGTCTTGATTGATGGTAAGTTTTTCAAACCAAACCTATTTTTCTATTTGAACATTGCAGCCATTGATGATATTTGGTCTTCTTATGTAACGTCCCCTAAACTAGCTGGTCACTCGTAAACTCATTGATAATCGGATAGACTAAAAGGTGCAATTTCTCGTAGACTTTTTTACTTAGAATTATAGGGGAAAAGAAAAATTGTCCACTTATTATGGATTTTCTTTAAAAAACTGATTGTAGTTCTAATAAGTTTACAAGAATTAACGCCTAGTCTATCTGGGTACAAATAAGTTTACGAATGATCTGCTTAACTTAGGGGCGTTACATTTTATTTCACGGTTATTGTACATAGTAAATTGTTTCATTCGTGCCCTCCCAAAAAAAATTTTTAAAAAAATTCTACATGTTTTATAGGTCAATTTCGTAATATTTCATTGGGTTATTCTGTTACTGATCTCAGGGAAAGACATCAAGAAACTCAAGCTCAAGTCACTTAGGAAACATATTGGCCTAGTGCAACAAGAGCCAGCTCTTTTCGCAACGTCAATCTACGAGAACATTCTCTACGGAAAAGAAGGAGCCACCGAATCAGAAGTGATCGAAGCAGCCAACCTCGCCAATGCACACAGTTTCATCAGTGCACTCCCGGAGGGCTACTCGACCAAAGTCGGCGAGCGAGGAGTTCAGCTCTCCGGTGGCCAAAGACAAAGGGTAGCCATAGCACGAGCCGTCCTAAAGAACCCTGAAATATTGTTACTAGATGAAGCCACGAGCGCGCTAGACGTCGAGTCAGAGCGCGTGGTGCAACAAGCCCTCGATAGGTTGATGAAGAACCGGACAACCGTCATGGTTGCGCATAGGTTGTCGACGATAAAGAATGCGGACCAGATCTCGGTCATACAGGATGGGAAGATCATTGAGCAAGGGACTCATTCAACTCTTATAGAGAACAAAAATGGAGCATATTACAAGCTAATAAACATTCAGCAGCAGCAGCAGCAGCAGCTAAAGTAACCCAAAAAAAAAAAAAACATTTGAGAACACATTATTCAAATTATCTATAAGAGGAGGGTGTTTTTGTTTTCATATTGTATCTTTGTAATTTTGTTTTCTCTTACAAAAAAATATTGACTTGTTAATTGAAGAAATTGTTTTTATTTTTATTTATTTGTTTTCCTGAAAATAATGATATACATTGTTCAGAGAATTCTGTACAAATATAATAAGCTATGAAGTTCCTGTTTTTGGCTCCGAAATTGTATATGTAAATGTAGCCTCTTTTTCTAAATAATGGAGGACACGAAAACAATATATATTTTTTTTAATAAAAGAAACAATATTATGTCCTAGTGAATATTAAAATTTAAAATAAAAATAACCATATGCATCTTAAGCTATTAGAAGTTTGACTAATTTTAGTTTTTATAATCTAACACATTGTCCCAAAAATCGATATTTTCAAGTATTCAAGAAGACAGCTTACAGAACCAACAGGTTAGCTGGAATGTTCAAGCGACTATTGTCAATGGAAAAATGCTTTGCGGCACGTTGAACGAAAAATACTTGGGACACTATCGATGCTGAACACCACTACTAATGCAAGATCAGCCCCATCTGTGGATCTCATATCGCGAAACCCATCTTTTATTAGTGACACTCAAACACTGCCGATGCCCTTTAACGACATTCTTGAAGGTGCCTTGTCTCTAGCAGATCGTTTTCCTTCTCTTGTTCTTTCTCTAGGGTTTCTAGGGAAGCAAACTCTTCCTCTGTGCTTCATGAGATGGGTGCTTATGCTCTGCAAAATGGGTTTGATGCTGCTGAATGGCAAGAAAATCCTTCTAATATTTTCTCTACATTTGCTACCGTGTACTTTTTGTCTGTTTTTGGACTGTTGTTTTCCCTGTCTTCTTGTTTATGTTAAATAAATTCTCACTTATCCCCCCAAAAAAATAAAATAAAATCAAGAGCTGTAAATAAATTTCGACTTGTTATGAATCTCTTTTTAGTGGCACGGGGTTTTTTTCGACACATGGCATTTTAGTTTGAGACATGCATTCCATAACATATGTCATTAGAATTGAAATGACCACAGAGGATTCAATCCAAGACTTGGGTTCGAACAGTCCCACTGCTGTGGTCGGATATATGACCAAATGTCTACCATATACCACGCAGAGCTGCAGTGCAGCACCGGAAAAGTCATTAGGATTGCGGGTAACTGCACAAACAATCGCTCATTATGCAATCTACACAGTCATCTCCTAAAAGGGTTACACCGTCTGCTAAATGCGTCCATGCACTAACACATGAAACATATTTCACACATTCATCCCACAGTTTAACAAAGTAGAAAAAATTAACCAAAGACCCCCAAAAGAACATTTTCAAGGAGTCTCGAAAGATGTACCATGTGCCTTCTTGAACCAGCAAAAAGCATTCTACCGAACATGCTCGCGTCTTACGTTTACGATTCGTATCTTTCTCCAAGTTCTTCATTTCCTAGATATGCATTCATACAATGAAATAAATAGAGATATCAATGCTAAAGTCATTTTTCAAAGCACGACATGACAAGGATTTATTTTGCTTACGTTATAACAACTTTATCAGCAGGCCAGGCGATTGTACAACCCACGGCTTCTTCAATAGAAGTCATCTCTGCAGTAGGCCTCCACAAAAACGCGTCTGGTTTTTTTGCAAGATCTACCCAAACTCGCATGGCATTAGGTCCAAGAGGAATATTCTGAGCCATAGCTTTTGGATCGGTTGAAGACCTACGCCCTTCAGCAACAACTTCACCAGACCCAGTCCAATCCATTATCATGCACTTATTCTGTAAGTTGGTATTTAACACTATTCAACTAGGTGCGAATCACAAAAATAATCCTAAAAATGAAAACAATTTTAGATTATAAAATGAGGCGAGGTTGTCAAAATTTTTACCATGGAAGGGAGAAGTGCATTTATGTGGTCCTGGTTTAGGGAAGATAAATCCTATAAACACGGAACGTTAGAATGATGAGAAAAGAAGAAAAGTATGCAAGGAAAATGTATATGCATCGGTTACTTGCCTGATCTTTCAATAAAGTTTCAAGTAAGCACTGCATATGTGCCATTTTCTCCTTCAATTCTCTACATTCATGTTCCAATCGAGCAATACGATCATCATTTTCCGACCTTTTAGAGGCTCTGGATCGGTCAATAGTATCAGGACCAAGCACTATTGAGAGAACATCCTTTCTCACATTCGTCGTAGATGACAAGGGCGTCTTTTGTTGTTCTTCTGTATTTCCCTAAACAAGTTGAAGCAAAAGGCTTACAAAAAACACATGTGAAAAATGAATCCAAAATAGTGTAGAGAGGAAACTTATGCTCATACATTGGTTTCACCAGTAACTGCTGTTATAAGTTCACCGTTCTTCTTCAAATGTGCTTTAGTCCAAACAGCATCCCTAGAAGGTGGAGCCCTGCTTGTACCAGCTTTACTCTATATCAAAATAAAAAATAAAAAAAATAAAAAAGAAGAAGAGGGAACGTTGTATAGATTTTTCATCACTTGATTAATAACGACTAAGAACAAACACAACGTTACCATCTCATCAACCAGCCGAGCATATCCTTTGCGGCTACAAGTATGCGGAACTTGCTTCTTCCTTATCTCTTTGAATCTGTCACTTTTGGCCTAATGGAGAAGATTTGTAACTAAAATGTATACTTAAAACATGTAGAGAACATCTTCAATAACATAAATTCTACACTGTATGTAAGAAAGTTGTCATATACAAGAATCTGTCTCTTTAGTTACCCGACATTTGTTATAAAATAGAAATACAGATTATTATATACCTTGAATTCAGGACTTGTTTTTTCTCTCACAAAAGTTTTCCAATCAACTTCAGATTTGATGTTCTTGGGTCTCAGTTTGAGTCTCTCTTCTTCGTTTGGCGCTTCTCTTATTTTATTAACCAACCTCGATTTTGACGATCTCCAAAGATGACCCATCTCCTTAAAGATATAATCCTTTTGATAGTCTTCGTTAACCCTGTATCTTACCTGAAAGACATTAAAACAATTAAGCAATTAGTATTACATCGCAAAGGATTAGAAGACTACGAATCTATTTCGTACCTGAACAGATTTCCATAATTTCTCCTTCATCCTCTCAGGAACCTTCCTCCAATCAACAATAGTTACCGGCACGATCTCTCTAACAAGTGGTCCCAAGAATGAAGACAAACTTACGGATCCAGGACCAATTGGTTGACCTTTTGTATTGAATTTGACTTCAATCAGACCGTCACTTTCTTCACAGACGCCCTTTAATTTTGTAGGACCTCTTTTTCCCATAATTCCCTGTGATTCTTCTATCAAGTCTTGAGGTTCTTGCTCATCTGCTTCCGAGTTATCTATTGGCTCGTCATCCTCAAAAGATTGTTCATCATCCTCAAGACATTGTTCAATTGGCTCATCAACATCAGGACTCCGTTCCATTGGCTCAGGATGTTGTTCTATCGGCTCATTATCCTCTTGACAGCGCTCTATTGGCTCATCATTCTCGGGATATTGTTCTCTTAGAGACTGTAAAAGAAGTGACAAATTATCCTCAGCTATCGGCTCATTCTCTTCATGACCCTCGGGATATTGATCTCTTAGGGAACGTAAATGAAGCATCAAGTTGTCTTCAGCTCTTGGCTCTTCATCCTCAGGACATCGTTCTTTTAGGGACCGTAAAAGAAGTGATTCCCATGTCAGATCAGCAGCTGGGACATTCCTTTCTCTTATTAGGCTTGCACAAGCTTGGGCAGTTGATTTTATGGATGCACGAGCTTTTGTAGATGCATGTGAACCTAAATTACGTTGAGAGGAAACAGACACTTCAGGGAAAATGCCAACTTCAGAGGATGTTCGTTGAGACCTTGTCTTGTTAGCTGTCGGATAACCTACTGATGCATTTCTTTTACCAACTGATATTTGGGGGGCTGCATTTGTCTCGACTTCAGGAGAGTCATCTCTTAGTATTGTTCCACGAAATGACCTGCTAGGAACATGTGTTGATGAATTTGTGACTTCTTGCGGTGGGGTTGCATATTTCTGAAATGATCTCTGTTTACAAGGTGGAACCGCTTTAAGCAAATCTTGAACAGCATTTATCTTTCCATGTTCAGTTTCTGAAGACTCTTCTCCAGGTTTCAACTTCTTGCGACGTGACGTCCTCCTTTCATTTAACACTTCTAGTGAGTTTCCTGTGTGTGGGTTTGTAGATTGGTTCTCTTCTGTACATAATTTCTCACGTGATTGATTTTTGCAAGGTTTTCTCTTCTTTTGGCCAGCCATTAATGTCAACCTAACCGAGAAAAGGGAAAAAAACTACATGTTATATGCTTTTGAGAAATAATAACAAGAAAAATAAAAAATACACGTGATAAATTAAGGGCTGTTCAATTATATAATCACAGAGACGATGTTTGAAATTCTGATCGCCTACAGAGCATAAATTCCAGCAACGGAATTATTAAGGAAAATATCTTTTCATTAAGTATCTCACTCTATCAAATCTTATCTTGTTGTTGTAACATATAGAAGAAACATTCCAAGTTTCCAATGACGAAATTGGTAGAAAAATACATTTTCATTCACCATTACACGTTGTCCTGTTGTTATCGTCTGTTAAAAAACATATAGGCCCAATCTTTGTTCATCAAGATCCTAAGATCACTGAGTTACTACTTACTAACCAGGGCACAGAACAAGGCTTGAGAGTTGAGACTAATATGCAGTTTAACAAGCTTTGAGCTAATTCACACATGCCTATGACATTTGGTGCCGATTTGATCAGAACTACAAAGTTCTCACCGAAGCTATATACATATATATATAAAGAGATGTTATATATAAGATGAGCCAACAAGTGCTTGTTTTCGTTCTACTCTTTTTTGTCAGTTATGATGATAGATAAAACTACTTACACACAGATCAACTGTCATTCCAACTCCGAACCCGTGTCAAATATCAACAAAAAGTATACATTTTTTTAATTGCTTTTGTGAAAATTCCGGCAATTGAGTTTCTTCTTCAGAAAACTTTCAACAATTGAAAATTAAGGAACACAGATAAATCAAAGGCCAAAACAACGACCAGGAAAAACTACTTGTCAATAACCTAACCAAAACTAGTAACCCCAGAAAAATAAAGCTAAATGCAATACAAACATGCAATTTTAATCATTCTCAGGTGTTCTTATTTATTTACTTATGAAAATTTCATTTCTTTGAATTAAAAAAAAAAAAAAAAACAATTCAATAATCTCCAGCAAAAATAGCACACCGTTAAACTAGAAGGAAAAGAAAAAAAAAAAGTAGAGAGAGAAAGAGAGAGACCCAATGGACAGTGAGAATATTACACTAAACTTAGCACACATGAAGAGGGAAATCAGTATTATGTGTATTTCACTATATTATACATTTTCTATATTCTGGAAATTGTGATATAACAAATAATTCGATTGAAAGCTTCAGATATGTAATAATTCGATTTCGTAGAAATCTCATAGTTGAAATGAACAGAAAAGGAGAATTGGAGAATTGAGTGAGAGATGAGAACTTACCTGGCATCTGAAAGATGGGATTTTTGGGTTATGGCTGTCGAATGCTTGTGATTTCAGATTAGGGCAAGCCGAAACTGCACAAACGCAGAAAATCGAGAGGGGAAAAGAGGAGAGGAAGATAATCGGGGGACGTGGGGCTACGCCATTGGGAATTTTGGGGACGACTATGCCGTTTCGGACTTTCGTCAGTGGATTCCGTCTGTTTCCCGAGAAAATGTGCAATTAGTTCCAAGGGAAATGTTTGTTTGTTTTTCTTTATATTTTTTTTTTTTCCTTTTTCATTTTTTTTTCCCTTTAAAACATTGGCGCCTTTTTTTTTTTTTTTTTTTTTTAATTTAAGAAAAGGTCCAGTTATTTATTTTAATCGATATAATCAATAAACTTTAATCCCTTCAACTTATTGTGATAGAGGCAAAAGATATGATAAAACCTTTAGGCTAACGATAATTATCCATCTAATTTCATTATAAATTATAGAGTTCCACTCATTTCAATTTTATTTTTTTTTTAAAGTATAAAGTAAGATTCTTTTCTAATTTCATTAAAATAATCCCGAGCTGCCATTACTTGCATGTTAAGTAAAACCTTAAAAAAAAAAAATTAATGACGTTATCGATTTTGTGCATATTGACGAGGTTTTTTATCTAAATAGTATGAAAAGTAATTACGTTACCAAATTTGTGTTTATTGACGGGATTTTATATCTGACCGATTTGAAAAGTAATTACATTATCAAATTTGCGCTTGTTGATGAGCTTTTGTATCTGATCGATATGACGTGTCGAGTAGTGATTGCAGTAATCTTTGGTCGATCAGTGAATGGTTAGAGAGATTGCTGAGTTAGAGTAAAAATGAATAGGGCAAGGCCTCCACCATAATGTTGATTGTTGAGGTTGGTTAGGCATAAAGGAAATCGGAAAAGGATCTCTCAAGACGTACGTTGTTATCAAAACGCGAAAAAACCTACAAAACACAAGAAGACAAACTATACGAAATGCATGAGAACAAAGAATGACATGACGAGTCATTAGATTGATGGAGAGTTTAGTGAAAAGGCTGTTTGTTGATAAGGCATTAATTCTGGACTATCTTTAGAGATAGCCCAACATCACGGTTGTCTTCTTGTACAAACTCTTGTGATTTCTGAAAAATTTTCATATTTGAAAAATTGATGAAGATGACGAAGTTTCTATGTTTCTAAGAGCTAAAAGATGAGTATGTGTAAACGAATTCGGAGTTTTATTATTTTGGGTGACTCTAGTTGATTTTCTATTATTTTTCGTGGAGTAAGGGATGCTCTATTTATAGAAGAAGACTCGGTTACTTTGGAAGTTGCATTGGCCAGAACATGTTCTCACCAAAGCACAGGCTTTTAGGCTATTTGACATGTTGGTATATTGTAGATTATCTAAGATAAGAAATTGGGTTTTCCAGGTTATTTTTCCGTCACGATCACGATTTATCTTGACAAGTTAATTTGAAACCCTCCAACTCTAATAAAAAATAAACTAATAAAAAATAAACGGGCAACTTTAATTACCATGACCCATCAAACTAGGGCCCATACAAGTTTGAACCCAAATTGAGCCCATTCACACCACGATATGTGAATGTTAGGTTCAGCCCTTGGGAAAATGCCTTGTACAGAAAGAAATAGGTATCAACAATTCCAAATGCTAACAAATGTTGTTTGTGCCTAAAAAAATAATTTGAAAGGCAAAGAGTCAGGAAAATTTTGATAACGAGGAAAAAAAAAACAAACAACTCTTTCTATCGTGGTATTGATTTCTATTTTATTCGTTACAAGGTTCAAATTAGTGCACTTGGATCTTGGTGCTTCTCATGTCTTAGTGTCAATCAACTCGCCCACTCACTTACTAAATCACTACCCCGATAGCACTTACAACAACTTTAAATCAAGATTATTTGTTACAAGGTTCAAATTGGTGCACTTGGACCTTGGTGCTTCTCATGTCATATTGTCAATCAACTCGCCGACTCCCTTACAAAATTGCTATCCCGATAGCGCTTACAACAATTTCAAATCAAGATTAACTTTCTTGGTACAAACACCATCTTGAGTAAAGGTGATAATTTCAGTCATAATACAATAACACAATCCGAAACTCACACGGAATTAACAAACTTCGCTTTACTATAAATATAGGTCGATAATGAATTATCAATCAACTAACATGTTAAATTTGTTATAATCATATAAATTAAAATTAGTAATAATGTATCAATAATTTATTAAAAAGATTAACTTAAATAGATTATAAAGGTTAGTCGTGTCAACCTATTTAATAAATGAGTCGTACTTATTTTAATTGACATATTTATTAAATGGATCATGTTGAATGAGAATTTGAGTTGCTATTTTCCACAAACATGAAATTGGCCCTAGTCTATAACTGTGGGATTTTCTAGCTTTATGACGATGTATGTGTGTGCATATATATTCCTTCCATCTTCATGTTTCCCTAGGTATCAACTTTATTTGTGTATGTATATTTATGTAAGTGTATACGCATGATAGATGATGTTATAAATATTGGTGAAAACTAACTTTGACGAGTACTCTATTTCTCAAAAAAAAATTTAAGTAAACAAAACCGCCCAGTTGTTACAATAATACAATGTAAAAATTTTCTTACCAAACATCAACTTTTAGGAAGTTTCTTGGATATAGAAGGGGAGAGATTGGAGTTTCTTCTTGCTCTTGCTTTGCTCTTCTTATTTTTTTAATTTAATAATAATAATATTTTTGTTTTTTTTTTTTTTCTGTTGTCTTGTTTTTGCCTAATTATTTGTTGTCACTGGAGGAAACACTCACTCACTCATCTATAAAGTTCGAGTACCTTGTTATTATTTACCCCCACAACCAACTATTTATATGAACAATGTTGGAACCACACATTTATATAACAATTCTTCCTTTGAACAATGGAACCACACATTTATATGACAATTCTTCTTCTTCTTCTTCTTCTTCTTTTAAAACACATTGTCGTATTAATTTCTATTTTATTTGTTACAAGGTTCAAATTGATGCACTTGGATCTTGGTGCTTCTCATGTCTTATTGTCAATCAACTCGTTAACTCACTTATTAAATCACTATCCCGATAGTGCTTACAACAACTTCAACTCAAGATTATTCGTTACAAGGTTCAAATTGGTGCACTTGGACCGTGGTGCTTCTGATGTCTTATTGTCAATCAACTTGCTGACTCACTTACTTATATCGCTATCCCGATAGCACTTACAACAACTTCAATTCAAGATTAACATTCTTTGTACAAACACCATCTTCTTCTTTGACATAAAACACATTGTCGTATTGATTTCTATTCTATTCGTTACAAGGTTCAAATTGGTGCACACATTGTCGTATTGATTTTTATTTTATTCATTACAAGGTTCAAATTGGTGCACTTGGACCTTGGTGCTTCTCCTTCTTCTTCTTCTTCTTCTTCTTAATTTTAACTTTGACATGAAACACATTGTCGTATTGATTTCTGTTTTATTCGTTACAAGGTTCAAATTGGTGCACTTGGACCTTGCTGCTTCTCATGTCATATTGTCAATCAACTCGCCGATTCACTTACTAAATCGCTATCCCGATAGCGCTTACAACAACTTCAAATCAAGATTAACATTCTTTGTACAAACACCATCTTGAGTGAAGGTGATACTTTTGGTCTTAATGGAATAACACGATCCGAAACTCACACAGAATTAACAAACTCCACATTACTATAAATATGGGTCAATAATGAATTATCAATCAAGTAACATGTTAAATTTGTTATAATCATATAAATTAAAATTAGTCATAATGTATCAATTATTTATTAAAAGATTAACTTAAATAGATTATAAAGATTAGTCATGTCAACCTATTTAATAAATGGGTCGTACTTATTTTGATTGACATATTAAATAAATGAATCACGTTGAATGAGAATTTGAGTTGCTATTTTCCACAAACATGAAATTGGCCCTAGTCTATACCTGTGGGATTTTCTAGCTTTATGACCATATATGTGTGTGTGTGTGTGTATATTCCTTCCATCTTCATGTTTCCCTAGGTATCATCTTTATTTGTGTATGTATATTTAATGATAGATGTGTTATAAATATTGGTGAAAACTAACGTTGACCAGTACTCTATTTCTAAAAAAAAATTAAGTAAACAAAACCGCCGAGTTGTTAAAATAATACAATGTAAAAATTTTCTTACCAAACATCAACTTTTAGGAAGTTTCTTGGATATAGAAGGGGAGACATTGGAGTTTCTTCTTGCTCTTGCTTTGCTCTTCTTATTTTTTTTATTTATTTAATAATAATTATAATTCTGTTTTTTTCTGTTGTCTTGTTTTTGCCTAATTCTTTGTTGTCACTGGCGGAAACAGTTGGGGAAAAATTAGTTTCTCTAATCTTATCACATTTAACAGTTAATCAAGGTCTTATGATCTGGGGAAATCATGTTTTGGAAGATTTGTAATTGGTTTCCACTATCTTATTTCAATTAAATATATATATATATTGTCCCTATCTATCCAAGATAGATGAGGTAATAAAGGTGGAAAAACTCGTGGCACTATCTCTTTCATCAAAGTGCACAAAAAACCTTGAGCTAATTATACCCTCATTATCTTAGTAAGGTCAAAGCTCCAAACCAACCAAGATTTGGTTAATCTAAGATATGTCAAAAGGGTACACTTTTCAGTAAATGCTATTATTTTATTTGGTCAAAAGGGAAATTTGCATTCTCTTTACCTGCCCTACTTGCACGGTGTTAAAAAGTGGGGAAGGGGAAATCTTCACGAGTCATTAATTTATTTGGTCAAAAGGTCAAAGTTTAATTATGAAAATTTATCATTGAGTTCGTCTATCTAATTTTGATATCTTAAATAATATTTAATCAATTATATTATACTATATTAATGAATGAAGTTAAATTTAAAATTATATATATGTATAACAGATAACAAAACATTTCAAACTCTTTAAATGACACAACAAAATATTATTAGTTAAACATCATTTGATATATTAAAAATCGAACAAGAAATCTAAGTTCGTAATTACAACTTCCTTAAAAAATAATTAATAACAATTAAGTTCGTACTACCAATTTTTCTTCCTTATTTAGTTAAAAATGTTCGGTAAAATTATGTGGATGTATGTTAGAGTAAATTCCATTCAATTCCTATGGTAAATATTTGATGTATCATTTAGTACGCACCACATCATGATTATATGAATGCTACCTACTAATTCCTTTGAAAGTGGTTCTGTTTAGTTCAAGACTAATTTTGTTAAGAATTTAGTCAAATAATGCTATCAATTTTTATCTGTTTTTTTTTTTTTTTTTTTGCCGTATTTTTTTTTTATCACAACATAAAGATGGTTAATCACAGTAAGAATATTCCAACCATAGAAGTTGATCTCAAGAAAACGAGCCAGTAATCCTCTCTTAATTAAAATGCAAAAGAACCAAAAATTGGTCGTAAATTTTGAAGAAAGTGAATGCCAATTGGTATATGCTAACGCTAAATTTTGGTCTCTGATTCAAGATTTAGTCCCGGCAATTACAATGTTAGGGGTAATATATAGTTAACAATATTTAATCCTGTTATATAGATTTGTGAGCAAGAAGGAATAAACTATTTGGAGGCCTTTTTTTTCAAACTTTTTTTTATATTAATTATTTACATCATATGGATGGATAAATAATATATGATAACGAAATATTGATCTTATCGAGGAATTTAATCGTGGATTGAGGATTCGGATTCCCACGTAATATTTCGGACTGGGATCGTAGTCGACTCCAAGGTGATGCAATTGTTTTCAATGACAATTCTGCTCTAATATTGCTAGTCATTATTGATATAGGATGACATATGTACGACATAAGTTGAGGTACAAACTCACCCTCAACAACATAAAATTACTACTAAGTTATATCTGCATTCGAATTTATAATTCACATTAGTGACGTGGAGTGTTGAATTCCTTGGTACAATTCAAACCAGGAAGAAGGAAGTAATTTATAAGAGGAGGCGCTTTCTTTTGCATCCGTCCAAGAAATAGGAGAAACCATGTTTGGTGGGTGATCAACCATGTGCATGAATTAGTACAAGCAAAGATTAATATTTGACGAAAGTAAAAAAATTTGGAAAAGGAATGTTGTATGTTTTTGGAACTAAATTTGAGATAATCATTAGATTAATGTACCAGCATATGTCAAATTAGTAAGAAAATGACAAAACTGATTACTTCTGCGATGAGGCATGAAAGATTATGGTCTACACTTTTTTTTTCTTCTTCTTCCTTTTTTTTTTAATCTTTGAATGTAAGGTGAACATTTGGATGATATATATATATATATATATATATGATGTATTGCATGATGCAATACCCAAATTCTCTGTTGGGAGAGTAGATGTTAAAGGTCCGTTTGGTGAAATGCTTTGAGTTGAAATTTTTAAATTTGAGTTAGTTGACTTTTTAAAAATTAGTTATAATTTTTGTTGACTTTTCAGAAAAAGATAAAAACTGATATGAAAAAGTACAGTTTAGTTTGAGTTAAACCGTTTCACCAAACAAACTCTAAAAGTGTGTGTATTGGAGGATATATAGAATCATATTATTAATTATATTCTATCATGTTGGCTATATATAGGCCTTGTTTGGTAAACAGTTCTGTTTAAACTAAACTGTATTTTTTTCATCATGTTTTTTGTCTTTTTTCTCAAAAAGTTGTTTGTCTTTTCTGAAAATTCAAAAAAATTCAAAAAAAATTTACTATTTAAACTTACAAATCTTAACTCAAACTTACACACCAAACACCCCCATATATATATATATATATATAATAAAAATTAAAGGTAGAAATAAGCTTTGGTCTAACTTGACATTTTTTTTCATTATTTAAAAGAAAAGGCTATATATATAATAAAAATTAAAGGTAGAAATAAGCTTTGGTCTAACTTGACATTTTTTTCATTATTTAAAAGAAAAGGCTTATTAATTGACATTTTTCAGAATTTCGGTTTGCAAGTTCAAGTTCACCTAGCTAGTGATGATGACTCTTTACCAAATAAATAAATAAAGGGCTAGTGACAACTTTTATGTGATGGTATTACAAGAAATTTTCTTTCTTTCTAATTCCTAATTCTGCAAAGTTGCATTTCTCCATGTGACATTGTACTCGAGTTATTCCTTTCTATTACTTTTTTTTTTTTTTTTTTTTTCAGGTCCTCACGCCTTCATTAACTATTCATTTGATAATCTAGTTAAACCATATATGAAACAATATTATAATCTAACTCATTCTCTTATCATGCTCAACTCAAAATTTTCCAATCCAGCACAAACTCATAATTTTCATTTAAAATATAACTTTTCAGGACCTTAAAATGAGGAAGGGGTATTCGAACTAGCTAATACCTTGTTGCAGAACATATAGAATTGTGTGTGTTTGTATATGCACCTATTCTCGAAATTTGCTATGAACGTACTATGAATATATTTTCATTAGCTAATTCAAGCAAAAATTAACAAAATATATTTGTATACATGATTTATGTGAATTATACAATTCCCTTGGATCAGCACATTAATATTGTGTAAGCATTTTGATGCTTTTGTAGCTCTACTTTCCTCAAGCAGAAACTTCATGATTTCATCAAAGAGTATTTAGTTAGGGAATACAATAATATTGTAATTTCCTCGCTGTTTATAAATGTCCTCCATCTTGATTTTTATATTTTATTTTTTCCTTAATTTGTATTTCATCCCACACATAAATA
The DNA here is from genome assembly GCA_008635985.1 of Ficus erecta. Taxonomy (NCBI): domain Eukaryota; kingdom Viridiplantae; phylum Streptophyta; class Magnoliopsida; order Rosales; family Moraceae; genus Ficus; species Ficus erecta. The sequence continues at coordinate 397,222 of BKCH01000568.1, forward strand.
AAGCTAGCTCCTCCACCTTGAATTACCTTTCCAAACCTAAACCTTCTTCATCGTAGAGTACTTGTATATATATATATATATATATATATAAGATTGACCTTTATTTTACAATTATGAGATGTGATCTCTACGAAATGAATTATTGGTCTGAACACATGAAAATGTAGCGACAGATGCAAAAGACAATATTCCAACCTAGCTAAATGACTAAACAATAATCGTACACATATGTATATGTAGAAACGTATGTAAATAGATATATATATATATATATATATGCATACGTACGTACATACACTTATAGACCTTCTTTCATAAACTTTTTTTTTATGACAATTACTCACCGAACTTTGATTTTTTGATAATTATTAGGTGAAATTGGTTGTTAAATCCTTAAATTCTAAGTTTGTGTAATTTTGGCTTCTGATCTTTTTTTTTTTTCTTTTTCTTTTTTTTTTTGGCAGCTAGAATGACCGTAAACTATCAAAATATTACTATTATAGTTATTTCTGTTAATTTTTGTATCAAATCAGTTAGTAATTTTGATCAAAAAGTGATGCTCTTTTGGAGAATATTCCATTTAAAACTTGATTGAAATAACTACTATATTGACATTTTTAATAGTTTAAGGTCAGTCAAGCTACGGAACAAATAAAAGGAACCAAAGTTGTACCAACTTAAAAATTTCGGAACCAACTTAACAATTTATACCCTAATTATTATATTACAAAATATTCTAGTATTCACACGTCTTTAACAAGAGCTAAGGGCATTTTGCACTTGATATAATTGTCGGTGTAAATTTCAAATATTATGTGATGGACATTATTAATTTTGATTTCATCAATTTTAATATCACAAACTTAAACTGCCAAAAAAAAAAAGTTTAGAAAATAAATAACTTACTGAAAAGAAATTTAAGGATCGACACAATGCTCATAATTCACAGGACTAATATTAGTGCTAATTACCTCAATATTCAAAAGAAAAAAAATTTTAATATCTAATCAAAGTAATTGTCTCTACAAGCTTAGACCACCACCACACCACCACCCCCCCCCCCCCCCCCCCCCCCCCCCCCCCCCAAACCACACACACACACACAAAATAAAAATAAAAATAATAAAAATAAAAAGTAATAGGGCTTCTAACTTTTCCTCGATGCCACATACGTTTTATATTTCTTCTTTTTGCAAAGTTCTTGGTCGGGAGATAAGTAGATAACCTTTAATCTCACGCAACTTCATGGTCATTGATAGAATTGTTTCCTTGTTATAATGAAATTAGAGTATCAAACTCATGGCTTTTAACCTAGACATTAATGCATTTCATATTGCAAAATTCAACCATAATTAGCCATCTCTTTAGTAAATCAATGACACCTGCACTACCTAATCCGGATATGATTTTGGTTCCATTCATTTGGTAACAATCTGTTGTAATCATAATTTTCATTAATAATTATTTCTTAATCTTTTGGCTAGGAAAAAGGAAAAAATATATATTATTAATGATAATTTCCTGGTTACTTCCCCACATTTCCTTCACAAATTAGAATATACCATAAACAATAAATTAACAAGGACAATGATCTCATCATTTTGACATGTGTCCCCCAAAATGCACTTATAAAACCCACCATTTGTCTTTGCAGGACTTTGGGATACAAATTCTGAAATATTATTGTGTATTAATCTTGGTTGTACAAATATCAATTATGGGTAGGTCACCTTGTTGTGATCATGAGACTTCTGGGTTGAAGAAAGGGCCATGGACTCCTGAGGAAGACAAGACGCTCGTTGATTATATTGCCACTAATGGCCATGGGTGTTGGAGATCTCTCCCCAAGCTTGCAGGGTTGAATAGATGTGGAAAAAGTTGCAGATTACGATGGACAAATTACCTTCGACCCGATATTAAGAGAGGGAAATTCTCCGAAGAGGAGGAGCGGATCATCATCGACCTTCATTCGGTTCTCGGAAACAAGTAAAGTCAAAAAAAATTTCTTCTTTCTTTTTGTCTAAAGATTGTTTATTCAGACCGTAATTAAATTATATTATCAGTACATCTCAACTAAATTGACATTCTACTGACCACAATGTGTATCTACCCTATTTCTTCTTTTTATTCTCTTTTTGTGTTTTTTTACAGATTCATATGTTACTAAAAACCTCAAAACAAAGTCGAAATTATAATTGATTGGACATTAAAAACAGATTAAATCACACGAATTAGTTGGATTAATTTTTATTGTAACGATATTTGTTGTAATTATACAACTTCTTTCTCTCTCTCTCTCTCTCTCTCTCTCTCTCTCTCTCTCTCTCTCCTCTCTCTCTCTCTCTCTCTCTCTCTTTAGGTGGTCAAAGATTGCAACCCATCTTCCAGGAAGAACAGATAATGAGATCAAGAACTTCTGGAACACCTATCTTAGGAAGAAGCTTCTCGAAAGGGGTATCGATCCGAACACTCACAAACCAAGGACAGACCTGAATCACCTTCTGAACCTTTCTCAGCTTCTTAGTTCAGCTAATCATAATCTGAACTACTTAAATAATATTATTAGCAATAATAATACTACTCCTTGGGAAAATGCACTCAAATTCCAGGCAGATCATGTAGCCGATCAACTGATCAAAATTCAGCTATTCCAAAATCTGTTCCAAGCTATGAACAATACTAATTGTTCAAGTCCAATCTTTCCAAACATACAAATCCGTGCAAACCTCTCGAGTCTGCCTCATCAAAACCCTAACCCTATATTTCATGACATTCAAAGCATGAATGTTGCTCCTTGTAATGGTACAAACATTGACTCTAGGGATAGAAATGATCTTAAACCGAACTCCTCGGCATTCGTGGAAGGCGAAGGTGGAGATGGTTACGATGTTGATCTCCGAGCGATTAAGGGCCCGGGAAGCTCGGCTGGAATTCATGAGGGTATTGCTAATCCGCTTCCTGCATTGTTATCAGAGCCGTCTCCGGTGACTACTTATGACCAAATTGTGGACAACATGAGTAGTGAACCTTCTTCTACTGTTTTTGAGGCTTGGGATAAACTCATGGATGATGATCAAACAAATGAATCCTACTGGAAAGATATTCTTGAGTATGTTAATTAAATTTTATTTGACTGCGTTATAAAATTTCTTTACATATCTCTACTGATTTATTTGATTAATTTACCATTTGTGTTAGTTAATTTCCTTCTGAAATAAAAGTTTTGACAAACCAAAATATTCATTTGTAATTAGTTTTTATCTGTAATTAATAATTTACTTTGAATTTATGCAGATTAATGTGGGAACCGCCAACACCTTTCTCTCCCGGTAGACTACAAAAATGAAGTACTCATTTTGAGGTATCTTAGCTTTATTTGTTCAACTTTAAACGGACAATAAGTCACAATTCTTTTATTATGATGTTTTGCACTTTCTTTGTTGTTCCTTTTTTTTTTTTTTTTTTGGTCCCCCTTTTAAGTTGGTGCTTTGGGGCATTAAAAGTCGGGTTGATCCTAGTTCTCCTGTAGTTAGATCTTCAGAATCACAAGAATCCTTAGTTTGAATGGGATTCCAACTCAGCACTTTTTGAGATTTCGAAAAGAGTTGTTCTTTGAAGAGCACAGTATGATGAAAGTTGTAAACTGTGTTCGGAAGGAGTTATTGTCTATTATTGTCCTCTATGGTAGAATTCTGAGAGGTAGTGATTTACCATTTAATGGATATCAGTGGTTCAGTTAATACTGTTGAGCTCATGAAGATATATGTCAATGTAAAAACGATACATACACATGTAAATCTTTTTATATATGTGGACTGTATTTGTTGTTATATATTTATATGTTACATTATCCTTGCCACTTCCATATATATTCTACTTTATATAATGTTTTTATTATTAATCATTCCAGCTCTTTATAATAACACCCACGTAATTCAATTGGCCCGGGTGCAATCTGATTCTTTAGAGTTGATTATTTAATTTCTTCCAAGAGTACAAAAACTTGATGACAACCAGCAGATCTATTTGTATACACATAGATACAGACATAAATATACGCCATTCGTCACATAGATTCATTCGTTATTAAGAAGTTGATAAAAATTAACACCCAAAAAAAAAAGACAAAAGAAAGAAACGTGGAACGTTGCATGATTGTGAAAACGATTCAAACAAAATAAGATATAAAGTATTGGTTTGCAATGGGAGCAGTTTTTTTTCTTTCTTTCTTTCTTTCTTTTTTTGAGGGAGCAATGGGAGTATATTAATTAGATAATTATTTAAGTTTTTGACTTATTTAATCACCTCAAAGTCAGCCATGTCGTGGACAGTATCTAAATTATTCGACAATATATATATATATATATATATATATACATATATATATTGTTGAGTTTAGTGACTCGAATTCATTTTTGACCCGGTTTGAAAAGCTCTCAATGCGACATATGTGGATGAGTTTTTAATTTGGAGAATTTTTAGGGCTCTGTGGTGGTAGCAAAAGGATCAGGCCGGACTTAACCTGGTTTTTCACCTAGTTCACGTTTTAGGATTTTGGGATATATATGTGATGTAATTTTAGGACTTCATTATTATGCTCTTTTTTCTATAGCCGCTCCTCTTGTCCTGATATTTGATTTAGTAGATTTTCTTCTCTTTTGCTAGAGGTTTTTCTTCCTGTCTAGGATTTTCCACGTAAATATGTGTTTTTTTTTTCCTTATTACCTATTCGTTCCTAACTTCGTAATATATATATATATATATATATATATATTTATATTCTTCTTAGGTCACCAAGTGTAAACATCAGATCATAAAAAACTAATATAAAAGACTAAAAAAAATGATCAAAAAAGTGAAAAGGCGAAATCCCTCGACGACGTAACATTGATGATTTGTTATTCGAAGGTTGCATAAGTTTAGTCACTAAAAGTCAGATTAGTAGTTGCAATTGTGAACCATTAGGTAAGATGGCTTACGTTGAATACAAGTAATTGACTTGGCACCATGCAAATAACCCCCCTCGTATCATTATCAACTAAAACAGCCCCAAGTTGAATTTTCATGAATTTCCGATTTAAGCGTCTGTCGATCGACAATGAAAACATTCGTTAAAACAAATTTGATTACAAGTCCGACAGCTTGATTAATTAAATTGTAAGAAGAATGCCATGATTAATATCTAATTGGGAGTGATAATTATGGTTTGTCAACCTTTAACTATAATAATCACAATATCTAGTGATGAAATATGGATTTGACAATTAAGAAAAAAAGATCACCATCGAACCCTTAGTATGTCCAAATTATAAAAGTTATAAATTAAAGAAAACCTTAATTATTTTGACTTAAGGGGCCAATCACCCTTTCTCTTACATCCATTAAATTGTAGGCTCAAATTTTAAGTATTAATCAAATCCAATCTTCTAAAACAACCATTAAAAAAAATTTAAAAATTGTAAAAAGCTTATTGTGAAAATACTCTACAAAAAGAGTCTTTAAAACATTAGATATAGAGAATAACGAAGGAAGAAAACATAAATGATCGGATTTGGAACCAAAAATAATACAAGGTACGGTTTGTACTTTTCTTCATTTTATCACCCAAAGTATGTTGAATACATTTTTTTTTTAATATGTAAGCACCTCATGTGCACCCCTCATCGATTAACTAACCTACTATTAATTTTTTATGCCAGACAAGAATCGAACCTTGAACTTAAGGCTCCTAAGTCCCAAACCCCCTTCTCTCACCGTTGGGTTAGCTCCAATGGCTTAAAAAGGATTTCTTTTTTGACTGTTGTGATATTGTCCTTGCTTGAATGTCCTTTTATGCATTATGTTTTTTCACCCTCTTTTGTTTTTTTTTTTTTTTTAATTCATTACTTTTCATCTGATTACCTTGAGCTAAAGAACTATAAACTCTTTAAGATACGCGAATAAAAGTAAAATCGATTCTCATAATACCAAAAGTTTTTAGTTGGGATGTCCTTGCAATTTCTAATGCTTTAAGTTTCTCTCATGATTTAAAAAAAACGCAAATAAAAGTCAAAAGAAGCCAGGGATAATACATTATTAGTAATATATGTTTCGCGATAACAATTTTAGTGTGTTAATGTTTCCTTCTCTTTTTTTTTTTTTTTTTTTTTTGTTTTTTTGTTTTTTTGTTTTTAGCTAAAGATGATGTGTTAAACAGTTATTAAGAGTTGATCATATAGTATTTTCTTTTTTTAAATTTTCATATTCTTTCAGCTCAAATTACTTTTATTTTAGTTTATACGCTTCCGATATAAATTCTTGCCTCGGCCTCCTGATTAAAACCTTAGATACTAATGCCTTAAATTAAATAAGCATTTTTCTTAGTTCAGTTTTTTTTTTTTTTTTAAATGATGGTGACAGATATCAATAGGTACATTAGACACCCGACTAAGTTCATACTCTTTTGACATCCCCGTCCTTTGTCCGTCCCATTATATTGTTATAAAAGAAAAGAAATTAAAAAAATGTTAAGGAAAATAGGAATGCAAATTAAATAGGAAAGCAAACCTATCAAGGGCAAGAAATCGGAGAAAAAGATTCCCTACATAAATAAGCGGATCACATACTCAAAAAAATTAAGTTGTAACTTGCAATTTGAAATCTAGGACAAATATATCTCATTAAAAATCCTTTCGTCAAAATCTAATGTAAAAAAAAATCCAAAAAGAAAAAAGATTACATATTTATCATAGTCGGATATTTACAAAATCTAATTTAGGAAGATCGACAATGTCCTTAATGATCTCTAAAGAAATAAAGATTGGACCTTCGAACTACCAAGTAGTGTCATTTAAAGAAACTGCATTAGAAGCCAACTTATCCAGTTACGTGGTTCCCTTCAACACATGAGTGACAGTAAATTTATGTTGTCCAAATATTTCAGTACCTACAAATCTGTTAGGTGGTTCTCTTCTCTAAACACATGAGAGACTAATAATTTAATGTATTCTTACTTATCAAAAAAAAATGTAAACGATATAAATATATAAATATATATATATATATATATATATATATTCTTGCTTGGTGCGCTAGTGCGCCTGACTATATATACGAATTTAGACAGTCGGCTACATGGGTTGTGGGCCATACAACCCTATAAACTGCATTAGAGAAAGATAGATAATAAGATGGGGAAGTTAAATTATCTTTGAGTTTGACTACGCATATAGATTTTATGATTTACTGTTATAAAATAAAATAAATAGTTTGCTAAACGACCATTGAGGTTAGGAAGAGAACCTACAAAAATCAGGATATCTGTACTGAAGTTTTTATGATGCTTTTGCTCTCGTCATTCCTTTATATATATGTTATATATATGTGTGTGTATATATTGGTGTCTGTTGTTCTATAATGTAGCTATATATATCACTAAGGGTTCAAAAGTCACACATAATGTCTTAACCATTTTAAAAACAAGCTATTTGCATCTAGCTCTAAAGGAATTAATATATAATGATAACTTTATAAAATAAAGTTATTTAATCACTTTACATATTTTAATTGGTTATGTTCTTGAACATTTTACTTAATTTTAGATTAATTTAGTTTAATTTTACATAATTTTAATTTAGATTAATTTATTTTAATTTTGTATAATTTTACTTAATTTTATTCAGGGCCCGTTTGGTGCACAAGTTCAGTTTGAGTTGAGTTGAGATTTTTAAGTTTGTATAGTAAATTTTGTTGACTTTTTCAGAAAAAACAAAAAACTTTTGGGGAAAAGACAAAAAACATGATAAAAAAAATACAGTTTAATTTAAATCAAACTGGCAAACCAAACGGGCCCTCAATTAGTTTAACATTGATTTTAATATATTGTTATCAATTTATCCCTCTAAGTAATTAATTTCTCATTTGTGTAATTTAATTAAGTGAAATTGTGGACCAAATGGCTATTTAAAAGCTTAAAAATGGATTAGAAATTCAAATTAACTCCGAACCAGCCAAATCCCAGTCGCAGCACTCCACACTAGCGTCAACTCGCCCTGTAGACCGTACGATTTTGTCCAGATCTCCCCTGACCGCTCGTGAGTTTCACGCCAGACATGGAGACAGAGTTCGATTTTGCCCAGATATCCCCTGACCGCTTGTGAGTTTCACGCCAGACATGGAGACGCGTTTCCGTCAGAATACGCAGGCCCACTACCTTAGTTGTCGTTTCTCCTGCAGGCGGGTACAAAAAGGATATCGTGAGCTCGCTTTTAGCCCATCCGCTTTGCGCTACGCGTCCGTATGGGCCCCACCTGCTTGCCTGCTTTCCAGCCACTCATTCCAACTTCGCCACGTGGCCGCGCGCATTTGAGTTGCCGCAATTGATCAAGCCACGCCAGCTGCTGTGGTAAAGGAAAAATAAAAGGTCAAAAAAAAAAAGGGCTGAGAGTGTTTGAGGCTTGGGGGCATCTGATGAGAGGCGGAGAGTGAAAAACAGAAGCCAAACCCAGCAGCCAAGAGAAGAAAATAAGGAAGAAAAAGGAAAAAAAAAAAAAAATAGAAAAAAAGGTCAAAAAGAGTAGTGTAGAATTTTTAGGGTTTAGGATTTTTTTATTTTGAGTTTTAGATTTTTATTTTGAGCAAATTTTAAGGGAGATGGCATTTGAAAAACAAAAGGAGGAGATGGGAAATTTGGGAAAAAACTTCAAGATTTATGAAAACAATCGTTGAGGTTTTCATTCATTTTTCTTATATCTTTTGTTTTTGTAATTGGATTATGCTTGAACCCTTGATTTTCTTAATTTTGTATTTAATTTCATTCATGGTTTTTGTGTAGTTTGTTGGTTCTAAGGCTCAATTTAGCCTAATATTAAAGCTTTGCCTATTCTAATTTTTTTATTTAATTTGAGCTTGTCTAATTGTGTTATGGGATTGTCTATGGTATTTTGATTTTAAGTTCTAAATGATTGATCACCATTTAGTTGTTTAGGAAACCATAATGAAATTGGGAAATGGATTTGTGGTTAGGTCAATCATAGAGTGGCATAATTGCTACTGAGTTAGGAATATACCAGGTATTTGGCACTAATGCCCCTCAAACTTGTCATTTTTGGTAACTTACTTTTCAACTTCTAATTTTGACAAATTACCCCCTAAACTTGCTAAATTGTAGCAATGTATCCCCTATCAAGTAATTTTCTGTTAAATTGATTATGAAAACCCATATATGCCTCATGTGAAGACCAGAAAAACCCGTTTTCAATTAAAAATCTCCAAATTTATATTAACCCTAATGCAAATCTTCTACTTTTAAATTTTAATTTAGTGTAAAATTAACTAAAAAGGGGGTACATTGCAACAATTTAACAAGTTCAGGGGACAAATTGTCAAAATTAAAAGTTTGGGGGGCAAGTTACCAAAGAGTAATAAGTTTAGTGGGGCATCAGTGCTAAATACCCAGACTATACCTATTAGAATTGTGTTGCCATCGGAGGAAACCTAGAACTTAATGAGTTCACATTAATTGGTACTCATAGTGATATGATTTACCATTTTAATGTTAGATATTTCTAATTGACTACCGAGAGGAGCTTGTAGATAGGTTAGAGGTATTCCGGCTGTCGCTTAACTAGGCAACCAAAATAGGTTAGGAGTGGGTGGTTTTGTGGATAAGTCAGGTGAGATTGAATCCCTAGAACCTTACTTGTGTCATTTTCATTTCTTTGGTTTTGTTTTGTCAATTTAGTTTATTTTTATTTTTCTTTTTCTTTTTTTAATCGGCCGTTCAACTAATCCTAATGCTAACCAATTTTAATAATTAAATTAAAATTAAACACAATTCTCGTGGGATCAACAATTTTATTCATCACTCTATTATTTATGCGGCTTGTACACTTGCGAGATTTCACACAACATATATTTTCAACAATCTCCTTTTTAAAGTAACGGTACTTACTTTAATTTCAAGCTGTTTTACTGTTTGGTGTTTTTGTTTTTCAATAGAAATAACTACTAAGTAACTTGGTGTATCAAGAAACTATCTAATATAGAAAGCTATCTTATATAATAATAAATAATAAAAACAATCTAAAAAGCTAGTTATAGGCAAGTTAAACCGTTAGGTGGCTTAACTATAATGGACTTTATATAGTAATTGGTAAATTTTGAAAACGAAACTAAACCAACCTATCTTCAAAAGTCAAATTAAATCGCAACAAAATACTTAGTATATAATTAGAAAAAGAAGAAGAAAAAAGAAAAGAAAGATGCAAGTATAAACCAAGTTGCAACATTATGTTGATTGAATTTAACCAAAACAACATATAATTTCAAAGTCATGTGCCAAAGCCAAATAGTCTGCATTTGGATTTAAAAAAAAAAAATTAGTATTCAATATACAAACACCAATACTTTAAATGAACTCATAATACAAGGGAATTTAATCCCAATTACAAATTAGTTACACAAGTAAATTCTAATTAAATACATAAGAGGGTAAAACGTGCACTGAAATCCAATAATAAGAAATCGAAAAAGCACATCAATCATCAATTACACATATCAAATACATGCTCTCATACTTTTTTTTCTTTGACAAATGTACCATCAGCATTGATATTTACACCATCTTCAATGTTTATGTTCTTGCCGATATTATATTTAGCAAAAATAATAATAATAATAATAAGAGTGAGAAAATATTGATTACAAATCAAATATGCTCGCTCATACGCTAATACTATATATATATATATATATATATATTCACAAAGATCGAGAGAGAAAAATAACATTTACATATTTGTGATCCAATATACATTGTTCTTTCTAGAGCTATTGTCATTAAACTTTAAAATTTGTAAAAACAAAATTTTAATACTAAAATAATTTAGAAATGATAAAATTTAATTATTAGAGGAAAAAGCTGAGACCTCAACCATGAATTAAATGTCATGTTTAGTGTTGACTACGATTGTTGAGAAATATTCCACTAAGTTATTAGCATATATATATATATAAGTGTAATTTTAATGGTTACTCTTTTTTTCTTTGTAACCATGGATGGTTACAGATAAGAATTGCATTCTTTAATTACATTTAATGATGTGACATTTTTTGTAACTTGCTTTTACAAGTTAAGCAACCTACTAACCTTAAACTACTCTTCACACATTTTTTTTTTTTTCAATAAATTCTTTTAATGCAGAATTGCCCTTCTATAAAATTACTTTCATTACCTTTTGCGTCAATTAGAAACAGAGGTAATTGATATTTTTGCTTTGCATTATAATATATTTTTTATAATTTTAAGTCCTTTGATATGAAATTCATATTCATCGTTTTGTTCATGTGATAATGTTTTTGTTTTATGTTTAATAACTGAAAATGAGAGGACCAAGACAGACAGAAAAGCTAGAATATGGTATCTTCCTGTAAGAATAAGAATGATTTTTTTTTTTAAATGTATATAGCAATAAGGTTTTTAATATTTGTTAAGTCTCTAATGCAACTCATTACAATTTTAACTATTTTGTTTTACAGAAAGATACACTACCCTTTAATAATGATTTACCACTACATAAACGTTGGGAGAAAATGCAATATTATGAAACGTATAAGGGTAGTGTTGACATTTGTGATGAGGCAAGGAATATTTTTCTTTAATTTGTTTGCGTTGCAATGCTAACATTATTATAATAGAAGAAAAAAGTTGATTCAACCAAAAAAAAAAAAAAAAACCAAAAAGTCTATGAAAAATATATGATGATTAATACAACAAGTATGAGATGGGCATAAGATTGTGACACTAAAAATATTTTCGAAATATAATAGTAGAAAAGAAATCAAGAATAAAACAATGATTCCAAAAAAAAAAAATTGAGAATAATCAAAATCGGGAAAGGAAATGAAATTAAGAATAAGATTCAAAAACTATGAATGAATTTTTTAATTCATAATTTATTTTAAAAATATTTTAAAAAGTCATGTTAGTAAGTTACCAACAAATTGTTCATCCAAATCACATTTAATGATCTCTTGAAGTTTCATGTTCATTAAATACCATTAAATTTTTTTATCAACAACTCAATTTGTTACAACCATCCGATCAACATCCTACGGCTAAAAGAACGATAACTCTGAATAAGTAAATATTACAATAACTATTGAAAACTCTTCCATATATATTTTATATATATATATATATATATATATATAATTTGACAACTACATTGGAGAACACTTTTTCTCTCAAATTTTAAAATTTAGTATTAGCACGTAAATTCCTTTGAAGATGTTCTTAAACCATCTCCAACATACATGCCAATATCAATGATATGTTTTCATTAAAAGTATAAAAATAACAAATTTCATTTGCTATCTTATTTTGTGCTCTAATGCATAATGTTGTATTTATGGTCGTCAATATAATATTAAGTTATAAAACTCGTAAAAAAGTAAATTTTTGTATTTAATTAATTTCAAATGATAATACTTTAATGATCCTAAAATGAAATGTTAAGTTATACAAATGAATAGTAATCAAATAATAAAATCTGACATTTGCTATATTTGATGATAAATTATGACAATTGAAAAGTGAATTTTCTATGTAAAATATCAAATATAGCACATGAATTAAACAGATTTAGCGTATGAATTTAACATTTCATTAAAGATACTCTTACATTCGAGATCAATGGTCTAATGTAGTAAAAACTTCATGGACTAATATTCTCAAGGGACCTCACCAACTCAATACATTGAAGCCTCTCATTTTAATGTTTTTGAGATAATGGCATAGACTTTTGAGGGTGTGGATTCGTAGTGAGCGAAAGAGAGGACCCTTTTGTTTTTTAGTCTTTGTTTGATAAAAGGGAAAGAAAAAACAAGAAGGAAAGATAAATATGTAAGTGGAAAAAAATACAAGAGAGAGGATTTTTTTTTTTCTTTATATTGTTCGGTATCATGAAAGCAAAGAAAATAAAAAGGTTATGTAATTACTATTTTATTTATCTAAATATTATTTTACTTTAAAAACAGGATATAAAAGTAACTTTTGTAGTTATTTGGTGGATTTTAATTTCCTCCCACTTTTAGAGGGAATAAAAAAGTGGATCTTATTACAATTTTTTTTTCATCCTATTTTCCTTTCCCTTCTCTTTTCCTTCTTACCAAACAATCAACTCCATCAACTTCCATCTGCTTTTCCTCATCCTACTTCTTTTCTTTCTCTTTTCCACCCGACCAAACATAGCGTAGCCAATACTAAGCTTGACATTTTATGATTAAAGCTATCCACAGGATACTGGACAAAAGATCAAAAGGTTAAAGTTGTAATATTATAAGTATAATTTAACAGTAATTTCGTACTATAAAACATAGAGTTTCAATCCTCCATTACAAGTTAAAAAAAAATCAAAATTATATGAAAATGGGGCAACATGCATTTGTTTGATATCTTGTGATAGCCTAATGACAAATCCAATTAATTACACCATATAGTCATTTTTCAGTACTTGTTTTCCATTTATTTGATAAACAAATTTGACCTCGCAATGAAGGATAACACACACACATATTTAACCTTCTAGCCACACACGTAAATCGTTCAAAACATGTATATATTTGGATTTTTTTTTTTTTAATTTCAGTGAGTGCATTATCCGCGAAAAGAAATTAAAATTTAAAAAAAAAAACCCCCAAGTGTAGTTTTCGTTCAAGTAAAATGAAGGAAACCTAAATCGTCATTGTTTATACAAAGAAGGAAAAAGACAAAAAAGAATAAAAATAAATAAATGGGAGAGGCTGTGGTAGAGCCTCTCCCAAATGACTCTATCGGTAGAGTTCTTTTTTAACCGTTAGATTTAAATCGAACGGTTGACATATCAGGAGTGCACCATAGTTACCATACATCTTATCTCATATAACTTTTCTCACCCTTATCTTCTCCGTCACCCGCCGGCGACCTGCCCCCTGACGCCGGAGATCACCCAACGCTGGCTACCACACGCCTGGCCAGCCCCCACCCCATCCCCGGCCACCCCCTCTCTCTCTCTTCCCGGCAGGCCCCTCTGCCCCCAGCCCGCTTGGTGCCCCCCACCACCCCAGCCACCCCTCCCCCGGCGCCCCCCGACGGGAACCCCCCCACCCCCCTCTCTCTCTTCCCCTCTCTCTCTCTTCACAGCCGGCCCCCCTGCCCCCAAACCCGCCTGGCGCCCCCCCCCCCCCCCCCACCCCCCCTCTCTCTCCCCCTCTCTCTTCCCCTCTCTTTCTTCCCGGCCCAGCCCCCCCTGCCCCCAGCCCGCCCCCCCCCCCCCCCCCCCCCCCCGACGGGAACCCCCCCCACCTCCCCTATCTCTCTCTTCCCAGCCGACCCCCCCTGCCCCAGCCCGCCCGGCGCCCCCCCCCCCCCCCCCCCCCCCCGACGGGAACCCCCCACCCCCCTCTCTCTCCTCCCGTTAGCTTTTTTTTCTCTCTCTCTTTTTCATTTACTTTGTTATAATATGGGTGTGCCTACAATTTATCATGTGCACTCTCAATATATAGACCATCCAATTTAAGATCAACGATTTAAAAAATGATTGTATCAATGAGTCTCTACCACAGTTTTATCCTAAATAATAACTAATAATGGGGGCCACCTATAAAAGGGTAACAAGAGAGAACCTCTCAAATTTAATGATGGTCCTAAAAAATAGATAATATTTCAATTAATAATTACCTAAAAATTATAACTTAATATAATGAGTCCTTATGATTTTATTTTATTTTTTTTTAAAATTCTTATGATCGATCTGTTCTGTTATGTGAAAAGTGAAAAGTTATGATTGGAGCGACAGATAAAAAAGGGGCAAAGGATATAAGTCCCTAAGTTTGTGAAATTTGTGCGCCAATAGCGAATAACTAGCACTGTAGCCCTATGTGGTGCCGATTGACACATACCAAGCCCCTACTACTACAGTGTTTGAAACGTCCTGTCAATGCAAGGGCTTTCTTATGCCCTCGCAATTGTTTTGTTTTCTCATGTTGAAATAACGATATAGGAATCTCTTTTCTTATGCTCTTTAAAATAACAAAAGACAAAATTGTCTTATCTGTTTTATTTAGTTATTTAGGTAAATAAATGATTCCTTATTGTAGCATATAGTAACAACAATTGCATCCAGGAAAATTTTTATTTTTCTCATCAATGTCTCACTTGATTTAGTAGGGAGTAGTTTTCTGGAGATTGTAGACAAATAGCATTGCCAATTCCAATTTTAATTTGCTAGCAACTTGTTTTGTGGCTTTAATTTGAACCGCGAATCCTATTCTGGGCTTTTCGATAATTTATAAAAAATGGAATCGAAAAAACAAAAAACCTATTAATATACCAGCTACAATCCTAATAAAGAAAATTTTAGATAAGTGTCCTATAGAATCTCCCCTTCCAAAATTGAACGTGAAAATTTCCTTTCATTCAACTCATACGATTATACCAAACAGAGATCAGGAAGCGATTTTGAAAAATTACGTGACAAAAATGAGCATCAAAACAAAATAAAATGATCTAATCTTATACAAAATAAATGAGTGAAATTTATTATGTTTCATTTTTGCATTTTTTTTTTAGCATAAAAGATTCACAAATTCAGAATATAAAATGATAATATTTTAATATATATATATATATATATATATTTTTTTTTTTTTTTTTGTGGAGAAGGAATCAACATCTTCACTGCACTAACGCCTTTGTGCACATTGCAGTGGCGTTAGACAAGACATTTTTATTTTTTTGGGATAGACGACATTTTTTGGAAGGTGTAATGGTCATGCATTTTTAAAAGGCTGGTTTGTATTAAATTCTAATATAATATCTGTTGGTTGATCAACTATTAGTGTGAAATTATTGAACTGTTTTCACTATTTTCATAATAATTCAATTCAAGTTCAAATTCAAATTTTCACTTTTTAAAAATATACGTCACCTTAATTTTTCTATACTTGTACAATTGAAATGTTATCTTTAATAAAAACTATCAAAATACACGTTTAATTTAAATACACACTTCAAATTCTATATTTGAATGCATACTTTCAATTTGAATAATGAACATTCAAATGAACGGGGTTTGGATTACTTCTCTTAATATAGAACAGTGCGTACGAAATGGACTTTTGGATTACTTCTCTTAATATAGAACAGTGCGTACGAAATGGACTTTATGTTCTTCAGCTTCTGTTTTTTTTTTTTTTTTTTTGACTCTTCTCGCAAGCCCGATTTACCCAAATTCTCATTATACTCGAGACTACGTCCTATTCCAATATTTTTGGTCGTGGAAAAGATTTTCCCCATAACCAATATTATTGAACTTCAAACGACTTGCTAATTAACTCCAAAAAAAAATATTTTTTATCCCTAATCCAACAAATCAAATAATCAAGAAATGAAAAAAGATCCAAAATGATCTTCCAGTCGGGGAATATACAGGTTGCTCCAGTGCTCGTGTATTGAACCACTTTTCCCCGAGGAAAAAAAAAAAAAAAAAGTATCACCGTAAAATAAAAGCATAAACCTTTGTAAAAATGATTTGGCACGACCCTGAACGACCAAGAACAATGCATTTTTACGTTTAACAGCCGGTAAGGTCGATCAGTGTCAATGTGAAAGGTCATTTTCCTTATTTTGTGATATTGTCATTTTGGCAAACTCCTAAAACTAATCCTACCTTACTACTCAGCGGGGTACGACTTTCAAACTTCCGCCAACGTGCACGTGTGCTTAGACGATGAGTGAGAGGAGAGACGAGACGAAACGGGAACCCATGGAAAACTTGGAAGTTCAATCACAAAATCCAGAGCATCAAAAATATTTGTGACCAAAGAAAAGCTCAGAGAATTACCTGAGTCGCCTGACAAAGTGTATGCACTACACAGTTACCACAATGCCGATAATAAGGAACAGTTCTCCTGCCAAAACTTAAACACACACATTTTCCTAATAGAATCATGTTTAATGCTGCAAAAGAAAATCCCATAGTCTTACAAACAGTAAGAAATTAACTTACCAATTTCCAAAGAATGTCATTTATGTTTTCTTAGTAAGTTCCTAAACTCATTTTCATGCTTGTTGTGAACACCTCTACTGTGCTTAAACGAGACTAACAACTTTCCTAATCCAAACGAGCAGTAAAAGTCATCTCAAGGCATCTACGGTGCTTAAATGAGACGAACAATTTCTTAATCCGGAACGAGCCAATAAAAAAAAAAAAGTCATCTAAAGGCATGTTCTTCATAAATACCCCTAACAAAGGGCAAGTATAAGTAGCAGAACAACGTGCAATGCAATAGCAAAAATTCAATCATAAAGTCTTCAGCCCTCAATCAAACAATCCACAAACAACTACTTCGAAGATACGTCGTTCAAGGACTCGATAATACGAATATAAAGCACATACTCATCCTGTACTTATTTGGAAAGAATACAAATAAAATTATTTCAGATATCAAATAAACACGATCAACGACCTCAGATACAAAAGTTACTCTATTTGATTTAAATTTGTTGTTATTGACCTTTCCCATCTTTGCAGATCTCTCCTTGGATCAAACTCGGCTTGGGCATTACGAATATTGAAGGCCAACAAAAGCAGTGTAATATGGAAGGGAAAAAAATGCACAACTGATGTACAAGTACAAAATTCCCTAGTTACAAACAGCGGTAAAATGCTAGCCTACTTGCATGCATGCAGGCACTCAAACTTCAGCTTCAAAAAAAAGCACTTTAAAGAACACGATACCTTCCTATGTCTCGATTTGACATATAATGATCGGTTTCTCTATTTTGAAAGATCCCAAGGATGACTACGTTCCTCTGAGTGGTCCAGTTTGCTTAAAATAAAGCAGGCAGAGGGTATATGAGTGGGATCAGTGCAGGGCTATAACCTCCAGTCCAGTACATGAAAAAGTTTCAACCTACAGGTCCTTAATTTCTCAACGGGAATTCCATGCATCAATTGGGCAAGGAAGAATTGAAGAGCGCAAACGAGTACAAAAAGGAGAGTAAAGTTTAGAAGGATTAAGCTTCAGCTTCCTTAAATCAAGATGTCACAAAATACAGCAAAGCAAAGCAAAGGAAGAAAGTTACTCGACCAAAGCAAACAGCAAGCCAAAAAATGCTAGCTTTAACTTGAAAGAACAACCATGTAAGTAAACCTTAGCTAGTCTGTAGGTCCGCTAAGGAAATGGAACGAAGCCAAAGCTCAACTTAACTAAACAAGTGAGGAAAACTCTTTCTATGTTATTAGTAAAGTGGCGCTAATGTGCCCCTTATCGAAAAGCTAAAAGCAGGAAGTATTTGAACTTTTGGCAAAGACAACTAATAGGAATGTGAGCGCCAGAAGGAACTATGTGAGATCAAAGAAAGGCTCACAAGGCAAGGCCATAACTCATATTACCATATTTTACGATAGATCATCGTAGAACGAATTATATTGACAGGATCAAACACATACCACCCACTCACTCTTTTGGTTTTTCTATCATACTTTGAGTTGGTAGATAAAGGAAAATCCTAACAGGCAGAGAGAAAAGAATTCCCTGGGTAATCCTTTCCAACAACATACACGAGTATTCTATTGTTTGCTTCTTTACTTCATCTCTCAAACATTCACGTATTCCACATAAGGAAATCTAGAAACATAAGACATTATAATCACAACATGAAGTGAGAAAAAATGCACGAGTATTCTATTGTTCGCTTCTGAACTTCATCTCTCAAGCATTCACGTACACGCAAGGAAATATAGAAATACATATAGATACATTAAAAATCACAATACAAAGTGAGAAAAAAGCATTGAAGACAACACATCCACGAGTTTACATAGATGAGAGGATAAATTGCCCGGTGATGAACAGGTCGGCACATAGAGGAACTAAATTCTAGTATGTTTCATTGCTCGTATCAACACAGATACAAGTAGATGGAAAGCTAAGTAAACTGCTCAAGTTAACACTTAAGACACAAGTATAGAAAGATTCAGGGAATACTAATAATATGCCCAAAACAACATGCAGGCAATCTCTTCAATTAGCATTCATGGAAAGTCTAACTTGCAGTTTAACACATTTAGGAATGTCTGACGTGGACAAGTGCATTGTCCCTACCAAATTGATATTTCGAATGGAAAACTCCTGATTTCCATTTAAGCACTTTAAAATTAGCCCGCGCATGCATTTGACGTGCAAACTTCGAAAAATTAGCTATGATCCATGCAATGCAACATGAAAACATTACTCTATGTCGACCAAGTGTCGGTATCACAGGATTGTCACCAGAAAAAATACATTAGATGAAACAAATAGATCAAAATGCAGCATGTAACAACACAATAAAATATAACCATTTAAGTAAATGACTCAAAATCATGAAACCATGCAATGTAGACAACAAACAGAACAATTCTGTATCAACAATACCATGTAACCCTTATGAGAATAGGCCAATAAAAAAGGACTAAATTTCGTCGTACGTCACTTCTCAGCTTACATGAGACACAACCGTTCGCAGAAATTCTTCCTTCAGATCAATAACCACATTGACCGGCAAAGAAATCTATTCATATAGAACATATAAGAGCCTGGTCTCATGGTAGCTAAATCCAGGATTCAGTGAAACTGGATTAGTTTCAACTTTCAACAATCTTCTACGCATCTATTCAGCAATGGATCCAAATCAATATATTTTTTCAAACAATTAAACCAGTTAAAAGAACAGTTAAAGAACAATATTGCTTCAGTTAACCTATAAAATCGAAGAACAATTAAGAACTTAAGATATCATTGACAAAATCGCGAAATCCATTCCGTAAACTAGAACAATTTTTTAGTAAGGAAAGATTTTTAAGCCTCGAAATACAACTTGACTTTCCTTGAAACTTTGAAAGTATTTGAGAAGTACCTATCTCCATAGCAACGGCGGATGGAATATACAACCTCACCACTGAGCAACATCATCTAATGCTGTCAAAAAGTTAAAAACTACTCAAGAACAGACCTACTCATTCTCAGCACTGGATCAACTGCTATCTAAAATCCCAAATGCACAACTCGCTCCGACCCACAAATTGGTGAAATGGCCAACCTGCTTGAGCAAATTCCGATGACCCGAAATCACCAAGAACAGAACGGACAAGTCCAGCGCAATCAAACTACATCATCATGGTTTCTCCCTAATTCCTGCTTCATACTTGAATGGGTTTCTCCTCTTCTCTGCTGAGAGGTGACACCGGAAGAACTCCGTCTTCCCCATCACTGCAACAGGTGTTGCTTACAACCTTTCTCATTTCTTTGTCACAGCCACGGCTATCCCCGCCATCTTTCTCCTCCGAATCCTTCCCGGCCTCCCTCTCCTTCTTTTCCGTTATGTCACAGAAGAAATCCGTCAAGACAGTCTCGTAGCCCGGCATTTTCGCATACCCAGGGAAATAGTTGATGTCAATTATAAGGTACCGGTTCCCAAACCGTGCGTCCCGAATGACATCGAAGTTAAACAAGTTCAACTTCATCGCCCGCCGCAGCCCGCTAGCAATGTCGGTGAGGAAGCTCTGCGGCGGCATCTCGGTCTCGTCCAAATGCATCTTCTTGTAGTACTTGTCATCAGTCCTCTCGTTGGTGGCAAGGTTGGACACCTGCGAGAACGACAACAATCCCTCCAAGCTCCTAACTTTCTCCTCCTCCGACACGTCGGGTAGCGACTTCCGCTTGACGCACTTGACGTACTCCCCGACGACATAGACCTTGAAGATGACGCCGCCGTGGTTGATGAACTCCTGCAGCACGATCGGTGGCTTCAGGTTGTTGAGCCCGTCGTGGTTGAAGACGAGCGCCATCTTGTGCGACTTGGCGCTGCCGTCGGCGACGAGCGGCTTCGCAATGACCGGGAACTTCAACCCCTCCCACGCCTGCCGATCGAAGAGCGTCTCCTTGTCGTAAATCACAATCTGCTTGGGAATCCCGAACGTCTCGTTCCCGTCCTCGATCTTGAGCTCGGAAACCACCTGGAGCATCGAAATCCGGTTGTGGAGCCGCTCGATCGCCTCGGGATAGTCGATAACAACGGCATTAGGGTTCTTGGCCGTGAACTCCTCCAGCTGGCGCCGCCAATCGTCGCCGTAGAGCTTGTGGAGGACGCAATCGAACGGCCCCTGATCCGCGAGCGGAATCTCCCTCTCGATTCGGACGAGATCGATTCCGCGAGAGCGTGCGAGGCTCACAAGAGAATCTTGAATGAAGCTCTGCTGCTTCTTCGGAGCCAGCGCGTAGCCCACGCCGAATCTCCGCTCCGCCATTGATGACGACGATCTCGAAACCTCGAACCGCAAACCGTGCCCTCTTCTCCAGAATCCGACAAGAATCCACCACCAAACGCTCATAAGGCAACAAACCACCTGCCGATTCGAACATTCACGCTCGCCGGAGTCCCAATAATCCAAGTTTTTTGGTCAAGAATTCAAATTTCCATTTAGCCCTAATTCCCACTGGTTTCGAGCTTCGAAGAAATCGATAGAAATGAAGAGAGAGAAAGAGAGAGGGGGTGGAGAGAGAAAGAAAGGGGGAAGACAGAGAAAGAGAGAGAGATGGAATAGAAGGACAGGTGAGAGAGAGCGAGAGGGTTGATGGGTATATATAGCTTCTTCGGACTAGGGTTAGAGTTCTGGGTTCGTGGTGATAAAGTAACCGGGGTTAGGACAAAAGGAGAGGGGCCTGGGACACGTGGCATATGCTTGGGTGAAATGTGCAGATTCGCGGCGGGCAAAGAAAGAAGTGCGTGTGGGTTTTTTTTGCAAATTTGGGGCTAAATTGACGTATGGGTTATATAGATAGTCAACTATCATTTTCTTTCTTTATTTTTTTTTATTTTTGTTATTGTTATTTTCTATTTTTTATTTCTCATTTTTAATTAAAAAGTGGGTGTGGTTTTGATATTGACTTTGGTTGGGTGACCTTTTTGACTGTGGTCTTGCACTTGGGGGGATTTTTGGGAGAAACTTTTATTTGGGGTTGAAAAAAATGGTTTTTTTTTTTTTTTTAATCTTTTTGGGGAAGAGGGGGAGGGGGGGACCGCCTTATCCTTGGGGAGGTTTCTTTCATTTTATCTACCATATTCAAATTGGCGTTGAAAAGAGAGCAAGGCTTTAGCTCTACTTACATTTTTTTTTTTTTTTTTTTGGTGAATGCTTTTTTCGGCTAAATAAAAAGACTCCGAAAGGGATGATCGAAGTTAATATATTTTTCATGAATGTTATCAAATATGATAATCATTATAATTTTAAAAAAAAGCGTGTCACTTCAATCTCTTTTTCAACCAAAAAAAAGCATGCATCTCTTGATTTACTTGTTCGATTATAAATTAAGTTTGAATTTCCTAATTAAATATTTATTGAGTTTTTTTATTAAAAAAAACAATCATTAAAAAAATTATGTGGCATGTGGACAACAATAATAATAATTGTATCGAAAAGTTATAATTTTAAATCATTAGAATATATTATAATCATATTAAAATTTATAAAAATATAATAATTTAAATAGAACTTGATGAGAGAATTAAATATTATGTGGTGTCTGTAAAGTAATTTTATGAAACTTTGTCCCAATATTTTTAATTCTTATTAAGATTAGCCATCATGCAATGAAATGATATATTCTAACAAGCTGATTGTGACATAAATATTCATCACTAGCATTCACCCTTGAACTTTACTTGGAGGTATTTTATTAGTTCCTGAAAAGAAAAAAAGAAAAAGAAGGGAAAAAAAATTTAAAAAAGGTCGTGGCATTATGTACCATAAACTTACATAACAGATGTGGACATTGAAAATTTCTGTTATGTTTCAATTTTTGGTGGGCTCTATCTATAAATTCAGATTCATATCATCGCTTATTTAATTTAGAACTTCATCAAATTAACAATAATGTTATAGAGTATCGATGGTGTTAAAATAATATTTAAGATATCATCAATATTAAACATTACCATTAATAAAAAGTAAGTCATATTTGTAGATTCTTTACTATGATGCTTATTTTTTATTAATAGATGATGTTCAACACCGTATTTTTTTTTTAACATTTGAAATTACAAAAAAAAAAAAAAAAAAAAAGTTTTACAACATAAGATTTACTTACAAAGTCCATTTTTTTTTTATTTTTTTATTTGTGATGGTGTTGAAGCATCGGTATATTTTTCTCAAATTAAAGTTCAAAGACAATATTTCTATCCTTAATTTAGAAAGCAACTATTAAAGGCATTACAATCTTATCCCAAGATGGAACTTCAAGAAAGATTATTGCGTGCTCTTTTGGAACTGAACTTCCTCTTCTAGCATCTTCCTTTTTTGGATGCAAGTAAAGCACAATACTCACTTCAATGAATTGGTGCGTTGAGTTAAGTCCTCCTTTTTCATGGCTTTTAACTAGTGGCCGGCTGGCTTTCATATTATTGGAAAAATGATTGGGGTGCGAACATCATCATTAATAGAAGGCGAGTCTTATCTGCGAATTTTATTATAAGAGATCCATTTTTTATTAATAGGTGGTGCAACGATGATGTTGAGATCGTTTCTTAAATTTTTAGAAAGATTTGTTTGAGTATAATAAAAGGTGAAATTTTGTTTGAAAATGTTTCTGAAAGATTGTTTTAAGTTATAAACTCTAAAAAGGAAAACGAACTTTAAGTCATTTTTTGTTTGCTTAACAAAATTCATTCTCACCATTTTGTTTTCGTTTATGTTTTCAAAGCATTTAATAATCAAACATGATTTTAGAAAAATGCTTTCGTTTTTGCTTTTCAAAAGACGTATCGTTTGTTTTTCAAAACACAAAACAATCTGATAATGATACTAAACACCCCCAAAACAACTATTTACTCTATGAAGAAATTTAATAAACTGTGAATTTACCAATAGAGCTAATATGACTATAACTATACTTGTGGTTTCTTTTTATTCTTCTTTTTTTTTGTTTTGGCCTATTCTCAAATAATTTTGTTTTAAAAATTGTCTAATTATGTGGTTATAGTATAATCTTATAAAAATTTCATACATAATTTTATTATAAGGTGTAGAGTTTGAATTTCTAACATTATTTTTTTTAAAATCTACTCATACTACACATAAAAAGATATTAGCCCCAACAATATATTAAAAAGGATTTACACATAATTATCCATATAAAAAGGGGGATCCATTTATGTATATGTGTGTATATATATATATATATTGAATTTAAAAAAGAGGAATTTGAATTCTATATCTTTTAACAAATACATGTGTCATTTACAACCATGAATCATAATACTACAAACATTCCATTGACACAAATAAGACCAAATGTACAAATCAATTAAAGTAGGTTGACAAACTTTTTTTCTTGTAAAAAATATATCATTTAGCTAACATCCCTCCCGAGCTAGCAGCTCGAAAAGAACGTTAGCTTAACAAAACTTTGAACTTAATAAAAATCATTATTAAGCAGCTGAAAAAATTTATATTCATCCTTGAGACAAAAAATTGTCTTTATAATACAAAAATTTCAAATCTTAAAAATAATTAAACTTGTCATGGGACCCTAGAACCTCTGACTCAGTCAATCTATTGACCTTACTAACCATGCAAATTACATCACAAGAACTATTTGAGCGAAAAACTCAGTAAATAAACCATATAACTATTCCACATTAAATCACTTCTCCTTAACTTTAGCATAGGATTCTCTAGTATGATGTTAATATCGTATCATTAGAACCATTTATTTTATATACGGCCCCTTTCTTTGAACTATTTTCTTCAAGTATTTAGCCCTTTTATCTTTACTGAATTGGTCATAATAAGTATGAGATTTCACACCATATATAAAAATAAGTTCTTTGAATCTTTTCGAATTAATCGTGAACAACAATAATAAATAGCATAACTAAAAACATGTTTCAAAATATAATAATGTTCAAGATACAGTGCAAGGTATATTTACATAAAGTAGCAGCTTGCTAGATACTAAAAACTTTATTTATTATTATTTTTTCTCTCTCTTTGCCTCTAATGTTTCCATCTCTCTCTCTCTTTTCACGATTTTTCTTACTCTGATGCATATACTTACAAATTTACTTCAATGGTGTAAGGCAATCTACATACATATATATATATATATATATGTATAGGATCACAAGTTGACGGCAACCACTTGGATGCATACTTACAAATTTACTTCAACGGTGTAAGGCAGTCTACATATATATATATATATATATATATAGGATCATAAATTGACGGCAAGCACTTAGATGGCAACCACACAAGCAAGCCAGTTGTCATATCCTCCTATAACTCAAACAAGACATGTCCCATAAAGAATAACACCAGCAAAGCTATTTACCAGCCAGCTAAAATGAGGTGGCCTTAAATTCTACATGTAGTAAAATTATCAAAAAGTCCTATAAAAATCCAACAACTCATTATACATCATAAAAACTAAAAGACGTCATCAATCCTTACTCATTATCATTTTTTTTCTTCCAAAATAAGCCTGTAGCTCTAACTGAATCGGGTATTACAATCTATATCGTTCCTCATTCGTCCTTTTCATTTATGGTATAAATTCCAAAATACTTATATTACAACAGAAAAAGAAATAGACTCAATTCTATTCCAAGAATGATATTTGTTTTACTAATCATAACAAGTCAATTAATGCTGCACAATACATTAATTAGGAACGGAATAAAAAAAAATTATGAAATATCAATCCTTAAATAGATTATAAGAAGAGATCAGGAAGGAAAGACAATACAATATCGTATTGCGTAACCCTTTTGGTGGTAACAAAGTTGACAATTTATTTTGGCAAATCCATTGAAATACGTCAACTTGACAAGTACATTATTTGGAATCTTAAACACAATTAATTAGATGGATAAATCTTATTTTGTCAAAGTGCAATTCATAGCTGAAAATGACATGTTTGCTTAATTATAGTCTTATATGATTTAAATGGATTTCAACCCAACTTTGAAACTCTTTAAACATTCTATATATCACCCTCACGTACACGTAAATATATATATATATATATATATAACGGGTGTTATCTGGTATTTTTATAAAATAATATTAATAATTTTTTATATATATTATACAATCAACTGATTCTAATATAATATTTTTCAATTAAATTTATTTTTACAATGATAAATAGTATCACATTACAAGATTTTAAATATAAAATTATATGTATATTAATTAGTCGTTATAAATGTTTAAATAAAAAGTTATAATTTGTGGAAGTATCCGTTCATTAGATACAAGACCTAATTTCCTATATATATACATATAATTTGCCTATTTGTTGTGGACCAACGACCACAAATTCAAACATATATCATACAAGCATAATTGATAAGTATATTCTTTCCTAACAATTTGGTTGGGAATATCCTCCATCCAAACAGAATCGCAAGAAAAAGAATCCTAATCCAATGTTAGGCATAAACCAACTTGTAATGAGCATCTATCTAAGAATATGTTAAACATTTTAAATGATTCTATCAACTCTCGTACTTAAAACTTATGCCACGCGTGAAGAATATCTCAACACTTAGGCTTCGTTTGGTGAAACGGTTTGAGTTGAAATTTTTAAATTTGAGTTAGTTGACTTTTCAAAAACTAGTTATAATTTTTGTTGACTTTTCAGAAAAAAACAAAAATTGAGATGAAAAATTTAAGTTTAAGATGTTTACCAAACGGAGCATTAACTTCTACATCTTAGCCCAAATTAAATCTCCCACTTTAATTTTATTAAAATAAGGGATAAATTACTCGTTTGATTCCTAATCTTTTAAGAAATTACGAGTTGGTTTTCAATTCTTTTTTTTTTTTTTTTTTGTGACTAAAAACTCCCTAAACTCTTAAAGAGTGCAAAACAATCCTTTTTACTAAGGTTAAAAATATGAATGGAACATATAATGTGAATGGTACATGTAAATTGAATAATATAAATTATTTTTCTTGATTACCCTTAGAAATATTATACACACACATATTTGTTCATGATCGAGTGAGAATTACTGCATCTACTGAAACTTTTCGTTTTTTAAATTTTCTTTTAAAAATTTTACGATTATCTTATTTTTATCCTATTAAAAATTGATTCTCTTTATATTAGTCACTATTATAAACTTTAGAGTAATTGACCTAAATAGTCCCTGAACTCTTTCAAAAGTGATGGTTTGGTCCCTTTTTTTTTTCCCGAGATGACCCTAAAGTCTAATTTTTTCGCCGTTCTAGTACTTTCCATCCAAAACCGTTAAATTTCTAATGGAATCTTGCATATGCAATGCATGTGATCAAATCTAAAAGGGTAATTTAGTAATTTAATAATAATTAACTTAAAAAAAATTTAACTCTCTCTCTCTCTCTCCTCTCTCCCTCTCTCTCTCTCTCTCGTCTCCCCTCGCCTCCTCTCCTCTCTCTCCT